>JARQOD010000003.1:606783467-606867707 GCA_033576555.1 Oophaga sylvatica | reverse complement strand
TTATCCCAGCTGTCATAAAAATTTAAAAAGGGAATGCCCGGGTTTATCCAGCTTACTATATAATTTATACAAGTGCCCGTTATACCAGCGTAAATAAAATTATATACGGGAGATCCCCATTTTATCCCAGTTTTAACATATAAAATTTATAACAGAGTCCCCTTTTATCCAGTGTAATAGTAATTATACGGGAGCCCAGGGTTATACCAGCTGTACATTATAATTAATAAGAGATCCCCATTATCCCAGCTGTCATAAAAAATTTAAGGGGGAGACCCCCGTTACCAGTGTACATATATAATTATATACGGAACCCCAGTTATACCCCTGTGATTACAATTATATACGAGATACCCGGGTTATCCAGCTATACATTTAATTTAGGGGAATGCCCATTATACCAGCTGTACAATAAAATTATTACGGAGATCCCCCCGGGTTATACCACTGTACTATATAATTTATACGGAATCCCAGGTTATACCACTGTACATATAAATTATATACAGGGGATCCCGGTTATACAGGACATAAAAATTTTTTACAGAAGATGCCGGGTTAACCACGTACAAATATAATTATAAAAAGGAATCCCGGGTTTATACCCTGTACAAATAATTATAAAAGGAGATCCCCCGGTTATACCGTACATTTTAAATTTTACGGGGAGATCCCGGTTTATACCACTGTACATATATAATTTATAAGGGACCCCAGGTTTATCCAGCTGTACAATTAATTAACGAGAACCCCAAAAAGGTTTTTAAAACCGTTTTTACCCAAAATAAAAAATATCCCAGGAGATCCCCATTTATACCCTGTACATATATATTATTACAGGGACCCCCAGGTTTACCATTTTAAAAAAAAACAAATTTAAAAAGGGAATTTTTTTTTAAAAACAGGAGATGCCTTATCCCAGCTGTACAAATATGATAATGGAGACCCCAGGTTTACCACTGTCAAATAATTTTATACAGGAGATGCCCAGGTTATTCCGGGGGAGGTACAGTTAATTTTTTTTCAGGAATCCCCAGGGTTTTTTTTTAAAAAAACCCCTTTCCGCTGTACAATAAAATATCGGAGATCCCCAGGTTATACCAGTGACATATAAAATTTTGGGATATTATCCGGTTTAAAATTTTCCCAGTTTTTACCAGCGTACATTTTTTTGGGTTAAATGAAAAAATTTTTTCGGAGATCCCCCATTTTTAATGCTTTTCCACCTGAGTAATATTAAATCTGTGGAGCACGTGGAGTCCCCCCAGTTTCAGTTCTCGTGTTTTAATCTGTCGGGCGGGAAATCCTTCGGGTTCTCTAATCTGTTGGGTTTTATGTTTTTTTTAAAAAAGAAATGGTTTATGTTCGCTGCAATCCGCAGTCTCAGTACCAGTTTCCCCTCCCCCAGCAAAAAACCCGAGGTAGAAACATTGCCTGCGGTTATCACTTACTAATTAAAAAAGTTAATCTCCAACCAAAGTTCATCAAAACCCGATGAGAAATGAAACGAGTTTTTCTGGGGGCTTTGAAAAAGTTAATTCAATTTTCAAACAAAAAGAAAAATGGATAAAAGCGGAAACAAAAACAGTATGATAAGCCTCTACAATACAAATACCTGTAGCTCCTGGCCATGAATTATCTGCTCCTGTCCATAGGAGCAGTATTATAGTAGTTATATTCTTGTACATAGGAGCAGTATTATAGTAGTTATATTCTTGTACATAGGGGCAGTATTATAGTAGTTATATTCTTTACATAGGAGCAGTATTATAGTAGTTATATTCTTGTATATAGGAGCAGTATTATAGTAGTTATATTCTTGTACATAGGGCAGTATTATAGTAGTTATATTCTTGTACATAGGGTTTTGATTTCCAAGTATTTATGGGGTTAGTTTATATTCTGTGTACATAGAGTCATATTATATGTAGTTATATATTCTTGTACATAGGAGCAGTATTATAGTAGTTATATTCTTGTATATAGGAGCAGTATTATAGTAGTTATATTCTTGCACATAGGAGCAGTATTATAGTAGTTTATATTCTTGTATATAGGAGCAGTATTATAGTAGTTATAATCTTGTACATAGGGGCAGTATTATAGTAGTTATATTCTTGTACATAGGAGCAGTATTATAGTAGTTATATTCTTGTACATAGGAGCAGTATTATAGTAGTTATATTCTTGTATATAGGAGCAGTATTATAGTAGTTATATTCTTGTATATAGGAGCAGTATATAGTAGTTATATTCTTGTATATAGGAGCAGTATTATAGTAGTTTAATCTTGTATATAGGAGCAGTATTATAGTAGTTATAATCTTGTACATAGGGCAGTATTATAGTAGTTATATTCTTGTACATAGGAGCAGTATTATAGTAGTTATATTCTTGTACATAGGAGCAGTATTATAGTAGTTATATTCTTGTATATAGGAGCAGTATTATAGTAGTTATATTCTTGTAATAGGAGCAGTATTATAGTAGTTATATTCTTGTACATAGGAGCAGTATTATAGTAGTTTTATTCTTGTACATAGGAGCAGTATTATAGTAGTTATATTCTTGTAATAGGAGCATTATTATAGTAGTTATATTCTTGCACATAGGAGCAGTATTATAGTAGTTATATTCTTGTACATAGGAGCAGTATTATAGTAGTTTTATTCTTGTACATAGGGACAGTATTATAGTAGTTATATTCTTGTACATAGGGGCAGTATTATAGTAGTTTTATTCTTGTACATAGGAGCAGTATTATAGTAGTTATATTCTTGTAATAAGAGCATTATTATAGTAGTTATATTGTTGTACATAGGAGCAGTATTATAGTAGTTATATTCTTGTACATAGGGGCAGTATTATAGTAGTTATATTCTTGTACATAGGGGCAGTATTATAGTAGTTATATTCTTGTACATAGGGGCAGTATTATAGTAGTTATATTCTTGTACATAGGGAGCAGTATTATAGTAGTTATATTCTTGTATATAGGGCAGTATTATAGTAGTTATATTCTTGTACATAGGGCAGTATTAGTAAGTTATATCTTGTACATGGGCAGTATTACAGTCTTATATTCTTGTACACATTACGCACACTATCCTTTGCACTGTGTTATGCTCTCACTTGTGTATTTTTGTAGATTTCCCTCTTTCGATCATTCTCGCTGATCAGTGTCAGGCTGAATACATTTACTTCATCTTGATAGGAATGTAATAGCCGATTCTGCCAGCGATGCCTCGTACAATGCAGTACTTTCTGTGTTTGACAGTGATGTAATTATGTTCTTTAGGATTCTATGACTTTTTAATATGAAACCTCAGAACTTTTGAATGGATATTACTTTTCTTATTAAATATCTTCTTCTGAAATTACATACATTGAAAACTTTTCTATGAAATGAATGACGGGCGAGAAGTCTGGACAGGGTAATCCCTACAAAGAGTAAAATGAAGATACAGCAGATCCTGTGATTTACTGATGACTGAGTGGAATTGTCACGTTCTCGTGGATTGTTATAAGTGTTATGTATCTTCGCTTCTGACAAGTGTAACTGAATCTAGTGATCTCTGGGAAATGTGACACTACAACTCCTAACATCCTCTGAATTAACAACATCTGGTGCCCGTGTGACATCACTGATCTAAGCTTGTGAGAATAATAATTAGAAATGGACTTTTCTTTCTACATTTACCGGACAATTTAGAAGCCCTCTAATATTTCCAGACTGTTCTCATCCCTTAAAGAGCAACTATCAATGCATTTTTTTTCCTCATGAACAAATAGTAGACGTTAAAATAAGATACTTTTGTATTATATCTTGTCAGAGAAATCCACTTCTTTGTCCTCCAGGATGAGTCATTCATTCTCAAAAGTCTCAATTCAGTGGTAAAATGTATCTTAAATGAATACAGATTATTACATTACTGAGCTAGGAGATGACAATTGGTATTGATAAAGTTCTATGGAGAACTGTAAGTGTCGCCTTACTAGAACTTACAGCAGAATGTCTGTGTCTGCCTGTAGCTCCTTCTATTTTCCTCTACATAGAATCTTATGGACACCAACTGTCATTTCCTATCTCAGTAATGGGATAGTCTGTAATCACTGAATTCAGATTCTACCCCTGAACTAGGAGTAAAAGAGCAATCAATCAAAGAGGGGATATAAGCAGATTTCTCTGATAAGATACAGTTGTGCTCAAAAGTTTACATACCCCAGCAGAATTTTTGCTTTCTTGGCCTTTTTTCAGAGAATATGAATGATAACAACAAAACTTTCTCTCCACTCATGGTTAGTGGTTGGGTGAAGCCATTTGTTGTCAAACTACTGTGTTTTGTCTTTTTAAATATAATGACAACCCAAAACATCCAAATGACCCGATCAGAAGCTCACATACCCCATTTCTTAATACCGTGTATTGTCCCCTCTAACATCAATGAGAACTTGAAATCTTTTGTGGTAGTTGTGGGTGAGGTTCTTTATTTTCTCAGATGGTAAAGCTGCCCACTCTTCTTGACAAAAAGCCTCCAGTTCCTGTAAGTTCCTGGGCTCTCTAGCATGAACAGCGAGCTTGAGATCTCCCCAGAGTGGCTCAATGATACTGAGGTCAGGAGACTGAGATGGCCACTCCAGAACCTTCACTTTGTTCTGCTGAAGTCAATGGCAGGTCGACTTGGCCTTGTGTTTTGGATCGTAGTCATGTTGGACCGTCCAAGTATGTCCCATGTGCAGCTTCTGGGCTGATGATTGCAAATTTGCCTCCAGTATTTGCTGATAACTTGCTGCATTCATCTTTCCTTCTACTGTACTTTGACCAAGTTTTCTGTGACTTTGTAGCTCACACATCCCCAAAACATCAGCGATCCACCTCCGTGCTTTACAGTAGGAATGGTGTTCCTTTCATCATAGGCCTTGTTGACCTCTCTCCAAATGTAACGTTTATGGTTGTGGCCAAAAAGTTCAATTTTGGTCTCATCACTCCAAATTACCTTGTTCCAGTAGTTTTGAGGCTTGTCTGTGTGCTGTTTTGTGTATTGTAGGTGAGATACTTTGTGGCATTTGTGCAGTAATGGCTTTCTTCTGGCAACTCGACCATGCAGCCCCTTTTTTCTTCAAGTTCCTCCTTATTGTGCATCTTGAAACAGCCACACCGCTAGTTTTCAGAGAGTCCAGTATTTCAGCTGATGTTATTTGTGGGTTTTTCTTTGCATTCCGAACAATTTTCCTGGCAGTTGTGGACGAAATTTTTGTTGGTCTACCTAACCATGGTTTTGTTTTTACAGAGCCCCTGATTTTCCATTTGTTAATCACAGTTTGAACGCTGCTGACTGGTATTATCAATTCCTTGGATATCTTTTTTGTATCCCTTTCCTGTTTTATACAGTTCAACTACCTTTTCCCGTAGATCCGTTGACAATTCTTTTGCTTTCCCCATGACTCACAATCCAGAAATGTCAGTGACTGGATGAAAGATACAAGAATCTGTCTGGATACCAGAAACTCACTCAGCTTTTATGCACGCACACTGATTACAAGCAAACAGGTCACAGGTGAGGATGTTACCTGTAGTAGCCATTCAAACCCTTTTGTGTCAACTTCTGTGCATGTTATCAGGCCAAAATCACCAGGGTACGTGAACTTTTGACCAGGGTCATTTAAATGTTTTGGGTTGTCATTATGATTTAAAAAGAGAAAACACAGTAGTAATTTGACAATAACTGGCTTCACCCAACCACTAATCATGAGTGGAGGAAAAGTTTTGGTGTTATTATCATTCATATTTTCTGAAAAAAGGCCAAGAAAGCAAAAATTCTGCCGGGTTATGTAAACTTTTGAGCACAACCATATATTAGACTTGGGTCAACTAACTGGGTATACTAATTGATCACAGACTTAACATGAGTCAACAGTGTGATGCAGCAGCAAAAAAGGCAAACACAATTCTGGGATGTATTAACAGAAGCATACAGTCTAGATCACGTGAGGTCATTATTGCCCTCTACTCCTCTTTGGTCAGACCTCATCTGGAATACTGTGTCCAGTTTTGGGCACCACATTTTAAAAAAGACATCAACAAACTGGAGCAAGTTCAGAGAAGAGCCACCAGAATGGTGACCGGTCTGCAAACCATCTCCTATGAGGAACGGTTGCAGGATCTGGGAATGTTTAGCTTGCAAAAAAGAAGACTGAGAGGAGACTTAATAGCTGTCTACAAATATCTCAAGGGCTGTCACATTGTAGAAGGATCATCTTTATTCTCATTTGCACAAGGAAAGACTAGAAGCAATGGGATGAAACTGAATGGGAGGAGACACAGATTAGATAATAGAAAAAAACTTTTTGACAGTGAGGATGATCAATAAGTGGAACAGAGGTGGTGAGTTCTCCTTCAATGGAAGTCTTCAAACAGAGGCTGGACAGACATCTGTCTGGGATGATTTAGTGAATCCTGCTTTGAGCAGGGGGTTGGACCAGATGACCCAGGAGGTCCCTTCCATCTCTACCATTCTATGATTCTATGACTACAAATCTGCTTTTTTCATGTATACCATTAATTTATGAAAAGAAAATTAAAACAGTTATTCTTTCACTCTTAGCAGAGTTTTGGTCTTCCATTTCAGTAAAGTTGAGGGTTTTAGTTAGACTAATGTTCATAGAGTGGAGATGCCCATCAGATTGTTAGGATTGGTCTCTGGTGCTCCTGGCATTGCTCAGTGATTTAGAAGGTCATTCTCTTTAAAGAAGCATTTATTCTTAACCCCTTCCCGACCTTGGACATACTGAGTACATCATGGCGATTTTGCGCTCATACATGTTATACACTCACGATCGCTGCCGATTGTTCAGCTAACATCATCCCGACATGGCGTCCGCTAATGATTCCAGACAATTTTGCATTCAAAAAGTCATACGGCGCTCCTTCCCTTTCAAGTGCTGCCATGCGTTCAAACTGTTGTTTTCCCCCACATATGGGGTATCTGTGTACTCAGCAGAAATTGCTCAACAAATTTTGGGGTCCATTTTCCCCTGTTACCTATGTGAAAATAAAAAAAATTGGGCTAAAAAAACATTTTTGTGTGGTAAAATTGTGATTTTTTATTTTCACGGCTCTACCTTATAAACTTCTGTGAAGCACCATGGGGTTTAAGGTACTCACCACACATCTAGATAAGTTCCCTGAGGGGTCTACTTTCTAAAATAAGGTCACTTATTTTCACTGTTTAGGCACATCAGGGGTCTCCAAATGCGACACGTAGTCTGCTCTTGATTCCAGACATTTTTGCATTCAAAACGTCAAACGGCGCTCCTTTCCTTCCAAGCCCTGCATTCACCCAATCAGTAGATTTCCCCCACACATGGGGGACTCAGGAGAAATTGCGCAACAAATTTTCTGGTCCAATTGGATTCAGTTGGTTCCTTTTCAGCCCGTCTGGTCCAAGCTGATGTCTAATAAGGAAGAACAAATCTGTTAAAATTCTAATTCAGCAGATTTGTGTAAATTCAGCAACGAAATTTGCCCCAAAATTAAATAAAAAGAAGACAAGGGGTTAAAAACCAAAAACATCACACTCACCCCGACCTCATCTGTCCTTGCCACCGCAGGTCCCTGCCAATGCTCCGTTGACTCCCTAAGGCACGAGCTCCAGGTCCTGGCACCTACTAGACCTTATCAGTGCCAGCAAACTGCCAAGAAAAGCCCGGAGCCGGTGTTGTTGCCTCGTCAGGGGGCTGCGGGAGCAGGGACAGATGATGTGCAGATGAGTATGATATTAATTGTTTTTTAATGACTTCCCAGCCCATATGTATCCGGCACAATGACAGATGACTGGCTGCCATTTTGCTCCTGCAAATCGAATGCCAAAAAAAATTTGCATTTGCTAAATCTCTTAACATTTTGCCAATCTCTTTGGTGGGTCGCAGCCATCCAGTAACTCGTAGCGATGACGGAGCTCCTTGTCTACTGGACAGGTGGCACATCCACCCCTGAGTTTGCTAATTATACCAACGTGGCATGTCATAAAACCATTGTCTCAATTTCCTGCAAAGCTTCTCTCCAGAACTAGAGAGCGCAGCCTCGTCCGGAGGGTCTGCAGCGACGCTCGATGATTGCTTTATAATGGTAAGTCTGCTCCTTGTCTTGCGGGGAGGCACTGATTGGGTAAGAAGTAGACC
The DNA here is from genome assembly GCA_033576555.1 of Oophaga sylvatica. Classification (NCBI taxonomy): domain Eukaryota; kingdom Metazoa; phylum Chordata; class Amphibia; order Anura; family Dendrobatidae; genus Oophaga; species Oophaga sylvatica. Next base: position 606,859,526 of record JARQOD010000003.1, on the reverse strand, counting down.
GGAGGGTGCGATAAGGAGTCAGCCGAGCAGTTAGGACTCCACTCGCCAGCTGTTCTTCCTACTAACAACAAACCTGTCCGACCGGCTTGTATTAATACTCCGTTTACTGCCATATTGATTGTTCGAGCTCCAATCTTGGGTCTGCATGCGTAAGAACGCGGCCGGAAGCAGTGGGATCACTGTTTTGCGGGGGCACAGACCATCTCGTGTGGAGAAATTAATTCCTTCTTCGTCTGCAAATTTGTAAATGCAAAATACTAATAGAATTCAGCACATTTGAATTTCCATTTTGGAAGATGCAGTGTTATGATTTGGTAGCTGAGGAGTGCAGGTAAAAAAGGCAATACACCAGAGCAGTTGGAATCTATGAGATTGCAGTACCCTGACTAACCACTACAACTAGAGGCAGCCGTGGAGCGTTCCTACGTTGGTCCTAGACGCCTCGTCACAGCCTGAGAAACTAACTATACCTAAAGATAGAAAGAGGAAAGCTATCTGCCCCGGAGCAGATCCCCAAAGAACATAGAAAGCCCCCAAACATGTAATGGCGGTTAGACAAGAAGAAATACTGACACAGACAGAAAATAGTATGAGCAAACGTTGGGGCCCAAACTATCTAAATAGAAAAGGATAGGAAGGGCACTTACTGCAATCCCAAAAAACCCTGAAAAGCACCAACTCTACTAATTTCAAAAACACCTGAGATCACACGACCTCTACCACCTAAATTAGTTCTCTGGTGTAACAAAATCAAAACAGCAGCCACTGAAAAAACTGGAAAAAGCAAATGTACAAAACATCAGTGGCTGAACTAAACTGAGAGGGCAAAAGCCCCCGGAGGGGACCCTGAAGGCCCCCACAGAAGTGCAGGACAAAATGCAAAATAAAGCACAAAAACAAAAAGAAGAAAATGTCTTATCTGTTAGCAGGAGATGCAGACACGACACAGCAGGCTACAAAGGAAACAGGAATCAAGGATTGAGACCAGAACAATTGATCACCGGCAACCCTGATGGGAAGGCGACTCCCTTAAATAAGACCAGTCAGTAACACCTGATTCCCAATCCTCACAATCTTCACTGGACAGTCCAGTACCGATTGTAACCACCAGAGGGAGCCTCTGCTCAGAACTCATTTCAAGTCCATTCACAACAGTACCCCCCCCTTGAGGAGGGGTCACCGAACCCTCACTTGAGCAACCAGGTCGGTCAGGATGAGTTCTATGATACGCACGGATGAGTCTCCTAGCATGGATGTCCGAAGCAAACACCCAAGAATTGTCTTCCTGACCATAACCTCTCCACTTAACCAAATACTGGAGTTTCCGTCTAGAAAAACGAGAATTCAATATCTTCTCAACCACAAACTCCATATTGCCCTAAACCAGAACAGGGTCAGGAGGCAAAGCAGTAGGAACCACTGGCTCAACAAACCTCTTCAACAAGGACTTGTGGAACACGTTATGGATCTTAAATGTCCCTGGAAGAAGCAAACGAAAAGAAACAGGATTAAGAATCTCCATGATCTTATAAGGTCCAATGAACCTAGGCTTAAATTTAGGAGATGCCACTCTCATAGGAATATTTTTTGAGGACAACCAGACCAAGTCCCCCACTTTAAACCGAGGACCATCAGTCCTATGCCGGTTAGCAAACCGCTGGGCCCTCTCCTGAGAGAGGGACAACCTCTCCACTACCTGGTCCCAAATCTGTTGCATACGCTCCACAACAGAGTCAACACCTGGACAGGCAGAAGCCTCCGTCTGTCCTGAAGAAAATCGAGGGTGAAACCCAGAATTACAGAAAAATGGAGACATCAAAGTGGCAGAGCTAGCCCTATTATTAAGAGCAAACTCAGCCAAAGGCAAAAAAGAGACCCAGTCATCCTGATCAGCAGACACAAAGCATCTTAGATAAGTCTCCAATGTCTGGTTTGTTCTCTCAGTTTGACCATTGGTCTGAGGATGAAACGCCGAGGAGAAAGACAACTGAACACCAAGCTTAGAACAAAAGGTCCTCCAAAATCTGGAAACAAACTGGACTCCTCTGTCAGACACAATGTTCTCAGGAATGCCGTGTAAACGAACCACGTGCTGAAGGAACAAAGGCACCAATTCGGAGGAGGAAGGCAACTTAGGTAATGGCACAAGATGTATCATCTTGGAAAACCTATCACAAATCACCCAGATGACGGTCATTCTCTGAGAAACAGGGAGGTCGGAAATGAAATCCATAGAGATATGGGTCCATGGTCTCTTGGGCACAGGCAATGGCATCAACAAACCACTAGAGCGAGAGCAAGGCTTGGAGCGAGAGCAAGTCCCGCAGGACTGCACAAATTCCCTGACATCACGAGACAAGGTAGGCCACCAAAAGGACCGACTAACCAAGTCTCTGGTACCAAAAATTCCGGGATGACCGGCCAACGCGGAACAATGAATCTCAGACATCACACTCTTTTTCCACTGGTCCGGGACAAACAATTTCCCAACAGGGCAGCGCTCGGGCCTATCCTCCTGACACCCCTCCAGAGCCAGTCTCAAATTGGGCGAGATGGCGGAAAGAACTACACCTTCTTTCAAAATAACAGAAGGATCAGATACCTCAGGAGAGTCCGCAAGGAAACTCCTCGAGAGGGCATCCGCCTTAACATTCTTAGTGCCAGGAAGAAAGGAAACCACAAAATTAAAACGTGTGAAAAACAAGGCCCACCTGGCCTGTCTAGGATTAAGTCGCTTGGCAGATTCCAGATAAACCAGATTCTTATGGTCCGTAAGGACCACTACCTGATGTTTGGCTCCCTCCAGCCAATGTCTCCACTCTTCAAAAGCCCACTTCATGGCCAATAACTCCCGATTACCTACGTCATAATTACGTTCAGTAGGAGAAAATTTTCGAGAGAAAAAGGCACAAGGGTTACTTTTAGAGGTCTCTGGATCTCTTTGGGACAAAACGGCACCTACCCCAATTTCAGAGGCATCAACCTCCACCTGAAATGGCAGAGAAACATCAGGCTGCTGTAGAACAGGAGCAGAAGTGAATCTCTGCTTAAGTTCCTGAAATGCAGAAACTGCCTCAGGAGGCCAATTCACCACATCAGAACCCTTTTTGGTCAAATCAGTTAATGGTTTAACAATAACCGAGAAATTACCAATAAATTTACGATAAAAATTGGCAAAACCCAAAAATCTTTGAAGAGCCTTTAATGAAGTAGGTTGGACCCAATCACAGATGGCCTAACCTTGACCGGGTCCATTTCAATAACAGATGGGGACAAAATGAATCCCAAAAATGAGATCCTCTGTATGCCAAAAAGACACTTTGATCCCTTCACATACAGAGCATTCTCTCTCAAAATCTGGAATACAGTTCGAACATGTTTCACATGAGAGTCCCAGTCATTAGAAAAAATCAAGATATCATCCAAATAAACAATCAGAAATTTATCCACAAAATCCCTGAAAATGTCATTCATGAAGGACTGGAAGACGGAAGGAGCATTAGTGAGCCCAAAGGGCATCACAAGGTACTCAAAATGCCCCTCTGGGGTGTTAAATGCCGTCTTCCATTCATCCCCGTGCTTAATGCGAATAAGGTTATATGCCCCCCTGAGGTCAAGCTTGGTAAACCAAGTAGCGTTTTTCACCCTGGAAAACAGGTCAGAAATCAAGGGTAACGGATATTGATATTTCACAGTAATATTGTTCAAAAGACGATAATCAATACACGGCCTTAATGAACCATCCTTTTTGGCCACAAAGAAAAAACCGGCACCTAAGGGTGAAGAGGATGGTCTGATATGACCCTTCTCCAATGACTCCTTGATATAAGACCGCATAGCGTCATGTTCAGGTACAGACAAGCTAAAAAGGCGACCTTTAGGGAATTTACTACCAGGCACTAATTCAATAGCGCAGTCATAGCTCCTATGGGGAGGCAAGGATGCAGATTTACTTTCGCTAAACACATCAGAAAAATCAATCAAAAAGTCAGGAACATCCTGAGCCTGGGGGGAGGCAGAAAAAACAGGAGTGTTGGTATTAACACATTGGCAGCCCCAACTGGTTACAGACACAGATTTCCAATCCAAAACAGGATTATGAGACTGTAACCAAGGGAAACCCAGCACGATAATGTCATGCAGATTATACAGAACCAAAAATTTGCAGCTCTCCTGATGATCAGGTTCAACCCTCATTATCACCTGAGTAGAGAACTGAGGTTTGTTCTCAGCCAAAGGGGTAGAATCGATCCCCAGTAGGGGAATAGACTTCTGTAGGGGTATCAAGGGAAACCCGCAACGTTTAGCAAAATCAAAATCCATCAGGTTAATAGCTGCTCCCGAATCAACGAAAGCCTGAGCAGAAAATGAGGACAGAGAGCATATCAGAGTAACAGTTAATAAAAACTTAGTCTGAACACTACCCAAGACAACTGAGCGTGCAAAACGTCTTCCCCGCTTAGGGCAGACTGAAATAGCATGAGAGGCATCACCACAGTAGAAACATAACCCATTGCGCTTTCGAAACTCATGACGCTGTGCCCCAGAAACCACTCTATCACACTGCATGGGTTCAGAAGCAGGTTCACAAGGCAACACTATTCCACGCATACTTCTCCGCTCACGCAAACGTCTGTCAATTTGAATCGCTAATGACATAGAATCATTGAGACCAGAGGGAACAGGGAATCCCACCATAACATCCTTTACATTATCTGACAGACCCTTCCGAAAAAGGGCTGCCAAAGCGTCGTCATTCCATTTGGTCAGGACTGCCCACCTGCGGAATCTCTGACAGTATAACTCAGCGTCATCAAGCCCCTGATTTAATGCCAACAAGGCTTTTTCAGCTTGATCAGTGACATTAGGCTCATCGTACAATAACCCCAAGGCCTGAAAAAATGCATCAACATCACTCAAAACAGGATCCCCAGGTGTCAGGGAAAAAGCCCAATCCTGAGGATCGCCGCGCAGGAGAGAGATGACAATTTGAACCTGCTGCGCTGCGTTCCCTGAGGACTTAGATTTTAAGGCAAAAAACAATTTACAATTATTTTTGAAATTCTGAAACTTAGCTCCATCCCCCCAAAACAAATCTGGCATGGGAATCCTAGGTTCCACAACAGGCAACCTAGCAAGATAGGTAGCAATACTCCGAACCTCAGTGGCAAGCTGATCCACACGGCCAGACAACTGTGCAAACTCCATTGAGAGAAAAAATCCTCCCCAGCACCCAGAGATACAGAGGGAAAAAAAAAATGCAACAAACAGAAAAATATCTCTGACAACTCTGACAACCTTTTTTTCTTTTCTTTCACAATATTTTTCCCTTCTGTGAGTACCATATAATTTTCAGTTTTGGCCAGTGATACTGTTATGATTTGGTAGCTGAGGAGTGCAGGTAAAAAAGGCAATACACCAGAGCAGTTGGAATCTATGAGATTGCAGTACCCTGACTAACCACCACAACTAGAGGCAGCCGTGGAGCGTTCCTACGTTGGTCCTAGACGCCTCGTCACAGTCTGAGAAACTAACTACACCTAAAGATAGAAAGAGGAAAGCTATCTGCCCCGGAGCAGATCCCCAAAGAACATAGAAAGCCCCCAAACATGTAATGGCGGTTAGACAAGAGGAAATACTGACACAGACAGAAAATAGTATGTGCAAACGTTGGGGCCCAAACTATCTAAATAGAAAAGGATAGGAAGGGCACTTACTGCAATCCCAAAAAACCCTGAAAAGCACCAACTCTACTAATTTCAAAAACACCTGAGATCACACGACCTCTACCACCTAAATTAGTTCTCTGGTGTAACAAAATCAAAACAGCAGCCACTGAAAAAAATGGAAAAAGCAAATGTACAAAACATCAGTGGCTGAACTAAACTGAGAGGGCAAAAGCCCCCAGAGGGGACCCTGAAGGCCCCCACAGAAGTGCAGGACAAAATGCAAAATAAAGCACAAAAACAAAAAGAAGAAAATGTCTTATCTGTTAGCAGGAGATGCAGACACGACACAGCAGGCTACAAAGGAAACAGGAATCAAGGATTGAGACCAGAACAATTGATCACCGGCAACCCTGATGGGAAGGCGACTCCCTTAAATAAGACCAGTCAGTAACACCTGATTCCCAATCCTCACAATCTTCACTGGACAGTCCAGTACCGCTTGTAACCACCAGAGGGAGCCTCTGCTCAGAACTCATTTCAAGTCCATTCACAACAATGCAGATTCTCCATGTGGCGCAATGATCCCTGGGAAATAAATATGCAGAATAGCTCTCCTCCACAAAGAATGCAGTGGCAGGGGAGTAACTATAATAGGTGGAGGGGTTGCAATCACACCCAGACCCTGGAGCCTAAAGGTACTGCCACACTAAACGTTCCCGCTAACGTTCACGATAACGACGCATACTAATGCGATCGTTTTTGTGATCGTTTTAATGTCGCTAGTAGCTGCCAAAGTGGACGATCTCGTTAACGACGCATAAGCGGTTAGCGATCTCCTTAACGACTTTGGCGGTCGTTGGAACGTGCCACACTGCATGTACTGTGAAAGATCACGACCTCGATAGGAGTGACTGAGCGCAACCTTTTGCACGCCCCTCATCACAGATTGGTGGTCACTATTTATCTAATAAATATTTGTCACAGCTCTCTCGCTTTGTGATTGGATGACCGCGTCATAAAAGACGACGTACCAGCACTCCTTTCCATTGCTCTCGAGCAGAAGCGGTTCTTTCAAATCTCCAGCATCGTTCTTACGGCAGTCTACGGCGTTGGTTTTTTTGCGATCCAGTCTGTGGCGTTATATCCTCTGCGATCCAGTTTGTGACGCTATTTTGTTTCCCAATTTTCTTTTTTTTTTCAAAATCACAAAACAAGTTTTGTAAGGTAGGTATTTTTTTGTCACATTTAATTTTTATTTTTTCTTTAACTTTACAGATCCATTTTTAGATCTCTGCTGTTGTTAACCATTGTCGTCCATCCATTTTTTTTGCCATTGTTTTGTTCTGCGCCCACAACCACCATTTTGTGATCCCTGCTGTTTTTTGCGTAATTGTTCATCTATGATTTTTTTATTTTTTTGCCATTGTTTTGTTCTGGCACGCCCACAACCACCATTTTATGATCCCAGCTCTGCCATTGTTTACTCCAGCTGCGCCCACAACCACCATTTTATGTTCCCTGCTGTGTTCTATGTTGTAGGCTATGTAAGCGTTTTATTTAACCATTGTGCCGTTCTCACATAATCATTTTTTTATTACAGATGGCTGATAAGCAGGAATTTTTGCGGGAGTTTATCGAGCTGTACCGCTCAATGCCGTGCCTGTGGAAAATTAAGTCGGCTGATTACTGTAACAGGCTTAAAAAGAAGGACGCATACCAAAAACTGGTGGAGCATAGCAGGAGCCGTTACCCAGATGAACCGGCGGATGAGTCATCGGTGAAAAAACGCATTCAGGCCCTCCGCACAGTGTACAAAAAAGAGCTCAATAAAGTTATAAATTCTACCAAATCTGGAGCGGGGGCCGAAGATGTTTATGTCCCCCAACTGTGGTATTTTGATTTGTTCGCATTCACAAGGGACCAAGAAGTACCCAGACAAGGGACATCCATGTCGGATCTAGACCCGGTGATCCAGCCGGACACCCCTGTCATACATGTAAGTACCTTTGTATTACAACACATTTTAATGTACATGACAAAGTGGACTTAAATTTAAAAAAATATAATTGTGAAATGTAGATAAAATGGCAGAATTAATCCCTTCATGTACTGATAATTTATCTAGCTCAACGGTTGAGGCCTATCCATTTACAAGTGTCGTTTTCACATTTTTGCTGTATTTGGGTGTTATAGTGTGAAGATTAATTTCTTTGTCTTTGTGATTTACCATTTGTTTTTTGTTCATGCAGGACACAGAAGAGGCGGTCTCCACACCTGCAACTGAACAAGACAGCAAGCCGTTGATCCAAGATGAAGTAGTCGAGCCACCATCCTCATCTGTGCAGAGCCGGCTTTCACTATCAGGAAGGAAAAGGAAGGCTCCCACCACCTCCACCACCTCGGCTACTCCTGAATTGGTGGAAATTGCTAAAAGAGTGCTTACGGCAGAAAAAGACCAAACTAAAATAACAGGGTTTGCATACTTCGCTAATGAGAGGCTCCCTACACTGGATCCTGTTCAGCGGCTTCATGCAGAGAGACTCATGTTTGAGGTACTGACTGAAGCGTCTTTTGGGAACCTGGATAACAGATATGTCGTCATGCCAAGACCGCAGTACCCGGACTACTCATGGCCGCACAATCCTGTGCCGAACCCAATTGGGCTACATCCTGCAAACACAAACGTTGGTGCTCCCCCTTATTTTTATACAGCGCAGAGGCAGCGTGGTAATGGCAACGATCCATCTTACCAGCAGTTGCAGGTTTTAAAATTTTTTACAAAAGATTTTTTGTTGTCTATATTTTTTTACATCGTTACATTTTTTAATAAAAATCTTATTTATCTAATGAATTGTGGTCTTTTATTCTTATGTGATGTCAACTATTAAAATGTTGTATTTTTATTACATCTACTTGTCACACACGGGGTCATGGGACTACCAGCTTTCATAGGTGTTCCATCATAGGGAAAAAATGAAATGAAAAAAAATTCAAAAATTAACATTTCTTTTCAAGGCCCCTGGTCACACTAGCGCTAAAACCTTATACTAAAAAATAATACACCACACCTGCGTAGATAAACGTTCAATATATCATATATATTTTTTTCATATATATGTAGATATAATGGTGTTTTTTAAATTAAATGTAAACAAACAAAAAAAACAGAAAGATAATAATAAAATAAAAAATTGTAAACAAAATATTTACAAAATACAAAATAATATAAAAAAAAAAAAAATTACTGAGGGCGGCCACCTTGTCCTGCCACTGCCCTCTCCAGCATCACCCCGAGCTCCAGCAGTGCAGCCATGGCGCTGTTCACAGCTGCCACTGCTGTGTGCATTCTCGCCATCAGCCGGCGGTGGGACACCAACAGGTCCTGGGCAGTCGGGATATCTGTGGAGGTAAAGGTAACAGTTAATAGTGAATTCTGTTGCAACATCAACATGTACATGTTATGTTAATTAACACTTACGGTTTTCCTCTGAGGACCTGCTGACCGCCCACCCAGAACCGGTTGCTCCGCCAGCTAGGGAAACACAGAAAAAAAAAAAATTATATCACAACAGCCATTACACATAAGACCTTACAAAGTTCTCAAACTTGCCTGAAGCTTATATAATGTGCGTTAATTACCTGATGGGGAGCCTGCATCCGTGTGACGGGATGATGCTGGAGAAAAGCCATCATCGGGTGCAGGGCTGGATGACCCCAACTGTGGAGGGGGGTTGCTGCCGGGGAAGGGGTAGACAGGTACGGTGAAGATGGTGGAGGCGGAGGGCTAGGTGATGGAGGTGGAGGGGTAGCTGGGGACGGTGGAGAAGCTTGAGCTGGTGAAGGTGGTGCTGTAAATAAAATATACAATTCAGACTCCCCATTATCATAATCATTGCCTTCCCATCATCATTGTCTCCCCATTAATATCATCATTAGCATTGCTTTCCCATTATCATTGCCTGCCCCATTGTGTCGACCCGCCACCACAATTGTGGGTTACCAGGGCAATGGGGTACTCAGAGCCGAGCCCATGGAAGTCTATGGGGATTGTCACAGGTAGCTGTGGCTCGGTCTGTGGCCCTGGCGGTCTGGCGTATGTTGGGGATATATTTACAGGGGATAGGTTTATATACAGTTCGTGACGCCACCTGTAGTATTCTGGCAATTAGTACCAGCGCTGCTGTAGATCTCTGAGGGGATGGTGAGGCAGCTAGATGTCGGGTCCCCTACAGGTGGGACTGGTCCCTCAAAGTCTATGGGATTTGTGAGGTCGGGTGCAGATAAAGAACACAGTCTCACACGGTCAGCGTCTTTCCATACCTTTACTTGCAAGTTGTTAAGGCAGGTCCCAGGGAGGCTGATCCAAGGAGAGTGTATCTTGAGACAGCAGCTGGACAAGTTAGGGGCCTCCTTTAACTCCAATAAAACGAGTACAACCAGCCTGAAGCGTAGTTCCCTCAAATCTCCAGCTAATCTTTAGCTGTACCTGCCCAGTCAGCTTAGTGTTAGGGGCCTTCCTGTGAAGGAGCTGAATTCTTATTTTGTCCTGCAGAAACTCCAAAGTCTTCACTCCCCCTGACCCCAGTTACGTACTGACTATAAGGGGCTTGTCTGCCGCGACCTAGGGTCCGGTAGATTCCTGGTTTTCTTATCACTGTGCTTGAAACAACAGTGACCCTTCGGTCCCCAGTGACCGGGTGCAATGTGCTGGACTTCTGCAATCCGTAAGCACTAATCCTATAAATCCACTTGCCTTTCGCCTTGTCCACGCTGGTAACATAAGCACTCAAACTAGCCAAGGGTCGAGCAGTCACTTCTTTCCTTTTCCTTCCTACGAAGTTAGCCACAGATGCTCAGTTATCACAGGCAGGAGCACGTCTCTGAACCTGATACCGTCCTTTAGACAGGGATGCTGAAGACTTTCCGTGCTAATACTTCTTCTTTCCTCAGTATGTGTTGAGAAGGTGATACAGCTCTGACTAGACTAAGGTGTATTCCAAACACCTATACCAGACTCCACGATATGAACTGGTGACAAAGCAGGCTAGACTCCTTCCTCCCTCCAAATGTCTTCTCTCACAGAAGTCTAGACACTCACTCCACACGTCCTCACTGTCCGAAGACAGGAACTAGACTGACTAAAAATCACCTCAACACCTACTACCTTGACCACTCCCTCTAGAGTATCCTCCACTACCCTAGGGGTGTGTCTAGTGTGTGTTGAGTGAATGGATATTTAGCATTAAACTGCTGTCTCGCCATACACTCTCCAGGGTACTGCGTGTGCCTATCACCAGGGCTACACATTCCCCCATGGTAAACGACAGCACTCCCGGGCTGTAAAATACAAAAGACATTTTGTTTATGCAATAAACATTTAACAATAACATCTTCCCATCCGGGAGGTGAGAACACCTTGAACGTTGCAAACATTATAGAAAATACAAATATTAAATAGCATTTAATAAATATACGATATACTTGTGAAGGACCCGCACCAAACCTTCAACGTGGGTCCTGGGTGGGCTGCAGGACATCCAATTGCAGACCTCACTCAGTGCCACACCACACGGGTTTTGTTTTCAGAGGTAGTTGTAGTGGTTTATGTAAAACCAAGAGAAAGCACCGAAGCGCAACTATTTACAAGTAAGTTCTGGGTTAGCATAGTCCTTAACCTCCAAGTCCAATGTAAAACCAAAATAGATATAATATCAACACTTTTCTGGTCATTTATCAATTACCAATTACCCAGCCGGGCATTCTACAGTATATATATTTACTATATAAATTGTGCAAAACTTTACAAACATTTCAAACTTTTTACTATATTACTGATGGTAGACCCGATATGGATCCCACCAACTCTTTACTTATTTATTCATTTTCATCACACTTTTCCAATACATTTTCCACCCCGGGGGCTGGAACAACGCAATGGGCCCTTGATCCCAGGACCAGCAAATCATGTGCTGCGATCAGAGTCTGGGTCGCAACAGTCTTTGTATGAACCATCAGGGGCGCAACGGGTATCTCTTTCTCGTGAGACGCCGACTGCGTCTCAATTTGCGTTGCAGGGGGCGATTCAGCTGTAACCGCAGTTTGCGATGTAGATTGGGTCGCCGATTGCGATGCAGAGGTGTACGCAGGGGCGATGCGGAATAGGACGCACAATGCTGGTGTGATGCAGAGCAGGAAGCAGGTGTGCGCAATGGCTCAATTGAGGACGCACTAACCTGCTGCTGTCGCTGCTCCATCTCTTCCCAGTCGCTCTCCATCATTGACGGCTGGGTCCCCGCCGGTGTCCCTACCAGGGATTGATCATCTGCTGCGGCCTCCTGGCCGGGCGGGCGTTCCGGAACTGGCGGTACCTCCTCAACCTCCTTTGCCTCCACCGCTCCATCGGTGGGATCAGGATCGGTACTTTTGGGGGCAGCCTCCGGTTTCTCTTCAGCCTTCCTCAGCAGGGAACTTGGGAATTCAGGAGACGGCATTATGCTTGTAGGAGAGAACACTGCGTCCCTCAGCAGCCGCTGTTTCAGGGCACGCCAGCGTCTCTCTATCTCCTTCATTCCTTTTCGGTGGAGACAGGACCTTCGTCGCAGGCGCTCTGATGTCAGAGCGTTCACTTCCTGTCGCAGGACCTGCCGATGAGTCAGAGCCGGGGGCGGAGCCAGGCAACAGCGCGCTTTTACAGGTACGCCCACCTTCTTCTCCAGCGCCTGAGGGCGCGAATATGGCGGCAAAATGGCGGATTTTAGCGCCAAAAATAGCAAACAGTCTTTTTCACTAAAACAATTCCATAGGCACGCAGGGCTCGCAATTTCGCGAGTTTCGTATCCTGTTCGTGACGCCAAGTTTTTGTGTCGACCCGCCACCACAATTGTGGGTTACCAGGGCAATGGGGTACTCAGAGCCGAGCCCATGGAAGTCTATGGGGATTGTCACAGGTAGCTGTGGCTCGGTCTGTGGCCCTGGCGGTCTGGCGTATGTTGGGGATATATTTACAGGGGATAGGTTTATATACAGTTCGTGACGCCACCTGTAGTATTCTGGCAATTAGTACCAGCGCTGCTGTAGATCTCTGAGGGGATGGTGAGGCAGCTAGATGTCGGGTCCCCTACAGGTGGGACTGGTCCCTCAAAGTCTATGGGATTTGTGAAGTCGGGTGCAGATAAAGAACACAGTCTCACACGGTCAGCGTCTTTCCATACCTTTACTTGCAAGTTGTTAAGGCAGGTCCCAGGGAGGCTGATCCAAGGAGAGTGTATCTTGAGACAGCAGCTGGACAAGTTAGGGGCCTCCTTTAACTCCAATAAAACGAGTACAACCAGCCTGAAGCGTAGTTCCCTCAAATCTCCAGCTAATCTTTAGCTGTACCTGCCCAGTCAGCTTAGTGTTAGGGGCCTTCCTGTGAAGGAGCTGAATTCTTATTTTGTCCTGCAGAAACTCCAAAGTCTTCACTCCCCCTGACCCCAGTTACGTACTGACTATAAGGGGCTTGTCTGCCGCGACCTAGGGTCCGGTAGATTCCTGGTTTTCTTATCACTGTGCTTGAAACAACAGTGACCCTTCGGTCCCCAGTGACCGGGTGCAATGTGCTGGACTTCTGCAATCCGTAAGCACTAATCCTATAAATCCACTTGCCTTTCGCCTTGTCCACGCTGGTAACATAAGCACTCAAACTAGCCAAGGGTCGAGCAGTCACTTCTTTCCTTTTCCTTCCTACGAAGTTAGCCACAGATGCTCAGTTATCACAGGCAGGAGCACGTCTCTGAACCTGATACCGTCCTTTAGACAGGGATGCTGAAGACTTTCTGTACTAAAACTTCTTCTTTCCTTCAGTGTATGTTGATGAGGTGATACAGCTCTGACTAGACTAAGGTGTGTTCCAAACACCTATACCAGACTCCACGATATGAACTAGTGATAAAGCAGGCTAGACTCCTTCCTCCCTCCAAACGTCTTCTCTCTCAGAAGTCTAGACACTCACTCCACACGTCCTCACTGTCCGAAGACAGGAACTAGACTGACTAAAAATCACCTCAACACCTACTACCTTGACCACTCCCTCTAGAGTATCCTCCACTACCCTAGGGGTGTGTCTAGTGTGTGTTGAGTGAATGGATATTTAGCATTAAACTGCTGTCTCGCCATACACTCTCCAGGGTACTGCGTGTGCCTATCACCAGGGCTACACACCATCACTACTGGTACTTCCATCACTACTGGTCCTCCCGTTACTGCCAGTACTTCCATCTGTGCCTGTAAACCCCCTCACGACTGGTACTCCCTTCACTGCCTTGCCCCATCACTGCCGGTACTCCCATCACTGCGGGTGCATTGATATAGGTAGATAAGGCTACTTTCACACTTGCGGTTTTTTGCGCAGCGCAACTTGCGCTAACGGACGCATGCACAATGTTCCCCTATGTTTAACACGGCGGGCGCAGGGTCTAGCGCTTGCACGCGTTCATGTGCGTTTGTCGTGCGCTGCGCATTTTCCCGGTGTGCGCCCATAAGCGCTAGACGCTACATGTTGCATTTTTTTTCCCGTCAAAACAAACAGAGATGATTGAGACAGAGATGATGGAGACAGATGATAGAGCCAGAGATGATGGAGACAGAGATGATAGAGCCAGAGATGATGGAGACAGAGATGATAGAAATGTGACACATAGACAACGCATGCGCCAAAAAATAAATACTCACTCAGAGGCCTGCGGAGCTGGGCCCGGATGCTGTCGACCCTATCGCGTGAGCGGTATCGCAGGTCCGCCAGCTTCTTGCGGATTTGTGCTCTTGTGCGCCGCACATTAAATCTTCTCTGCAGGCCCCGCCGGATTCTCTGCAGGCAAACCCTTTTGTGGTGCATTGGATGCGCCACAGGTTGCCTGCAGTGGTAATCCCAGAGGTTCGTTTTCTGTATCAGATAACGGACATCATCATCAGACCATTTAGGCCCGCGCTGTCTCGCCGCCGCCATTGCCGCCACTACAAACAACAGCGCATTGGGCGACGCCAGCGTCATGACATCACAGCGTGCGCACATTACGTGCGACCGCAATCGCGACGCAAAACGGTATTGCGATTGCAAAGTGCCCCGCAGCAGCCATGCGCCCAGCCAAGCACAGATATGAGATGCTTTTGCGATCGCAAAACAACTTCCAAGCTTGGCGATCAAAATGACGTCTCATATCTGTATGGTTGGGGCTCGATAATCTTCACCTTTGCAATCACAATGGCTGTTTGCATATCTGTATGGTTGGGGCTCGATAATCTTCACCTTTGCAATCACAATGGCTGTTTGCATATCTGTATGCATATCTGTATAGCTGGAGTTCGTGACAATATTCACATAGACAACAAAAAAGCCTTTGAAAATATTTTAAAAACTGCAGCTGCTGGTAACATGTCTCGTTGCCATCCCCATTACTCCCTCCCCACATCTCACCCATCATTAGCCCTTCTCCCATATTGGTAAAATAATTGAAAACAAAACACAAATGCATTTTTAAAATATTTTTTTTTTATTATAAAAACATTGTTAAAAAAAGGCAAAAGTCAAACATAATCAAAATCAAACTAGACCTGATGCTGCCAACTCACTGCACCAGGCCCGTTAAAGTATTGGCAGTACTTGTCTCTGCCGGCCTTCGCATTGTCCTTGCTCCTGCCTTGATTGACAGGTTGAAGACCTGCAATAGCGGGATCATTGTCACGCCATTCTCCGAGCACCACGTCACCATTGCTGTCCGAGTCCATGAAGCCTGGCGGACTGTAAGTACCAGCATCGCGTTTGCGTAGAAAATTGTGCAGCACACAACAGGCCAACACCACAGAGTCTATGGATTCCAGCTTCATGTTGATTGGAGTGTGGAAAACCCTGAAGCGGTTGGCCATTATGCCGAAGGCATTCTCCACAACGCGCCGTGCCCTAGACAGTCTGTAATTAAAAATCCGCCTTTCCCCTGTCAAAGTCTTTTGTGGATATGGTTTCACAAGATGCTCATGAAGGGGGAAGGCTTCATCGCCCACAAAAACAAAGTTTAGGTTGGCGGTGGTGTCCATGTTGGTTGGCAAGTTAAGTTTATTATTAAAAACCGTTCACCAAAACTTGTGTGCTCCAAAACGCCACCGTCAGAAACCCTTCCATTAATGCCAACATCAACGTCAATAAATTCATAATTGGCATTAACAAGGGCCATGAGGATCACGCTGAAGTAGCCCTTGTAGTTATAGAAAAAGGATCCGCTGTTGGCTGGTTGCGTGATCCGCACATGTTTGCCATCCAAGGCACCACCACAGTTTGGGAACTGCCAAATCCTTTCAAAATCAGATGCAATAATTTGCCATTCCGCCACTGATTTGGGAAAAGGCATGTAGCTCCGTAAACTGCGGACGATGGCGTTGCATGTCTCCGGAATTAGTTCTCCAAGCAGCGACCGAGAAATTGCAGCAGAATATTGCAAATCTTTCATTGAACGTCCGGTTGCCAGAAATCGCAGCGTTACTGCCAAACGTTCCTCTGCTGAAACAGCTGCACGCATCCGGGTATCCTGCCGTTCAATGAGTGGCCTCACAGCTTCCAGTAGGAGCTTGAATGAATCCTCCGACATCCGTAGATAATTCCGGAAATCCTGTGGATTCTTCTCCTGCAACTCCCTCACTAGATGCATGTGGGAGAATTTGGACCTCTGCTCCAGCCATTCCCTGGTCCACATGCGACGCTTTCGCTTGGAGCGCCTCTCTTCCACCCGCGCCTCTTCCTGACGATCTGCCTCCATTGACAGTGCAACTGCCACAATCATACGCTCCGCGGTGGACAGGTTCATTATGTGCAACCTGTACGGTAAAGAAGAGAAAAGTTAATTACTAATTAATTACTATTAATAAAGTGTTTAAACAAAATAAAATAAAGAATTAAATAAAAAATATATAAAAAAATAAAAAATTAAACTTTTCAGTTAACATTTAATATACAGTTTACAAATGTCTAAAATGGTGGGGGGTGTAAAATAAATAAAGCAGACGAAAAAATTAAAAAAAATAAGGTCAGGGGTGTAAAATAAATAAAGCAGACGAAAAAAAAAAAAAAAAAGGTTAAAAACCATTATCAAACAACATCACAAACAATATTTACCTTGAATCCTAATATCCTGAAGATCCTAATCCAAATGGGGATCGATGGTGCTCTAGCGACTCAGACAGGATCGCAAAAACCCACCACTGCGCCACAAACAGGATCGCAAAACTCCGACACGCGATACTATCCTCGCAACAACACACAAAGAGACCCATAAAGTGCTCTGGAAACAATGGATGGGGGCGCAGTTATTATAGCTGAAGTGATGTTGTGGTCACCAATCGGAGCTGAAGGGCGTTAACGAAACAAAACAAAGTCCCGCCTGCGCCGCTGACTAATGCGTCGTCAACGAGGTCGCACATCGTTCACAAAAGGTGCCAAACACAGCGATTCAGGCTCACCAGCGGGACGCCAACGATTAAAATACGGTCCAGAACTCTAGTGAACGATCAACGAGATCACAGCAGGGGCCACGTCGTTACTACATGCCACACACAAGAACGTCGCTAACGAGATCGCTAAATAGTGACGTATTTTAGCGATCTCGTTAACAATCTTGTTTAGTGTGGCATACCCTTAAGGAGCATAAAAAGTCCTCTTGTCCCATATGAAAAGACCAATATTATTAAACATTTTCAATAATTGGGGAGATTTTGCATTGAGTCCCATGAGGTTCAAGTTACGCCACTGCGGAGAGGCAATGGCCAAGGTCTAGGTCAATGAAAAGTAAGAGCACTATGAGTGTCAAGATGCCGGTGGTGCCCAAGAAAGCAGCGGGAGACTCCTTCTGTGGACGTTAAAGGGGTCGTCCACTACTTTGCTTATGGTGGTGTTAACATTCCGAAAACATGTTCTCATCTAGCAAGACCCCAGCAGCTCCTCTGTTCTGCTGTCGGTGTCTCTGCCCATCTATTGGCTTCCTCTTCTGACGGAGAGCGTCAGGCAACCACTGATCGACCGCAGTGCTTATGTTCTGCCAGACAGCACTAAGAGACTGTTTTTTCCGGTTTAGATAGAATGTGACTGCTGCAGCCAATCAGCGATGGATGAACACCTCAAATGGATAACTGATGCCCCTACCAGAAAAGGAAGCCGAGAAACTAGCAGGGGAGCTAGGAGCAGCAAAGAGAAGTTGTGAAGGTCTGCATGGTATTTTTTTATACCACCCTCGGCCCATTAATATCCTCATGGTAGTAGATAACTCCTTCAATAGTTCTTGTTTTGTAAAGTAATTTCAGACCATGTAGCCTAGGAAGGGGAGTGCAGCGATCACACTACTCCCTGTGTCCTATGAAGACATCTGTGTCTTATCTACAAGCCTTGGGTCAGGAGTGAAGAGAAACAAAGATAAAAAAGTACAATAACACTATATGGGCCATTATTATTGTACATGTTACAGCCTCTCTGGGTTCACAGCTACACTGCTCAGTACAGCTGTACAATGTCCTCCATGCTGCTGCTGCTGCTTCCTGACATGTGCTAGGTAGAGGCAGGAGAGCAGGAATCCCTTATGTCTGTGTCTGCTTTGTATCAGATATATCATAGCAGCTGGTAATAACTCAGTAGCTCAGAGACAACTATAATTAGCACTAGAGGCTGTAGAGGAGAAAAGCTGTGCAAAATGCAAGATCTAAGCCCTATATTGGCAAGAAATAGTTATTCTTCATGTGCACCAAGGACAGCTGATTGTTAAAAGTCCGTGTGACAAAACCACGACGTGTGCACAGGCCCTTATGCTTTACGTGCTACCCTGTAACATTTTTGAAAATTTTGCTTAGCTGACAACCAATTTGACCACTTTATCTTTTCCACTGGGTCGTCAGACCTCTTTTTTTATAGTTTTAAAAGGGTAACCTGGTTAAGAAGTCAGCAAGAAGAAGTGTGTCACTGCTTATAGTATTCATCCAAGTGTCTCGAACAGCCGTCGCACCGCTCCGGGTGGAGGCCATGTTGCTCGTCCCTCAGCTTTTCCTTAGCAAAACGAAACATTAAAAACTCAATAATCTGCCAGAAGAGGATGAGTCAAGATTGTGGAGTTATTGGAGGTTTTGCCTATGGACATTTTTCTCTCTGTCCTTTTAAGTTTGTGCCCCCTTTCATTTGCATTTCATATTATTTTCCGCTATGTTTAGGGTGACGCGGGTCTGATTTAATTAGAAATTTCTTATCAGCAGACGGAATAATAATCTTCTCTCACTAATAGCAGTCCATGGAGCGTCTGCAGTCCAGGTAATATATTCCGGAGTTATCTCAGGTCAGGATGATGTTCTAGAATATAATAAAACAGTCGAGAAAGAGAAATCAAAAAGGAGCGACGACGACGACGCAGGTTTCCATTTAAGCGGATATTGATGAGGGTGGCGGTTTGAGATTTACAATAAAAGGATCTGAGAGGTCCTTATCCTGCGGGGAATCTGTGCTGTGCAGGTACTGGCTCTGTAAGGATGGGGCGAGGGTGGGGGATATATCGCTGGAGGTGCACGGGATAAATTACAGGTGGCGGTTTTATGTTTTGAGGCTCCAGTTAGACCTGACAGTGAGTGATGGGCTCAGCGCTGGTCATTGGACTTCAGAACATCGTTGGTAATTGCTCTCAGGAAGATGCCGAGGAGACAGAGATGTGATGTCAGGCTGGAAGGATTACAGTCCCGTAATAACGGGTGGGTGAAGACTGTACGTCCCGCCGACAGTGGAGAGGAACCACAGGAGCACGAGAACAAGGCGCTCCCATTTGTTACAGTATCGGCTTTTTCCAATTTTCCAGCTCCATAATTGTTCTTTTATGGCTTATGACGACCTAGTTGTCATACTTCTCTGTAATGATGCAGTCGGACTGTTATTGCATGAAATCTATTGCTTCTGTTTAGTTAATACAACTTTGCTTGCGCCAACCTTCGCCTCATTGCAACATCATCATCAGACCATCCTGCACAAGAACCGCTGATCTGGACCGAAGGCTTTGAGAGTTCACAGTGACACGTAACTGTATTCTGCTGGTTGAACTCCTCCACTCGCAATAACCTACATGGATTGTTTTTATTTATTCTGAATACATCCTCCAATTGGTGCCGATCCATTAATTCTGGAACAGTTTTTCATTTTCTTCTCTTCCAGTGTTATGCCACCAGGTAATATGGGTGCAACGTTTCTCTTCAAGTCACTTGGCGTATTCCACAGGACTTCTCGGTAGATATTTGCCTTTTCTCCTTTCTCACTGGCTAAAAAAAAGAGGGCTATGCACACAGAGAAGTTCTGTAGTATGCTGTAAGATATATGCAAAGTATGACCATGTGATCTGTAAGCTGCAATCCTGCTGTACAGTCTATACTTATATCATTCAGGTTCGTAGCGCTCAAATTGTCTAATTCCTGTGAGCCCATCAGCCACAACAAGGCATTTTTATCAGACGTGTCAAGTCATAAACTGACACATTTAAACAGTGCAAAACATCTGATCATACTCAGACCAATGTTGGTCTAAGGGGCCGTGCACAAGTTTGACCCAATATTCGGATCATTCATGTACATCGGTGAGGACGTGGAAACTATAGGACTGCATTGAGATATCTGAGTGCAGTCCTATTTCCACTGACTGACACACTGGAGTAGGCTTTGGGTATGAGCGAGACATGTCTGATAGAAAAGGCTAGGGTCCTTCCAGGGAAAGGTCACCTTGTTGTGGCTCACATGAATTGGCCAATGTGTTTTCTAAGTACCGTCATGCTATAAGTATGGTCTATACAGCAGAAATGCAAGTTTCCAACTTGTTGCAACTTTGTTTGTTCCTGTTCACACCTTACCACTGGAAACAAGGCATTGCATCTCTTCATGTGCGTCTCTTTTTGCATATACTGCACTGATATCCTGAGTTAAATCATTTCCTCACTACAAGTCCCAGAATGCATACATCACAATTATTATCCATTTTACATGCTGAAAAAACACAGACTGCATTCCTGTGATCAACTGCATCCTTGCTGGAAGATAACAGTTTGCTGTACAGTCACTGCTCCTATGTGTATCTGCATACCAGGTTCTTCTTCGTCTATGCAACTTGCTCTACTTGTTTCTCTGCTGTTCTGCCTGCGCTGCCGTCCTCAAGGATCCACATGTCATCCATATCCATCAAGACTTGTTCTGCTGCACCATCGCCTCTGGTCCTTGTTGCTCACCCAGGCCTTAGAGAATCAAGCTCACCATGTGGACCCTTAGTAACATGGCTAATTAGCCAAAATTCCTCATGAGACCGGACTAGACTACAAAGCAGGTCAGGCACACAAATCCAACAGTCCAAAGTTGACTGTTGTTGCACTGGAGTGTATCATATGTGTGCAACCATCCTTTGCCAGTGCAAACTACCCCCTAATATCGGTAAATTAAAGCTAAGTTATGCATAAAGAAAGTAGAGTGGTATACCCCAAAATTTGACTTAGGGAGGTCTCTGTCTGTTGTGTCTCTCTCTATGTTCAACTTGGCAGCCATTGCTAATCCTCCTCTGCCTCCAAAAGAGGATAGCCGCAGCGAACAATGCTGGGGTAAGCCACAGGGCCGACGTCACCACTTAGCGCACTGTGGCAAGTGCCAGACCCTGAGCAAACGGGGCCAACTTAAGGTCGGGGACATCGGCACGCTATGGGGACAGTGAGTTGGGGGGGCAGTGTCACCTCTCCTCGTTCCCCACTGGCAGCAGCCCCGGTCTCTTCTGGGTCTCCTGACTCTCTGACGTGTCAAGGCAGAGGATGCGATGACATCACTACAGCGTACCCTCTGTTCTGTGCAGTGTAGAAAGCCAGAATAGGCTGAAGACACCGGATCTGAGGAGACCGGAGCTGCAGCCAGCGGAGAACAAGGAGAGGTAAATATTTGATTATTTACTATTTATGTATGAGGCTGATTATGTATTGAGCATTATATGGGGCCCAGTATTCTGTATGCAGCATTATATGGGGCCCAGTATTCTGTATGCAGCATTATATGGGGCCCATTGTTCTGTATGCAGGATTATATGGGGCCCTTTATCTATGAAGCATTCTATGGGGTCAATTCTGTATGGAGCATTATATAGGGTCCATAATTCTGTATAGAGCATTATATGGGGCTCATTATACTGTATGGAGGACAATGTGGAGCCCATAATACTGTATGGAGGACTATGTGGTACTCATAATATTGTATGGAGGACTATATGGTGCATATAATACTGTATGGAGGACTATGTGGGGCCCTGTTGTGTCTTGGTAGCTGAGGAGAATAAGCAAAAACGGCAATACACCAGAGAGGCTGGAACCTATTGGATTGCAGTAACCTGAACTAACCACACAGCTAGAGGCAGCCGTGGAGCGTTCCTACATTGATCCTAGACGCCTCGTCACAGCCTGAGAGATAACTACACCTAAAGATAGAAAGATGAAAGCTATCTGCCCCAGAGCAGATCCCCAAAGAAAATAGGAAGCCCCCAAACATGTAATGGCGGTTAGACAAGAAGAAGCACGGACACAGACAGAAAATGGAATGAGCAAACGCTGGGGCCCAATCTGTCTAGACAGAAAAGTACAGGAAAGGATACTAACTGCAATCCAAAAAAACCCCCAAAAAATACCAGCTCTTCTGATTGCAAAAACACCTGAGATCACACGATCTCTACCACCTAAAATCAGATCTCTGGTGTAACAAAACTAAGCTGCAGCCAATGAAAAAACAGGAAAAAGAAAATTAACAAATAACAGTGGCTTCAGATAAACTGAGAGGAGCACAATCCCCCCAGAGGGGACCTGGCTGACCTCCACAGAAGTGCAGGGAACAATGCAAAAAGCAAGCACAAAAATAAAAGCCGAAAATATCTTATCTGATAGCAGAAGATGCAGGCAAGACTCAGCAAACTTCCAATTGAACCAGGAACCACAATTGAGACAAGAACAATTGATCACCGGCAACCATCATGGGAGGGAACCTCCCTTATATCAGACCAGTCCGTGATCCCAGATTGCCATTCCTTGCTGAAAGTCTCAGTACTGTCTGTAACCACCAGAGGGAGCCTCTGCTCAGAAACCATCTCTAGCACATTCATAACAGGGCCCATAGTACTGTATGGAGGACTATGTGGTGCATATAGTACTGTATGGAGGACTATGTGGTGCCCATAACACTGTATGGAGGACTATGTGGTGCATATAGTACTGTATAGAGGACTATGTGGGGCCCATAACACTGTATGGAGGACTATGTGAGGTCCGTAATACTGTATGAAGGACTATGTGATGCCCATAATACTGTATGGAGGACTATGTGGGGCCCATAATACTGGTGGAGGACTATATGGGGCACATAATACTGTATGGAGGACTATGTGTGGCAGATTATACTGTATGGAGGACTATGTGGGGCCCATAATACTGTGTGGAGGACTATGTGGGGCTCATAATACTGTATGGGGGACTATGTGCTGCCCATAATACTGTATGTAGGACTATGTGGGGCTCATAATACTGTATGTAGGACTATGTGGGGCCCATAATACTGTATGGAGGACTATGTGCTGCCCATAATACTGTATAGAGGACTATGTGGTGCCTATAATACTGTATGGAGGGCTACTTGGTGCACATAATACTGTATGAAGGACTATGTGCTGCCCATAATACTGTATGGAGGACTATGTGGGGCCCATAATACTGTGTGGAGGACTATGTGGGGCCCATAATACTGTGTGGAGGACTATGTGGGGCTCATAATACTGTATGGAGGACTATGTGGGGCCCATAATACTGTATGGAGGACTATGTGGGGCTCATAATACTGTATGTAGGACTATGTGGGGCCCATAATACTGTATGGAGGACTATGTGCTGCCCATAATACTGTATAGAGGACTATGTGGTGCCTATAATACTGTATGGAGGGCTATGTGGTGCACATAATACTGTGTGAAGGACTATGTGGTGCACATAATACTGTATGGAGGAATATACTGTCCGGTTTCTGACCTATTGTAAAATTTACAATAGATATCACTCATGTAATGTAAGAAGTGAGTGAAATCTTTGGTATTGTACAGTCATGGCCAAAAGTTTCGGGAATGACACAAATATTATATTTTCACATGATCTGCTGCCCTCTGGTTTTTATGTGTGTTTGACA
This sequence comes from Oophaga sylvatica, assembly GCA_033576555.1. Lineage (NCBI taxonomy): Eukaryota > Metazoa > Chordata > Amphibia > Anura > Dendrobatidae > Oophaga > Oophaga sylvatica. Next base: position 606,835,638 of record JARQOD010000003.1, on the reverse strand, counting down.
GATGTTTTTATCACAGACAGAAATATAATAATTGCAAACATATGAGTAACAAAAGCTTATATTGACAGTTAGAATGAGTTAATGCAGCAAGTCAATATTTGCAGTGTTGACCCTTCTTCTTCAGGACCTCTGCAATTCTCCCTGGCATGCTCTCAATCAACTTCTGGACCAAATCCTGACTGATAGCAGTCCATTCTTGCACAATCAATGCTTTCATTTTGTCAGAATTTTTAGGTTTTTGTTTGTCCACCAGTCTCTTGATGATTGACCACAAGTTCTCAATGGTATTAAGATCTGGGGAGTTTCCAGGCCATGGACCCAAAATCTTTAAGTTTTGTTCCCTGAGCCATTTAGTTATCACCTTTGCTTTATGGCAAGGTGCTCCATCATGCTGGAAAAGGCATTGTTGATCACCAAACTGCTCTTGGAGGGTTGGGAGAAGTTGCTCTTGGAGGACATTCTGGTACCATTCTTTATTCATGGCTGTGTTTTTAGGCAAGACTGTGAGAGAGCCGATTCCCTTGACTGAGAAGCAACCCCACACATGAATGGTTTCAGGATGCTTAACAGTTGGCATGAGACAAGACTGGTGGTAGCGATCACCTTGTCTTCTCCGAATGAGGCGTTTTCCTGATGTCCCAAACAATCGAAAAGGGGATTCATCAGAGAAAATAACTTTACCCCAGTCCTCAGCAGTCCACTGCCTGTACCTTTTGCAGAATATCAGCCTGTCCATGATGTTTTTTCTGGAGAGAAGTGGCTTCTTTGCTGCCCTCCTTGAGACCAGGCCTTGCTCCAAGAGTCTCCGCCTCACAGTGCGTGCAGATGCACTCACACCTGCCTGCTGCCATTCCTGAGCAAGCTCTGCACTGCTGGTAGCCCGATCCGCAGCTGAAACACTTTTAAGAGACGGTCCTGGCGCTTGCTGGTCTTTCTTTGGCGCCCTGAAGCCTTTTTGGCAACAATGGAACCTCTCTCCTTGAAGTTCTTGATGATGCGATAGATTGTTGACTGAGGTGCAATCTTTCTAGCTGCGATACTCTTCCCTGTTAGGCCATTTTTGTGCATTGCAATGATGACTGCACGTGTTTCTTTAGAGATAACCATGGTTAACAGAAGAGAAACAATGATGCCAAGCACCAGCCTCCTTTTAAAGTGTCCAGTGGTGTCATTCTTACTTAATCATGACAGATTGATCTCCAGCCATGTCCTCATCAACACCCACACCTGTGTTAATGGAGTAATCACTGAAAAGAGGTTAGCTGGTCCTTTTAAGGCAGGGCTGCAATGATGTTGAAATGTGTTTTGGGGGATAAAGTTCATTTTCTAGCCAAATATTGACTTTGCAAGTAATTGCTGTTAAGCTGATCACTCTTTATAACATTCTGGAGTATATGCAAATTGCCATTAGAAAAAGTGAAGCAGTAGACTTTGTAAAAATTAATATTTGTGTCATTCTAAAAACTTTTGGCCATGACTGTACTATACCTATATTTTTCTTCTGTATGTGTGCATCATGAATAGTGTTATGTGTTAAAGGGTTCACTGAGACTCCTTCACCTGGAGCCGGCCCTGGTCAGCCATTTGCATCTTGTCTTTCTGCCTGGGTACTGCTGACATACTTTCCTCCATGTCTCTTCTTCTGACCGCTCTTCAGTGTAAGATTATACCGGTACATGACAAAATGATCTCTGCTTCACGTATGTAATCCTACAATATGTTCCCACTATGGATTTCAGCTCCTGAATCCCATCAAAGAGAATTGCGCTGGAAACTAATAGGAGCTAATGGTCCTGGCACCTTTCCGGAGGGCACGGCTGATAATGGACTGTGGTGTGAACAGGATGCAGCCGCAGGTCATCTCACCATTACGACATACTGGAATACACTCTCCTTTATGAGGAACGCTCCTGGATGAGGCTTTAGGTGAAATTTCCACTGATGACAAATCATTCTATCACATTAATTACATTTATATTAATGGAAATCACAGAGGAAATGTCAGAGGCTGAGAATAAACTAATAATGAGCAGACTGCGCTGCCATCTATGAAACGAGTGGGACGAGGCAGTAAATAACCACTTTATAAGCTAGAGACACCTTGGGAGGGGGTCACATATTAACATTTAATGTGTTGGCCATTACACACGACACGTAATAAGGGTCTGGATAATCCTGGGGGAAGGTGCCTCTTTACTTTTACCATGTGTCTTCTTTATCCTTGGGGTCTTTACTTTCTATGGTATCCGTAGCTTTAGAACCAGAAGGTTTGTAGCTTCCTCGCTGTTTATACTTGTAGTGTTCCAGATCCTGTGATGCTACACGTTTACCCTCTCATGTAACAATGTCCCACATCCTATAATAATGTCCCTAATTCTGACCCCTCCATGTAATAATGTCCTCCATCTTGGCCCCTTCCTGAAATAATGTCCTCCATACTGGCTCCTTCCTGTAATAATGTCTCACATCCTGGGCCCCTTTCAGATATAATGTAGTCCATTCTGGGCCTTTCCCTGGTAAAATGTCCTCCATCCTGACCCCTTCCTGTAAAAATGTTCTCCATCCTAGGCCCATTCCAATAATAATGTCTCCATCCTGGTATAATGTTTCCCATCCTGACCCCTTCCTGTAGTAACGTCCTCCATCCTGGCCCCTTCCGGTAATAATGTCCTCCATTCTGGTTCCTTCCTTTAATAATGTAATCCATCCTGGGCTTGTCCCTCGTATAACGTCCCCATCCTGGACCCTATCTGTAATAATGTCCCTCATTCTGATATAAGGGTTCCATTTCCTGGTATAATGTCGCCCATCCTGACCCCTTCCTGTAATAATGTCCTCCATCCTGGGCCAATTCCGGTAATAATGTCCTCATGTCTGGTATATTGTCATCCATCCTGATATAATGTCCCTCATCCTGGCCCTATCTGTAATAATGTCCCTCATCCTGATATAAGGAAGGGTTCAATTTCCTGGTATAATGTCCTCCATCCTGACCCCTTTCTGTAATAATGTCCTCCATCCTGGGCCAATTCCGGTAGTAATGTCCTCCATTCTGGTATGATGTCCCCCATCCTGACCCCTTCCTGTAATAATGTCCTCTTTCCTGGGCCAATTCCGGTAATAATGTCATCCATCCTGGTATAATGTCCCCATCCTGGCCACTATCTGTAATAATGTCCCTCATCCTGATATAAGGTTTCCCTTTCCTGGTATAATGTCATCCATTCTGAGCCCCTTCCTGGTACAATTTCCCCCATTCTGGGCTCAGTCCAGTAATATATGTCCCCTATCCTGCTATAATGCCCCCCATCCTGGGATTCTTCCGCTAATAATGTTCCTGTTCTGCTTCTCCAACTAATATATATAAAAATAAACTGTTATTTTCACCTATCGCCCTCCCATGACATGTGGTGTTCTCTTCTGCACAGCTGACGACTTCAGCATGCAACCGACAGGTAGCACAAGATGTCACTACCTTGCACCGCCAGTTACTTGAACGCCAACTTTAGCAGTCGGCTTCTGATTGGCCAGTAGAGTATATTGTGGTGCAGGGACCCGGCGGTTCTCTGTGCAGAAATACATTTCAGCTGAATGTGCATCCTCAGATGGACATCCAGTTGAAATAGCTAATGGCGTCAGTGAGCCCCACTCCGGCACAGGCCCGATCGATAGGGGTGATGTGGCGGGCACGGGGCACTATGGCCATCAAGAGGTTGGTCATTGTGGCTGCCATAGATCTAATACTGCCCTGTAGTTATCATAGAGCATAACAGAGGTGTAAAAGGGACATTGTTGGTGACAAAGGAGCATTGACAGTGTAATGACCGCCAAGGGAGCTTTGTGGCTCGCATAATGGATATTGTGGCTGTCATGGGACAGAGAAGCCACAGTAATAAACACCATAGATTTACATTACAGCAGGATGAAACATCTGGACCCAATGGGACACCCCATGAGCCAGAGCTGGGGGTGACTCTTTTTCTTCAGGACCCGGCCTGTTCAGGTTTACAGGTGACTTCAATTTAAAAAAGGTTGTTGGGAAGGAAAATCCAATGTAGAGTCAGGGAAGAGGGACACAATTCTGCTTCCTAGAGACTGGCGGCACGGGAGGCTGCTGTGGATGTAAGAGCGCGCGCCACACACTGCAGCTTTATGTACCACCATATGGATGACAACCTCTCATAACTGGTCTATTACTAAACCTGAGAAACGTACGATGCTCTTCACTCCGCAGGTGTTTGGATCCGGACACAGATCCTTCCAGTGATAACATTTGATGGGAACATCTGTAGATTTCTCTCTGGAAGTAAAACCTCTTCATCTCTTTGTAGTTACAGACGAGTGAATCATAAAACTGATACAAAATTTAACACCAAAGGCGTAAATGTCACGCTGTATAGCAGATATATATATGTGATGTCAGTAATCTATATCAAAAGGGCAACATACTATATAACATGCGCATAGATATACGATAACATAGATTTACCTGACAGAAAGTCCAGTGGGTCAAAACGGAATCCGTTATACGCTGTCTCCGGCTAGAGGGTGACCGGGGTCTAAGCTGACCCTAAACTGGGGTCCTAACTAATCCCTCAACCTGGAGGTACTGTTAAAGGTACAGAGGTCCAGGCCACCAGCGTAAACCCTGTCTCCTATCAATCCCTGCCAACTGTATTCTAGTCCTAAGAAGGACCCTGAATACCACCAAAGGGAATGAACAGGTAACGGTTAATGAACAGAAAGACATACAAGAAAGACAAGAAATAAAGTAAATAAAGTCTTACATACAACACTCACACACAGTAGGAACACCTAAGGTCTCAGAGATAAACTATAAGCTATAAGAGTAAAAACAACTAAGGAGCTCTTAGCTTAAGTATTCTCAGAACCGCTTCAGTCTGCTAGACTACATGAATGCTTTCACCGGCGTCTAACACCCAGACTGGCAGGAATATAAAGGAAACTAATTAGAACATAATCAAAAGCAGCCGGGCGAGGCTGGACCTAGTCTTAGCAAAGAGCTAGGTAAAATTAACTCTCTCATTACCAAACACAAAGAAACAGCAGCTCAGCTGTGAGAAGTCAGAATGTGCAATCGCGACGATCTTCGTGGCGATGCACCCATGACAATACCCCCCCTTCTACGAGGGGCCTCCGGACCCTCATGACCAGGTCCGTCCGGGTAAGTTGTGTGAAAGGTCCGAACCAATCGATCTGCATTAGCATCAGACGCAGGGACCCACGTCCTCTCCTCAGGACCATACCCCCTCCAAAGAACTAAGTACTGAGGGGATCGGCGACTGAGACGTGAGTCAATGATTTTCGACCCATGAAATTCCACGTTATCATTGACTACCACTGAAGGAGGAGGTAGAGGTGACGGTATGACTGGTGCCACATACTTTTTAAGTAATGACTTGTGAAACACATTATGATTTTTAAACGTAGGAGGGAGGTCCAGACGAAATGCCACAGGATTAATTATGGAACTGATCCTGTACGGCCCAATGAATCTGGGACCCAACCTCCAGGAGGGAACTTTAAGTTTTATATTCCTGGTAGACAACCACACCAGATCGTTCACCTTCAGATCTCGACCAGAAACTCTCCCCCTATCAGCCATCCGTTTGTAATGGTTCTCCGTAACCTTCAGTCTTAACCGATCTGGAACTATCAGTCTCCCTGGAAGTCCCACAGGGGCGTCCCCTGAGCCCCCAATACCTCCCCCTCAAGCTCAGAGCATACAGCTGACACTACAACTCCCTCCTGAGGAATAGGAACCGGATCATCCATCCTCCGGTCCCTGGGAAAGTACGAGATAAGGCATCAGGAAGCAACTTTATTGAGCAGTCATATGCGCGATGAGGAGGTAACTCTTTACACCCCTCCTCTGAGAACATCTCCCCAAAGTCCTCCAGAAAAGGAGGCAAAGTCCTAGGCACAACCGCACCGATGACCGTGCTCATGCAGTTATTCTTGCAAAATTCACCCCACTGGCTTATCTTTCTGGATTGCCAATCAATCACTGGGTTATGTTTAGCCAACCAAGGAAGTCCCAACACAATAGGAGTAGGTAGACCTCCAACACATAACAAGACAATTGCTCTTTATGTATTGCCCCTACTCGAAGATCTATGTTATGAACAGCTTGTACCAAGCTACCTTGACCAAGAGGTCTAGAATCAATAGAGAGTATAGGGACCGGTTTGGCCAATACACTCAGTTGCATACCATGCACCTGGGCAAACCGAGCGTCCACCAGATTAGCCCGGACCCACTATCAAGAAAAACAGAAATCCTCTCAGTTCTAGTACCAATCACCACCTCCGCAGGCACGAGAAACTGAGAGGGATTTGGGGACGAAATACACACACCCAGGTTAACTCCTTGGCTCAAAGAGGTCCGGGATGGACACCCCCCAACAAAATGTCCCTCTCTCCCGCAAAAGAAACACCTTCTAGTCTTGTGGCGCACCGCCGATTCCCTCCTACAAAATGATGTCCCTCCCAACTGCATGGGTTCCTCAGAACAGACCAGGGGAACCTCAGTATAAGGGACTTTAGTAGTAGGTGGAGTCATCACGGGGGGCGGAGTTACCTCGCGTCTTCCCCGAAGTCGTCTATCAATGCGAATAGCGAGGGCCATAGCAGCCTCCAGTGATGGAGGAGAATCATACTGAGCCAACACATCTTTTAATTTGTCAGACAACCCTTGACAAAACTGGCTCCTAAGAGCTGGGTCATTCCACTGAGTATCTGTTGCCCATCTACGGAACTCAGAAGAATATTCCTCCGCTGGACGATTTCCTTGCCGTATTTTACGTAACCTTGTTTCAGCAAGGGAGACTCGATCCGGATCATCATATACCAGACCCAGGGCAGTAAAAAATCGATCCACTGACTGGAGATCTGGGGAGCCTGGAGGAATAGAGAACGCCCAAGATTGAGGGTCCCCTTGTAAGAGCGAGATAACAATTCCCACCCTCTGCTCTTCACTCCCAGATGACCGAGGCCGCAGCCGAAAGTACAATTTACATGCCTCCCGGAAAGTAAAAAATTTGTCCCGCCCACCAGTGAACCTGTCCGGGAGAGCAACCTTAGGTTCAGATCTGGTTTGCTCCGGGGGGGACAAAACCTTGGACTTAATGTCTGCAAATTCCATGGACAACCCCTGCAATTGCCGGGCCAGCTGGGCTACTGGATCCATGACAGCTGGGGAGAATCTTTAGTTGGGCCGGTGAAAATGTCACGCTGTATAGCAGATATATATATGTGATGTCAGTAATCTATATCAAAAGGGCAACATACTATATAACATGCGCATAGATATACGATAACATAGATTTACCTGACAGAAAGTCCAGTGGGTCAAAACGGAATCCGTTATACGCTGTCTCCGGCTAGAGGGTGACCGGGGTCTAAGCTGACCCTAAACTGGGGTCCTAACTAATCCCTCAACCTGGAGGTACTGTTAAAGGTACAGAGGTCCAGGCCACCAGCGTAAACCCTGTCTCCTATCAATCCCTGCCAACTGTATTCTAGTCCTAAGAAGGACCCTGAATACCACCAAAGGGAATGAACAGGTAACGGTTAATGAACAGAAAGACATACAAGAAAGACAAGAAATAAAGTAAATAAAGTCTTACATACAACACTCACACACAGTAGGAACACCTAAGGTCTCAGAGATAAACTATAAGCTATAAGAGTAAAAACAACTAAGGAGCTCTTAGCTTAAGTATTCTCAGAACCGCTTCAGTCTGCTAGACTACATGAATGCTTTCACCGGCGTCTAACACCCAGACTGGCAGGAATATAAAGGAAACTAATTAGAACATAATCAAAAGCAGCCGGGCGAGGCTGGACCTAGTCTTAGCAAAGAGCTAGGTAAAATTAACTCTCTCATTACCAAACACAAAGAAACAGCAGCTCAGCTGTGAGAAGTCAGAATGTGCAATCGCGACGATCTTCGTGGCGATGCACCCATGACAGTAAAACAAACACAAGGGAGAAACAATGTATCGGCGATCAGACGCCTCTCTCGTGTGGAGCTAGAACTAGTGTCAAATAAGGAAATATGGTAAATGTTGTACAGTTACAGCCTCTCTGCTGCAGACAGCTGATGGGTAACTAGACGCCAGGGTCGTTTTTTTAATCTGCACCATTAAAGTTTAACATGAGATCCAAATGAGGCTGAAATCAAAGATCTGAGTCCAAAGGTTGAGAAATCGGGTACTAAGGTCCCAAGGCCCCAAAATCCTGATAAATGAGGATCCCATAGACTGGAACTAACCTATCAAGCTGTTACTCACCTCTCCCAGGCTTTGCCTCCTTATTCCCCAGTGTCCGGATCCCATGTTCATCAGGTTACTATGGTTAATCAGCAGCTCAAGTAGCGATGTGACATCTGAGTATTCAGGTAGTTTTGTATCCATGTTACTACCCCACTGCTGGACTCTTCTTTTCTTTTCAAATGTGTCTCCTGAGAAACCCAGCTTTGCTACAAATACTAGACTCTGCTACATTACCACAAGAGTTCCACCTAATAAACCCAGCTCTGCTACAAATACTAGATTCTGCTACATTACCACACGAGTTCCACCTAATAAACCCAGCTCTGTTACAAATACTAGATTCTGCTACATTACCACAAGAGTTCCACCTAATAAACCCAGCTCTGCTACAAATACTAAACTCTGCTACATTACCACAAGAGTTCCACCTAATAAACCCAGCTCTGCTACAAATACTAAACTCTGCTACATTACCACAAGAGTTCCACCTAATAAACCCAGCTCTGCTACAAATACTAGACTCTGCTACATTACCACAAGAGTTCCACCTAATAAACCCAGCTCTGCTACAAATACTAGATTCTGCTACATTACCACAAGAGTTCCACCTAATAAACCCAGCTCTGCTACAAATACTAGATTCTGCTACATTACCACAAGAGTTCCACCTAATAAACCCAGCTCTGCTACAAATACTAAACTCTGCTACATTACCACAAGAGTTCCACCTAATAAACCCAGCTCTGCTACAAATACTAGATTCTGCTACATTACCACAAGAGTTCCACCTAATAAACCAGCTCTGCTATAAATGCTAGACTCTGCTACATTACCACAAGAGTTCCACCTAATAAACCCAGCTCTGCTACAAATACTAGATTCTGCTACATTACCACAAGAGTTCCACCTAATAAACCCAGCTCTGCTACAAATACTAGATTCTGCTACATTACCACAATAGTTCCACCTAATAAACCCAGCTCTGCTATAAATGCTAGACTCTGCTACATTACCACAAGAGTTCCACCTAATAAACCCAGCTCTGCTACAAATACTAGATTCTGCTACATTACCACAAGAGTTCCACCTAATAAACCCAGCTCTGCTACAAATACTAGATTCTGCTACATTACCACAAGAGTTCCACCTAATAAACCCAGCTCTGCTACAAATACTAGATTCTGCTACATTACCACAAGAGTTCCACCTAATAAACCCAGCTCTGCTATAAATGCTAGACTCTGCTACATTACCACAAGAGTTCCACCTAATAAACCCAGCTCTGCTACAAATACTAGATTCTGCTACATTACCACAATAGTTCCACCTAATAAACCCAGCTCTGCTATAAATGCTAGACTCTGCTACATTACCACAAGAGTTCCACCTAATAAACCCAGCTCTGCTACAAATACTAGATTCTGCTACATTACCACAAGAGTTCCACCTAATAAGCCTAGCTCTGTTACATATACTAGACTCGGCTACATTACCACAAGAGTTTCCACCTAATAAACCCAGCTCTGCTACAAATACTAGATTCTGCTACATTACCACAAGAGTTCCACCTAATAAACCCAGCTCTGCTATAAATGCTAGACTCTGCTACATTACCACAAGAGTTCCACCTAATAAACCCAGCTCTGCTACAAATACTAGATTCTGCTACATTACCACAATAGTTCCACCTAATAAACCCAGCTCTGCTATAAATTCTAGACTCTGCTACATTACCACAAGAGTTCCACCTAATAAGCCTAGCTCTGCTACATTACCACGTCCACAAGTGTTATGATTTGGTAACTGAGGAGGACAGGAGCAAAACAGCAAGGTAGCTGAACACCTGAGAGGTTGGGAACTTATGGGTTGCAGATCCCTAAACTAACCGCACAACTAGAAGTAGCCGTGGAGCGTACCTACGGTGATCCTGGACGCCTTGGCACAGCCGGAGAGCTAGCTACACCTAAAGACAGAAACAGGAAAGCTAACTGCCCCAGAGTAGAGCCCCAAAGGAATAGGCAGCCCCCAAACATTTAATGGCGGTTAGACAAGATGAAACACAAACGCAGGCAGAAAATAGAGTTAGCAAACGCAGGGGCCAAACACTGACTAAATAGGACAGGAAAGAACAGAATACTATCTGCAACCCAGCAAAACCCTAGCAAAACTTCCAGCACTTCTGAATACAAAAATGATGAGATCACACGATCTCGCCACCCGCTAAATCAGATCTCAGTGTGAACAAGGCTAACCGGCAGCCACTCAAAAAGCAGGGAAAGAGCAATTGAACAAATAGCAGTGGCTAAAGAAAAACAGAGAGTAGCACAGGCCCCAGGAGGGGACCCGGCTAACCTCCACAAAGGTGCAGACAAAAATGAGAATAGCAAACACAATAGAAACAAGCAGAAAATATCTTAGCTAGGAGGGGTAGCTAATACTAGAGAAGAGAGAGAGAGGATTCAAAAAGATATAAATAAACTGGAGCAGTGGGCAGCAACTAACAGAATGGTTTTTAACAGGGAAAAATGCAAAGTACTACATCTGGGCAATAAAAATGAAAAAAGCATATACAAAATGGGAGGAATAGGGCTAAGTAACAGCACATGTGAAAAAGACTTGGGTATACTAATTGATCACAGACTGAACATGAGTCAACAGAGTGATGCAGCAGCAAAAAAGGCAAATACAATTCTAGGATGTATCAACAGAAGCATACAGTCTAGATCACGTGAGGTCATTATTGCCCTCTACTCCTCTTTGGTCAGACCTCATCTAGAATACTGTGTCCAGTTTTGGGCACCACATTTTAAAAAAGACATCAACAAACTGGAGCAAGTTCAAAGAAGAGCCACCAGAATGGTGACCGGTCTGCAAACCATGTCCTATGAGGAACGGTTGCAGGATTTGGGAATGTTTAGCTTGCAAAAAAGAAGACTGAGAGGAGACTTAATAGCTGTCTACAAATATCTCAAGGGCTGTCACATTGTAGAAGGATCATCTTTATTCTCATTTGCACAAGGAAAGACTAGAAGCAATGGGATGAAACTGAATGGGAGGAGACACAGATTAGATATTAGAAAAAACTTTTTGACAGTTAGGGTGATCAAGGAGTGGAACAGGCTGCCACGAGAGGTGGTAAGTTCTCCTTCAATGGAAGTCTTCAAACAGAGGCTGGACAGACATCTGTCTGGGATGATTTAGAGAATCCTGCTTTGAGCAGGGGGTTGGACCAGATGGCCCAGGAGGTCCCTTCCAACTCTACCATTCTATGATTCTATGATTCTATGATTCTATGATCTTATCTGAAAGTAGCAGACAAAGGCAAGACACCAGCAGACTTCTAAATGAACGGTGAGGATCATGGGAAGGCAGCTCCCTTATATCAGCACAGTCAGAGACTCCTGATTGCCAGCTATCGCTGCCAGGTGTGGAGGCCCCGTCATTAGATACAGCTTCAGTACCGTCATCAACCACCAGAGGGAGCCGCAGCTCAGAAATTGTCTCCAGCACGTTTATAACACAAAAGAGTTCCACCTAATAAACCCAGCTCTACTATAAATACTAGACTCTGCTACATTACCACAAGAGTTCCACCTAATAATCCCAGCTCTGCTACAAATACTAGACTCTGCTACATTACCACAAGAGTTCCACGTAATAAACCCAGCTGTGCTTCAACTACTAGACTCTGCTACATTACCACAAGTGATCCACCTAATAAACCCAGCTCTGTTACAAATACTAGACTCTGCTACATTACCACAAGAGTTCCACCTAATAATCCCAGCTCTGCTACAAATACTAGACTCTGCTACATTACCACAAGAGTTCCACGTAATAAACCCAGCTGTGCTTCAACTACTAGACTCTGCTACATTACCACAAGTGATCCACCTAATAAACCCAGCTCTGCTACAAATACTAGACTCTGCTACATTACCACAAGTGTTCCACCTAATAATCCCAGCTCTGCTCTATTGCTGGGTTCTGCTACCTCACAACAAGCTGGTCCACTAAGAATTCCAATTCTGCAACATTACTTGGCTCTGCTACATTACCACAAGTGTTCGTACTGACATAACCAACTCTGCCATATCAATTAACTCTGCTACATCACCACAAGTGATTCTCTAGCTCGGCTGTTCCAGTACTTTGCTAAGTCTCTGGCCTTTTTCAGCCTCCATTGCTCATGCTGCAATCTAGCCTCAGCATCCTCCGCTACTCTGGCTTATGCTACTTGCTGCATCAAAGTTATCTGTCCGTGCCTAGTTGTCTTCTGCTCGTCCAGTTCAAAGGCTTCGAAAATCCACTCCACCAAATTAGACATAACACGATCATTTATAGTGTTTCCACTAGATGTGCATAGGTATATAGATGATAGCTATACCTTATTTGTTGATGACCCACATCTCTTCCTATCGGTAATTTGCTCTCAGTTGCACATGGTCTCCATTTTTATATATTTAATTCTATTTTGTTACATTTTTCCACCTCTGGTTCTCATGTAAATTTCCACACATTGGAGCAGCTCTATCTCTATCACAGTAGTAAGTCCCAGCTGACCAGAAACCAGTGGATGAGTCACAAGTAACCAGTCCCTTGTAACCAGCCGCTTGTCTGTAAACCATGCAGTTTGTTCAACTACTCCACAACCAGGAGGAAAAAAAGCTGAAGATCTGTCTTGTATCCCTTACTTGGGAATATTGTGTAGACCTTGGCTCACGACTTGACTTTAGCTTTACCCTTAGATTCTGCCATCGTCTTTCTCCTTTTCTTTGTGGCACTTGTAGTTGGACCTATGAGTTTTGGTCCCGGCCTGTCCTCTGACCACGTCTTCCTCTTATCCTCTGGTTTGTTGCTTCCCAACTGGTCAACTGGTGACAAACGTTGGCTTTATTCATTACTTTGACTTTGCATCTGTTTCTAGCAGTGCAATCACCTCCAAGTATCAATTAGAGACTGAAAAATGGGTATCCAACCAGGAAAATGCATGAAAGGGTTAAGGATGAAGAATGGGGGATTACTTGGACTACGCTCCCGGTTTAACCAGCGCCAAACCAATTGCTGCTGAATGAAGCATTGGTCCACCACAATGCCCCACCTGGTTCCCCATTTGCTCCGCTCTTTGGCTCTTCGATCTGTTTCTTCCAGTGCTCACGCAATATCTTGAGTCGTAATAATCATCCAAGTCCTGGTCAATGCCGAAAGATCCAGAGCAAAGAGCGAAGTCTGATCTAAAAAAGGATCTGACACCAGTGGATGACCAGGAGCAGGACTGTTAAGGAAAAGGTCTAGGACAAATGAAATAAAACCTTTTTTCTCCTTGTGGAGGTATCACGCCTTGACTTTTGAGGGGTTTTACAAGAAACAACTTTTGGACATATTTTTTTATGTGCCATTTATGTACTTATACAAGTTAATCATGCCCCTACTTAGACATCGCAAAGCTAAATACATTAAAACTTTTTTCTTTTTCCCCATAACTAAGACCTTCCGTGCCCCTTATTAGTTTTTTGGTTCTTCTTTGTACATTGTCTAGCTCCAGGGCCTCCTCCTTACTAAGAACAGATTCCCAGAACTGAACTGCATATTCCTGATAGGGTCTTAGGAATGTTTTGTAAAGTGGTAGTATTACGTCCCTGTCCTGCAAGTCCATGACTCTTTTTATTACATAACAATATCCCGCTGGCTGTAGAAGCTGCTGATTGACATTGTGCAGATCCTTCTCTACCAGTGACTCTCCTAGTTTTACTCCCCTAGAACACACATGTCAAACTCTGGCCTGTAGGGTGATTATATTAGGCCCGCGATTCTTCGGCATAACACTTTTAACTATATCAGTATCATGGAGCTGTCCACTCCCCATCATTCTCCCTCTGCATCTGATTAATCAGGAGTTGGGGTTAATAGGGCGACAGTACTCTGTACCCTATGGGAATGCCCACCACTGTGGGACTCCTTTGATACTTTTTATAAATAGGCACTTTATAAGAACAGAGACACTTTCTTCACCATTTTGTTTTGAAGCAATCTCGCCTTTTAGCTGGTGCCTCCCCAGTAGCAATTTCACTCCCCTGATGACTTCTCCTAACGCAGAAAGAAACACGCTGGGAGGGATGTTTTCTGGGGAAATAGCCTTACTTGGGTACTGCCCTTGTTAGGGCAGGAGCAAATGCAGGGGGCACGACAGGGCAGAGTGAGGTATGCGTCTACCCATATGGACGTGACCCGGATGACAGCCTGCATACGAACTGGGTGAGATCCACACATTTTCTTTCTTTGATTATATTATCACTTTATTGCACTATTTCTTTATTTTGTTATTCAAATCCTATCATATTTTGTCAGGAATTATTGAATGACTGACAGCTTATTGCATTAATGGAAAGTATGCTATGAGATTTGATATATCCTAACATATTGAGGATTTTTTTCTGGATATTTGCGACTCGACCAGACGTAACTTGTGTTTTTATTGCTTTAAATAAAAGTTAATTTTTAGTGTCCTCGAGGCTGTGTGTATGTTCATACGCAGCAGTTACCCTGTTAATGTATAAAACGAGGGTTTCTGCTCCATATTTGGCTGTACTTTACCATGCAAGGTTTGGCAGCCCGCTGGTTCTCGCTTCAGGTCATATGAGCTTTCATTGGCTGATGCGTTTTTCTGCAATGTGTAAAATATCGTTGTTTATCTGCAATTTGCGTAAATTCTCTCGGTTCATTGTATTCCTAAAAAATTGACATAAAAACAATCTGCTCATCTCTACTTTTTAGATTTTTTTCCCCCATTTTTGCACAACAGAAATTCAGCTCGACCCAAATACTAATTGCTCGATTTATTCCTATTTGCAATTAATAAGGACATAATCTCATCTGTTAGACTAATTTGTTTGCAGCGATAGTTCTCATTTATCACGGGAGCCCTGATCTGCTTATTCAGCCACTTTCTGTCCTGGTTTATGTGTAACCTTTCTCAGCAAAACCTGGAGGATGAAGTCAAGATGAATTCTCCTTTTTATTATAGAAAAAAAGTGGGCGAGACCTGCCAAGAAGCCCATAAAGATATTGTAATTTTCCTCCTCCCGTTCATCAATCTTATTTTTTTTTTTGTAAATGAGACATCCCCTCTCAAGCATAACTCAGTCATTTCCTTGTGAACACGAGAAACCGAGAACTTTTTTTATTTTCCTTTTTTCTTGGCGACGCCGGGGCTGTTTATTGCTACAATAACACTGTAGCTATTTTTCAAATTGAAAATCAGCAGGGCATCTTTAATAGAAGACATAAATTAGCTGGAGACTGGATGGCAGGCTGTCTTTTTAGGTTTTTTGGTTTATGATTTGCAAACAGTCGAGGATTTGTTTGTGGATTGTGACTGCGGAGCGGGGGGAAACAAAGGTTCATTAGCGGCAACGCGAAAGCAGCAGACGAGTGTCCACGTTAACGCTGCAAACGGGAGGCAATAAAAATAGGAAATATGACACGGCCCAATAATCAACAATCAGAAAGATACATGAATTCAAAAGTTCAAGGTCGCGAGAAAAATAAAATTATGTTATACCATCCAAATGTGCTGGATTAGTAAATGGTCATAAAAAAGTGTTCAAAAAAAGTTTTCCCAAAAGAGTAGAAAACTTCCACAGGTCAGATTTTTAATCTGGAGAGATTCCTAATTGGTCCTAATTGTCTTTTTCATAGAATCCTAGAATGGTAGAGTTGGAAGGGACCTCCTGGGCCATCTGGTCCAACCCCCTGCTCAAAGCAGGATTCACTAAATCATCCCAGACAGATGTCTGTCCAGCCTCTGTTTGAAGACTTCCATTGAAGGAGAACTCACCACCTCTCGTGGCAGCCTGTTCCACTCATTGATCACTCTGTCAAAAATTTTTTTCTAATATCTAATCTGTGTCTCCTACCATTCAGTTTCATCCCATTGCTTTGTAAAGCTGGAAGACCTTTAGTATATTATGGGCCAGGGGCGGACATATAATTGGTGCAACCTGTGCACCTAGGCAGGGACCCAAGAGGTAAAAGGGGTAGAATTGTGCATTATGAGGAGCTATTGGACGGCAAAGGGCTCAGATACTTTTCTTGCACAGGGGCCTCTTCTGTCTGTGCCGCCAGTGTTATGGGCTCACATGGCGAGGTGAATTCTCTAAGGGTGAGTAGCATGGACCAGAGACGATGATACCGAGAAGTGGAGCTTGACAGCCGGAATATGGAACAGCGAGGATCAGAATAGTTGATTATTTAAGACAGCAGATAAATAAGCAAAGCAGGAAGCATTAGGTGCAGCAGAGCCACGTGTGCGGACTGGAACACTGAATAGCACATTTGGCAGCACCAGGATAGCTGAGATAAGTTATTTATGAGGACCTTGACACAACAGAATTATAGAAGAAGCAGCACCAGGATAGCAGAGACAACTTACAGCCCCCCACACAGTATGATGACCCCTTAGAACCACCACACAGTATGATGACCCCTTAGAACCACCACAATATGATGACCCCTTAGAAACAACACACAGTATGATGACTCCTTAGAACCACCACAGTATGATGACTCCTTAGAACCACCACAGTATGATAACTCCTTAGAACCACCACACAGTATGATGACCCCTTAGAGCCACCACAGTATGATGACTCCTTAGAATCACCATACAGTATGATGACCCCAGTATGATGACCCCTTAGAACCACCATACAGTATGATGACACCTTAGAAACAACACACAGTATGATGACCCCTTAGAACCACCACAGTATGATGACCCCTTAGAACCACCACAGTGTGATGACCCCTTAGAACCACCACACAGTATGATGACCCCTTAGAACCACCACACAGTATGATGACCCCTTAGAACCACCACACACTATGATGACCCCTTAGAACCACCACACAGTATGACGACCCCTTAGAACCACCACACAGTATGATGACCCCTTAGAACCACCACACAGTATGATGACCCTTTAGAACCACCATACAGTATGATGACCCCTTAGAACCACCACACAGTATGTTGACCCCTTAGAACCAACATACAGTATGATGCCTCCGAGTCCTAATGTCCCACATGGTGCAATGTTAACTTAGTATAGTGCACATTATAATACCTTCATAAAGCCTGGTCAGGCTGAGCGGTCTACATCTTGACTCACTGGGGTTCTGAGCCCACACTGTAATACAGAAGAAGCCCCCGGCTTACACCCTGCTTGCCGCATTTCCTGATTCCCGGCTCCTGCCCCACAGAGGTCCTCCTTGACATGAAAGAGATCTTAGGCTTTTCGTTATTGCTCTACTAGCTTTTGTCTTCCTGCATCTGCAACAGATGTCCTTGACAAACACGGCTCCAGGTCGAAACATTGCGCTACATCTGTTTTTGACTCCTTGCCGGGACAAAATAAACTTACACTGCAGTCAGACCTACATCTCATGTTCTTTTGTGGTGTTGAGGTTCCTTCCTCTACCACACCCTAATACAGCGTTGGATTTTAGAGATGTCTGTGCCGACATCACCAGCAATCAGTCAATAGTGAATGGATGTGTTTCCAAGGATGACCGGGTGACTTGGTTAGGATGTTATACCCCCCGATGACTCACGGTAATTGTTCTACACACAAGGAGGTCATTTTTTACCTACTAATAACAGTAAAATGACAACATGGACAGCTTATCCTCATTTAGTTGCCTGCAGGATCATGGGGTCAGATTAATAGATGATTTTCTGATGTAAGGTTTCCTTTAATGCCCAACATTATTTGATTGCAACCTTATTCCCGCCAGTGCACCATATAACATTGCCCTAGAGCCTTCTCCGGCTGATACCCCCTTAGTGCCATGTATAAGGCATAATGCCCCCATAGTGATAACCACACATACGGATAAAGGTCCTAGATCCAGTATAGTGGTTATTCATATAAAGGGGCAGTATAATAAGAGACAACCCTTTTAGAGTGCAGCCCTCATCCAGGCTGTGTATCACATGGTCCACCAGTTCTATGATGGCTGCATCTGTACCTACTACTATGCCTCTCGTCACAGTCACAGAAGGGGAACGTGGCATCTCAATGCTCGGGATGTGTTGTAAACCAATCTGTCTACATCAGAGTCATTTAGGCAAATCTCATTAACGAGTGTGTGATGTACAACTCGAGATTTAAAGGGGATAATTCAGCAAATCAATGCAATGCCCATAGCGATCTAGGAGAAATCTACTATTCTCCGCCAACCGTGTCCACCATAGAACTGAACGCTCCGAGCTGACGGAGAATGGTTAGATCCGCACTGAATGACATTATTGTCAATGCGGACCTGATCCCAATCCATTACTGGACCATCACTTGTGATTTTATGGATCTGCTGCATTCGCACTGAGATAGATCTTTCCACTCCTGCTCTTATTCGCTTTCCATTAGAGGCTTTTCCACCTGGAGCTTCTCATCGAAGGTCAACACAAAAAATGCAGTTTACACCATGTGACGTGTTCAGTGTCAGGATGTGCATGTCTGCAATGTTACCTGATGTTGTAGATGTCATTAGTGCACTTATATCTGCTGCTTACAGCATTACACCATGTAGAGTGAAGTGGTGGAGCACAATGTAACCTTTCACTCTCCAAACTCTCTACATTGTATCAGTCCATGATTCTCTAGCCATGTGTTTATTGATTAACATGTTTCCTATTTTGCGCCCGCTGTGTCGAGCAGTGAAGAGCTTCAGAGTGCTCGTTGCCGAGATCGGAGCAGGGGGGAACTAGGAGAGGTAGTTTTTTTTCATGGGCCTATTATATACTCTACAAAGGACTATGTGAGACCCATTATTCTGCATGGAGGTCTATGTGGGGAGAAACATTCTGTATGGACAACAATATGGAGCCCATCATACTGTATGGAGGACTAAATGGGGCCCATTATTCTGCATGGAGGGCTATGTGGACAGAAAAATTCTGTATGGACAACAATATGGAGCCCATTATACTGTATAGAGGACTATGTGGAGCCCATTATACTGTATGGACAACTATATAGAGCCCATTATACTGTAGGGAGGACTGTGAGGGGCCCATTATACTGTATGGAGCACTATGTGGGGCCCATTATACTGTATGGAGGATTATGTGGGGACCCATTATACTGTATGGAGGACTATGTGGGGCCCATTATACTGTATGGACAACTATATAGAGCCCATTATACTGTAGGGAGGACTGTGAGGGGCCCATTATACTGTATGGAGCACTATGTGGGGCCCATTATACTGTATGGAGGACTATGTGGAGCCCATTATTCTGTATAGAGGACTATGTGGGGCCCATTATACTGTATGGAGGACTATGTGGGGCCCATTATACTGCATGGATGACTATGTGGAGCCCATTATACTGTAGGGAGGACTGTGAGGTGCTCATTATACTATATGGAGCACTATGTGGGGACCCATTATACTGTATGGAGGACTATGTGGAGCCCATTATTCTGTATAGAGGACTATGTGGGGCCCATTATAATGTATGGAGGACTATGTGGAGCCCATTATACTGCATAGAGGACTGTGAGGGGCCATTATACTGTATGGAGGACTATGTGGAGCCCATTGCACTATATGGAGCACTATTTGGGGATCTCAGATAGGGCATCAAACTGTGTTGGGGTCACCATAATTTGCCATGGGATTGAGAAGGGGGTACAGTGGGATCATCATACTGTGCTAGTGGAGAAATTCACTGTGGGGTATCATGCTGTGTTAGGGGGGCGCTTTTGTTGACATCATACTTGAAAGGGGCAATGAAGGGGCAATGTGGGGGCTTAAATAGGAGGAAAATTAATTTACATGGCCTGAAAAGATGTGAAATATGCTCTTCTGTGACGCACCAAATATTAAGATTTTTGGGGGGTGACCCCCAATTAGAACTTCTGCTAGTCTATGCTTATAAGATGTAGGTACTGGGCACACAGATTTGTGTGTGCCCACAAGTCACGACAAGATAACTTGTTCGTTATATATACAGTATGTACTGTATATAATACAGCAGTTGGCACCTGACATTTGCTGTTAGGAGGCGAGGGTCTGATTTGGGATAAGTGGATCAGGCTGAAGCCACTTCTGTGCTTTTATATCTACATCCTTACATGAATGTACAAAAGTACAGAAAGTTTTCCCATTACTTTTTGGACCATTTTGTGGCATCACTGTGACTACTACCCTCAGCATTCACAGGCCATGATAATCTCTATTTTCCGGGAATAACACCACCCGGATGTCAGATTTAGGAATAAGTAATGAATAAGCCGCAGCTGTAAGAAGGTCCAGTAACGGGCAGCGTCCGCCTCCCTCCGATGTAAGGAAAGGTCTCACCAGGGGGATCAGTAACAACGGTACAACAATCAGTTTTACGATCTTCGATACATTTCTGGCCGATCGGCTTTTAATAAAGAGTAATTAGAAGTCACGTTCCTTTCTAGCGATCCCCACGACGCGTCTCATAGAAAATGTCATAATGTTTTTCATTTATGATGATACCCAATGCTTTGCATAGAGCGTCCGCGTCCAATATTACATACATTTCTGGGTCGGACATATTGTTCTGTATCTGTATCATGTGCTTTGTAGATGAGTCAGGTGCGGCACACGGCGGGCATCCGATCTACCAAACTGCTGCTAATCCAAAGCCTGAGATGAAAATCCAATTATTGTGACCTTCACAAATATCAGCCTGTAATTAGATGTTTTGTCTTTGTTGGTGACTGACGTTTACATAAGATCCGGCGCGGCCAAGTTCTGATGAGGAAAAAAGCCATCAGGTCTGGTGTAAACACCTGGTGACACCTCTGATGTCTTCATGATTTCTATGCTCTCCACCGCCCATTTTGGTGATGACCATCCTCATCCTCTTACTCCCTTCCTTAAAGGGGCTGTACGTAAGAAAAAAATCTAAAAAAAAGCAATACTCACCTCCCAGATCCTGCACTGTGCTCATTATCAATCTGTTCTACAACCAATCTCTCCTTCCCTTTGTGATGACTGGCTGCAGTGGTCACATGTCACTGAATCTAGCAATCAATGACTGGTAAAAATTCAGTACGACCGCTCATGTTCTCCCCCATGTCTGTATAGACCTTGTGCACTGGGCACAGTCATGGGGGGCAAAGATAAGGATCTCCCCCCGAACTGTTCCCACAAAGCTGAAGCTACAATGTCCACAATGAATTGTGCTGAAGATCAAGATTTCCCAGCACTGGAGCTGAGGGACCGAGGCCGCCCCGATTACAGCCCATAGCATTATCCCCCTCCACCTCCTGTACAGGGGGCACAATGCAGTCAGGGGGTAACGTCCTCCAGGAATCACCAAAGCCAGACTCCTCCATCAGCCGCAGACAGAGAAGTGCGATCCGTCACTGCACAGAACACGTCTCCCCCAGAGTCCAGTGGTGGCGGCTTTACACCACTCCATCCGACGCTCGGCATTGTGCTTGGTGATGTACGGCTGCATGCAGCTGCTCAGCCATGAAGCTCCCGGCAGGGGCGCTGTGTTTGTGCTGATACCAGAGGAGGTCTGGACTCTGCAGTTATGGGGTCAGGAAAGCAATGGTGACTTTTCTGCCCTCTGCTCCTCAGCACTCGGTCCCCTGAATCTGTAACATTATGGGGTCTCCACTTCATGGCTGAGTTGCTGCGGTTCCTTCCACTTCTCAATAATATCAGTCACAGGTGATGGGGAAGAGTCAGAAGAAAGAAATGTCCTGGATGGATCTGTTATCACAGTGGCTCCTATTACAGGACCGCGCTGGGATCAGGAGCTCTGCACCACCGGCCGCTCTGTCATGTTAGTATAGGCAGGCAGCATGGCATGGGGTCGGAGGTCAAACACCAAGGGCAATATGAGTGAGAATATGGAACTCAATGATAAACCCGTTTCTCCATATACTGTACTGCCGTGCAGAGAGATATGGATGTAGCATTGTCCCCTTAGATCCAGCACATGAATATATCTATTATTCCTCCCACTTTACAGGGAATTCCTGCATTAAACACCCGTGTAGTTTGCAATCACAGATATCATTTTTGGGTCCTTGTGACATTTTCTTCTTGAGCAGATGAACCCGTCAGCCTGACAGATCGCACTGATGTCGTATGACATGAGGGGCTCGCGGTGACCTCCCTACACATCTACGTACATTCATGTCTCTTGTGGATGAATATAGTTGTATTAATGCTGGGAAATGATGAGATGCGATCAGTAATGAAATCGGTAATGACAATGTATCAGTGAATGACAGTAATGAGAATGACCCTGAGGTCGTTCTCATCAGTACAGTCAGGCTGACCTATGTGCCCGCCACCCTGTAGTAACTGGAGGAGACATCTTGGGTAACCCTACCATTCCTGGCTCAGACTTGGGGCAACAGGAGCCAAAATCCAGATGAGATTCCCAGGCAGTGTGGGATCCACTAGACTTTAAAGTTTACAGCCCTCACTCTACATGGATGCTGGGAAGATAGAGGCCGGAGCGTTACTTTGTCAATCTAAGACACAGATGGCTCCTGGCTGTTAGGAGTCAGTACTGAGACAAACCAGTGGGGGATTGTATAAGTGCGGCTGTATTTTTTGGAATAAGGCCTTAAAACATCAGGTGAGAGGTTGGGTGAGTGGGTGAGTTGGAAGGGGGCTTTCTCTCAATTGAGAGTTTTCAGAGCAGAAACTGAGCAGTCTTTCCAAATACTTCCCAAAAAAAACAAAGTTTCTGCTCAGGTTTCCCCAGAGTCGGCTGTCCTGGTCTCACAGTTGCAGGGCTCATCCCAGTAAAAGTGTCAGAATTCTGCCTTGTATCATCATCACAAAGTTAAAAAATCCCCCAAGATAAAACACAGTTTTCCAATCAATGAAATGAAGCAGAGGTGTTGAAAAAAATAAGGAATTTCTAGATTAGGTTCATTGAAAAATTGCAGAACTTTTCATTAATGGATGATTCCGCTTTACTACGTAGTATCTGCAAAGAATTTTGAAAGCGAGAGATTTATCAATCACGGGAAATCTTCACTTTTATGTAAAGGAAAGGATTAGCAAATCTACAGAGTGAGTAATTACGGTGATTTACCCCGCTTTTACCCTAAAGCAGGTGACTGAGATAAACGCTTCCTCCGATAATCACTAATGATTCATTCTTCACAATAAGGAGGAATAAATCAGGTCATGTTCCAGAAAAACCAACCCGAATATTTCCTGACGGAAACAATACGAAGACTTACATTTATTTCAGAATATTTTAGGCATTTTTGTCTGCATTTATTACTAAAATAATGGTTTTAAAATAGAAATATTTAACTTAATTCAGATTTAGAAAACACGTCCCAGAAAAAGAAGAAAATGTTAAACTTTTAATATAAAAATTTTTCAACTTTATTTTTTATTTTTATTATATATTTAATCATTTTACTTTACAATCAATTATATTTCATAAAAATATTTTTAGCATTTGGAAAATGATTTTTTGGGAAGTGAAAAATAGTTCAACTCTCAAAAATTGCTGATATTGGAATTTTAATGGAACTAACATAGAATAGTGCTGTACTCACTTATATAATTTATTATACCCATAATGCTGATAAAAAATTAAAAGGCAATTTAAAATATTTTAAAAGTAATATTTTGCTTCCTGCTTGCTATTGCTATTTTTCTTTTTGCTAATGTAAGGGAGTCTACAAGACTTAACCATCCTAAGTTACAAACTGTACATGGGTATATGCAGACGTACAGTAAATGCTGTGGGTTGGATGCTGTGTACTTGTGCAGCATCCAACCCACAGCGTCTAGATGTTACAACATTATGGATGTTATGTTGTACACAAACGCCCACGGATCACCCGCGAAGACAGACATGCGCCACATCTCTCCAGACCGCAGCATGTCAATTTATCTTGCAAAAGTGCAAGTTTCCACAAGATAAATTTCACTCGTACAATGTATTGGACACGGTGAATCCGCACGATTCAGTGAACACAGAGGAGTCACCTGCATTTAATAGTCGTAGCGCTATGGACACAGCGGACATGTGCTGCATACAAATCGCTGCCAATTCTTGAATGTGTGCACATACCCTAATACTCCAGACCTGCACTCACTATTCTGCTGGTGTACATTTATAACAGTGTGTACATGCATTACATTACTGATCTGAGTTACATCCTGTATTATACTCCAGAGCTGCACTCACTATTCTGCTGGTGGAATTACTGTGTACATACATTACATTACTGATCCTGAGTTACATCCTGTATTATACTCCAGAGCTGCACTCACTATTCTGCTGGTGCAGTCACTGTGTACATACATTACATTACTGATCCTGAGTTACATCCTGTATTATACTCCAGAGCTGCTCTCACTATTCTGCTGGTGCAGTCACTGTGTATATACATTACATTACTGATCCTGAGTTACATCCTGTATTATACTCCAGAGCTGCTCTCACTATTCTGCTGGTGCAGTCACTGTGTACATACATTACATTACTGATCCTGAGTTACATCCTGTATTATACTCCAGAGCTGCACTCACTATTCTGCTGGTGCAGTCACTGTGTACATACATTACATTACTGATCCTGAGTTACATCCTGTATTATCTCCAGAGCTGCACTCATTATTCTGCTGGTGCAGTCACTGTGTACATACATTACATTACTGATCCTGAGTTACATCCTGTATTATACTCCAGAGCTGCACTCACTATTCTGCTGGTGCAGTCACTGTGTACATACATTACATTACTGATCCTGAGTTACATCCTGTATTATACTCCAGAGCTGCACTCACTATTCTGCTGGTGCAGTCACTGTGTACATACATTACATTACTGATCCTGAGTTACATCCTGTATTATACTCCAGAGCTGCACTCACTATTCTGCTGGTGCAGTCACTGTGTACATACATTACATTACTGATCCTGAGTTACATCCTGTATTTACTCCAGAGCTGCACTCACTATTCTGCTGGTGCAGTCACTGTGTACATACATTACATTACTGATCCTGAGTTACATCCTGTATTATACTCCAGAGCTGCACTCACTATTCTGCTGGTGCAGTCACTGTGTACATACATTACATTACTGATCCTGAGTTACATCCTGTATTATTCTCCAGAGCTGCACTCACTATTCTGCTGGTGCAGTCACTGTGTACATACATTACATTACTGATCCTGATTTTACATCCTGTATTATACTCCAGAGCTGCACTCACTATTCTGCTGGTGCAGTCACTGTGTACATACATTACATTACTGATCCTGAGTTACATCCTGTATTATTACTCCAGAGCTGCACTCACTATTCTGCTGGTGCAGTCACTGTGTACATACATTACATTACTGATCCTGAGTTACCTCCTGTATTATACTCCAGAGCTGCACTCACTATTCTGCTGGTGCAGTTACTGTGTACATACATTACATTACTGATCCTGAGTTACCTCCTGTATTATACTCCAGAGCTGCACTCACTATTCTGCTGGTGCAGTCACTGTGTACATACATTACATTACTGATCCTGAGTTACCTCCTGTATTATACTCCAGAGCTGCACTCACTATTCTGCTGGTGCAGTCACTGTGTACATACATTACATTACTGATCCTGAGTTACATCCTGTATTATTCTCCAGAGCTGCACTCACTATTCTGCTGGTGCAGTTACTGTGTACATACATTACATTACTGATCCTGAGTTACATCCTGTATTATACTCTAGAGCTGCACTCACTATTCTGCTGGTGCAGTCACTGTGTACATACATTACATTACTGATCCTGAGTTACATACTGTATTATCTCTAGAGCTGCACTCACTATTCTGCTGGTGCAGTCACTGTGTACATACATTACATTACTGATCCTGAGTTACCTCCTGTATTATACTCAGAGCTGCACTCACTATTCTGCTGGTGCAGTCACTGTGTACATACATTACATTACTGATCCTGAGTTACATCCTGTATTATACTCCAGAGCTGCACTCACTATTCTGCTGGTGCAGTCACTGTGTACATACATTACATTACTGATCCTGAGTTACATCCTGTATTATTCTCCAGAGCTGCACTCACTATTCTGCTGGTGCAGTTACTGTGTACATACATTACATTACTGATCCTGAGTGTAAGGTTCTGTGTACATGTTCCTGAAATTCAGTTTGTTCGTCAGCCATTTTACTTTCTGTCTTGCTGCAGCTATCTTGCCCTCAGTCAAAATGGAGTTCCAGCTTGCATGTTCCCGCCCTGATTCTCTCCTTTTGCTTCTTAAGCAGCCACAGCTGAGCAATCAGTGCTTCAGAATCTAGCCTGCAGTGAACCTGTGACCTGACTCCTAAAGCCTTGGACCTTGTACTCCAGCTATTCCTACTGAGGAACTCTGAAGCACTTGTGGACTCTGAACCCTGCTCTTTGAAAGACCCACGTTTGCATGGACTTACGGTAACAGAGAAGAAGATCCTGAACCTGTTGTGGAGAGTGATTGCTGAGCTTAGATTACTCTGGCCTGCTGTGTCTCCTGCTTCTGTGTCTGCAAACTGTGTGACTATTTTTGCCAACTTGTATGAAGTAATACAAGACTTTCTATATCAAACCTGTGTCTCATGTATTTTCATCGCACCCAAGCACAAGACGCTATATGAACTGTACTACATACATTACAAGATTCTGAAGCCAAAACGTTAGTGTCTGCTGGGTCTGGAAAGGTTTGTGTCTGCTGTAACTGTGATATCGGATGTCCGGTTGTACTTTCTGTGATGACAGTGGTTGTGACTTCTCACAACCATTTCAGGTGAGCAATTCCCTTAAGTGTTTTTTTTTTCTGCAGTGTTACCACAGGTAAACACTATTGTTTTTTTTTTTTCTTTCTCTCTTTTTTGTCTGCTGTAACTGTGGATATCAGATGTCCGGTTGAACTTTCTGTGATGATAGTGGTTGTGACTTCTCACAACCATTCCAGGTGAGCAGTTCCCTTAATTTTTTTTTCTCTCTGCAGTGTTACCACAGGTAAACACTATTGTTTTTTTTTTTTTCTCCTCTCCTCTTCTTCCAGTACTCCTGTCTTAAAAGATCTGGAAAATGGAGGCCCGCATAAAGGAACTTTGCGGAGTGACTGATAATATCCTTGCAGATTTGCAGAATATAAAGACCCGTTTTTCAAGCCTACAGGACCTCACTAATCACAATTTGCAAGTGTTTGGACAGACTGCCCAGGATTTGCGAGCCAGGATTGAGGTTCTAGAAGGGCGAGTCCAGGCTCCTGCCGTAGCCCCGAGTTCTGGGATTCCCAAGTTGCCCCTTTTCGTTTTGGCGGTGAACGTGAGAAATTCAGGGGATTTATTAATCAATGCAATCTTTTTTTCTCTGCACATGCTTCACAATTTCCCACTGAACGATCTAAGGTGCTTACTATAATTATGTTGCTTACCAACAAGGCTTTGATGTGGGCAAACCCTCTGATTGAGACTGAGGATGATTGTTTGAATCACCTTGATGCTTTTATTTCAGCCATGGGGCAGGTGTTTGATGACCCCAATCGAGGTGCAACAGCTGAAGCAGCCATGTTAGCTTTGCGCCAAGGTAAGCACTCGGTAGCTGAATATGCCTTGGATTTCAGGAGATGGGCCCTTGATACCACCTGGGACAGTTCCGCCAAAAAATCTATTTTTCGAAAGGGTTATCTCCACTGATTAAGGATGAACTTGCTCGTGCCGACCCTCCCACTGCGTTAGGTGACTTTATTAACTACTGCATCCGTATTGATACTCGTCTGACTGAACGCAGGCAAGAGAGATGGTTCGAAAGCAATCGCACTAACCTTTTCCTACCTTCCTCTCCAGCTAAGGAACCTTTGAGTAGGATTACACGGGAACCTGAACCTGAACCATGCAGGTAGACTCTTTACAACGACGGGTTAGTGATGCACACAAGGAACATCGTTTTAAGGAGAATCTATGTTTCTATTGTGGTAAGTCAGGGCACTTCATTATAAACTGCCCCAGCCGTTCTCGTAAGACTACTGCAGCACTCATTCATTGTGAGTGTTGCGAGAGGGGATCTGTCAGGTCCGAGCCTCAGGCTCCAGAGAGATCTGCAGCAACAGATCTTGATTTCTCGGACTTAAACTCCGTTACCTCTGAGGACGTTGACTGTGTAAACGCTGCCATTTTTCAAGTTTCCTCAGCGGTGTCCCAGCTGAGTTGTAAGAAAAACAATTCTCATTGCTTTCTTTCCATCAAACTCTGGGTTGACTCAGCTTGGGTGTCCAGCTCTGCTATGATCGACTCAGGGGCAAGTGGAAATTTTATGGATGTCTCCTTTGCTCTGAAACAGGGGATACGTTCAGTGAAGAAGGCTACTCCAGTACAGATGGAAACTGTGGATGGCTCCCTGCTGACCTCTGGACCAGTGGATCAGGAAACAGAGCCTTTGAGGGTTCTTATGGGTAAAGATCATCAAGAGAAACTGTCCTTTATGCTTATCTCTTCTCCCCACTTTCCCATTATTCTAGGGCTACCATGGCTGCAGGCTCAGAATCCTACCATTAACTGGGAGACCAAGGAATTACACTTTCCAGAGAAACAGATGAGTCCAAAAGTTTCAGCTTGCTCTGTTCCTAAAGGAACCATGTCAGTCCCTGAACTACCAGCTGTATACCAGGACTATGTGGATTTATGTGACAAGAAGAACGCTGACCAGCTTCCTCCTCACCGTCCATATGATTGTCCAATTGAATTATTGCCTGGAGCAGAGATACCTTTTGGTAAGATCTACCCCCTGGCGGGGCCCGAGCTAAAGGCTTTAAAGGATTACATAGACAAAATCTAGCCAAGGGCTTCATACGCCCCTCTTCATCTCCTGCAGGTGCACCCATCTTCTTTGTAAAGAAGAAAGATGGATCTCTGAGACCATGCGTAGACTATAGGGAACTCAATAAGGTTACTATTAGAAACCGTTATCCATTGCCTTTAATCCCTGAGTTATTGGAGAGAGTGCGACATGCCAAAATTTTCTCTAAACTAGATCTTCGTGGGGCCTATAACTTAGTCCGTATTAGACCTGGGGATGAATGGAAGACTGCATTCAGGTCACGCTATGGACACTTTGAATATCTAGTTATGCCTTTTGGTCTGAGTACCGCCCCAGCCACTTTCCAACACTTGGTGAATGACATCTTCAGGGATCTCCTAGATACATTCGTGGTAATTTATTTGGATGAAATTCTAATTTTTTCTAACTCCACAGAGGAACATCATGGACATGTGAGAATGGTCTTGGAACGTCTAAGACAAAATCATCTTTACATCAAACTTGAAAAGTGTGAATTCCATAGGACCGAAATTCAATTTCTGGGGTATGTACTGTCTACACAAGGAATTAGTATGGATGGAAGCAAAACCCAAGCCATCAAGGATTGGCCAAGTCCTAGAAATGTGAAGGAGGTACAGCGCTTCATCGGGTTTGCCAACTTCTATAGACGTTTCATTAGAAATTTCTCTGAGGTAGTGTCACCTATCACTCAACTTACCCGGAAAGAGTCTAGGTTCTCCTGGACTCCCCAAGCCCAGGAAGCATTTTCCCGTCTAAAAGATAAATTTACCACTGCACCTATCCTAGTACATCCCAACCCGAGCTTGCCTTCATAATAGAGGTGGATGCTTCAGACTGTGCCGTTGGAGCTATACTCTCTCAGAGAACAGGTGAGAAGAATGTCTTGCATCCCTGTGCCTTCTTTTCCCAGCAGTTGTCTTCGGCTGAGAGGAACTACGATGTGGGCAATAGAAGTTGTTGGCCATTATTGCCGCCTTCAAAGAATGGAGACACCTTCTCAGGGAGCTGCACAGCAAATAGTCGTCCTGACAGACCATCGTAACCTTGAGTTTATCAGGTCGGCTAAGTGCCTGACTCCTCGCCAGGCTCGCTGGAATCTTTTCTTAAACCAATTTAATTTTATCATTTCTTATAGACCAGGATCGCGCAATGGAAAGGCTGATGCACTCTCTAGGATTCATTCAGCAGAGACACGTCCACTTACACCTCCTAAGACTATTCTTCCTGACTCTAGATTCCTAGGAGTAATTCATAATCAAGACCTACTTAAGGACATCAAGGAAGCATACCATGCGGATTCCTTTTTGGCACAACCCCCAAGGGACGTAAGTCTTGTCTTTAAGAATGGTGTGTGGATTCAGGGACAACGCCTGTATATTCCTGAAACAGTCAGATTGAGAGTATTGCAACTCATTCACGATTCCAAGATAGCTGGGCATAGAGGAATTCTAAAGACACAGGAATTTCTCTCTTGTTTCTTTTGGTGGCCCACTTACAGGAAAGATGTCTTAAACTATGTCACTTCATGTAAAGTCTGTGCAAGATGCAAAACACCTCGCTCCTCACCAACTGGTCTGTTACAGCCTCTTCCCACCCCGTCCCGCCCGTGGGGATCCATTTCTATGGACTTCATTGTGGAGTTACCAACCTCTCAAGGGAAGAACACCATTCTAGTGGTGGTTGACCGTCTAACAAAGGCAGCTCATTTTATCCCTTGTGTCGGCTTACCCACTGCAAAACAGACATCAGATTTGATGATTAAAGATGTGTTTCGCTTACATGGAGTACCGGATGAGGTTATTTCGGATCGAGGGGTGCAATTCACTTCTAGGTTTTGGCAAAATTTCTGTGCAGCATTGGACATTAAAGTAAACCTTTCTTCTGCTTTTCATCCCCAGACTAATGGACAGACCGAACGAACCAATCAAACCCTGGAGCAGTATCTCCGCTGCTTTATCTGCCACCTACAGGATGATTGGGTGGATCTACTTCCATTAGCTGAGTTCTCGTATAACAACTCTCAGAGTGCCTCCACTAAGCAGTCTCCTTTTTACTCTAATCTAGGTTATCATCCTAACATTCTACCACGATTTCCCATAGAAACGCCTTTACCAGCAGTGGCTGAAAGAATCACGTCTTTACAGAAGAATATGGATCTTCTAAAGGAGAATCTGGAATCGGCTCAGGAAAGGTACAAGAAAGCAGCAGATAAATTTCGTAAACCTGCACCAGCTTTCAAGGTAGGAGACTTGGTCTGGCTGTCAACCAGAAATCTTAAGTAAGGATTCCATCGTCTAAGTTGGGACATAAGTACATTGGACCCTATAAAATCAGTAAAATTATAAGTGCCGTTGCTTGTCGTCTTCAACTGCCCAGAACTATGAGAATTCACCCTGTCTTTCATGTATCCCTACTAAAGGCTGCAACACCCAATACGTTTCCTGGACGTTCTTCTCCTTGCCCTGACCCAGTGCTAGTCGATGGTCAGGAAGAATTTGTGGTGGAAAGGATTCTAGATTCCAGGTTGTATAGAAATCAGTTACAATATCTGATTAAATGGCAGGGCTACCCAGTGGAGGACAACTCATGGGAACCAGTCAATAACGTTAATGCTCCTCGCTTGCTCCGTCAGTTTCATCAGAGGTACCCACACAAGCCTGGCCTGAGGTCATCCGGAGGTTGTCCCTAAGGGGGGAGTAATGTAAGGTTCTGTGTACATGTTCCTGAAACTCAGTTTGTTCGTCAGCCATTTTACTTTCTGTCTTGCTGCAGCTATCTTGCCCTCAGTCAAAATGGAGTTTCCAGCTTGCATGTTCCCGCCCTGATTCTCTCCTTTTGCTTCTTAAGCAGCCACAGCTGAGCAATCAGTGCTTCAGAATCTAGCCTGCAGTGAACCTGTGACCTGACTCCTAAAGCCTTGGACCTTGTACTCCAGCTATTCCTACTGAGGAACTCTGAAGCACTTGTGGACTCTGAACCCTGCTCTTTGAAAGACCCACGTTTGCATGGACTTACGGTAACAGAGAAGAAGATCCTGAACCTGTTGTGGAGAGTGATTGCTGAGCTTAGATTACTCTGGCCTGCTGTGTCTCCTGCTTCTGTGTCTGCAAACTGTGTGACTATTTTTACAACTTGTATGAAGTAATACAAGACTTTCTATATCAAACCTGTGACTCCTGTGTTTTCATCGCACCCAAGCACAAGACGCTATATGAACTGTACTACATACATTACACTGAGTTACATCCCATATTATACCCCAGAGCTGCACTCACTATTCTGCTGGTGCAGTCACTGTGTACATACATTACATTACTGATCCTGAGTTACATCCTGTATTATACTCCAGAGCTGCACTCACTATTCTGCTGGTGCAGTCACTGTGTACATACATTACATTACTGATCCTGAGTTACATCCTGTATTATACTCCAGAGCTGCACTCACTATTCTGCTGGTGCAGTCACTGTGTACATACATTACATTACTGATCCTGAGTTACATCCTGTATTATACTCCAGAGCTGCACTCACTATTCTGCTGGTGCAGTCACTGTGTACATACATTACATTACTGATCCTGAGTTACATCCTGTATTATACCCAGAGCTGCACTCACTATTCTGCTGGTGCAGTCACTGTGTACATACATTACATTACTGATCCTGAGTTACATCCTGTATTATACTCCAGAGCTGCACTCACTATTCTGCTGGTGCAGTCACTGTGTACATACATTACATTACTGATCCTGAGTTACATCCTGTATTATACTCCAGAGCTGCACTCACTATTCTGCTGGTGCAGTCACTGTGTACATACATTACATTACTGATCCTGAGTTACATCCTGTATTATACCCAGAGCTGCACTCACTATTCTGCTGGTGCAGTCACTGTGTACATACATTATTACTGATCCTGAGTTACATCCTGTATTATACTCCAGAGCTGCACTCACTATTCTGCTGGTGCAGTCACTGTGTACATACATTAATTACTGATCCTGAGTTACATCCTATATTATACCCAGAGCTGCACTCACTATTCTGCTGGTGCAGTCACTGTGTACATACATTACATTACTGATCCTGAGTTACATCCTGTATTATACTCCAGAGCTGCACTCACTATTCTGCTGGTGCAGTCACTGTGTACATACATTACATTACTGATCCTGAGTTACATCCTGTATTATACTCCAGAGCTGCACTCACTATTCTGCTGGTGCAGTCACTGTGTACATACATTCATTACTGATCCTGAGTTACATCCTGTATTATACTCCAGAGCTGCACTCACTATTCTGCTGGTGCAGTCACTGTGTACAACATTAATTACGATCCTGAGTTACATCCTGTATTATACTCCAGAGCTGCACTCACTATTCTGCTGGTGCAGTCACTGTGTACATACATTACATTACTGATCCTGAGTTACATCCTGTATTATACTCCAGAGCTGCACTCACTATTCTGCTGCCAACGACTATTCGTGGGCTCATTCATTACAGTCTGTTCTTTATACCAGAGCGCATCTCTGGGTGCAGCACTGTCAATATATCTATATCTGTTTCAGCTGCTCAATCTGGTGCATCCGTTATCTTTGACGATATCTGTATTATACAGTCATCTTGTGGGCGTCAGTAAAATGACTATATCTGTATATACCAGCTATATTTGTGCGTAGAATAATAGTCTGATATCTTACAGAGCTGCCTCATATTTGGTGTCACGTTAATAACTGTCGATCTCTATTTCCAGGCTCCTATTTTGTGGCAGTTAATCTCTGTCTATCACATCCAGAGCCTCATTGTTACAGTACTCTGTGTACGTTACATCATTATAGTCCTAGACATCCTTTTATCCAGAGCTGCACTCATATTCTCTGGTCAGTCACTGTGTACAACATTACATTACTGATCCTGAGTTACATCCTGTATTATTCCAGAGCTGCACTCAATTGTGATGCATACACTGTTACCTATTACATTTTTACTAGTTCATCACTATATGCGGAGTGCACTTACTACTATTGCATCACTGTTACATCCTATTATACTCAAGCGACTCCTATTTTGTGCAGTCAGACTCACTATACTTATGCAGTCATTTACATCCTATATTCTATCCGTACATCCTATTATCTCTGAGTGCATCATCGTGTCATCATGCTGACTCTATTCATCGCTATTACACCTTATATACACAGCTGCACTCATATCGTCTGGTACATTCACTGTGTACATACATTACATTATGATCCTGAGTTACCCCTTATATTCCGAGCGCACTCACTATTCTTGCATCCTGTGTACATCATTAATATACCTGAGTTACATTCTGTGTATCCTGTGTCACATAACTCACTATCTCTGTCGCTCCGTGTACTCATTATTACTGTCCATGAGTTACATCCTGTATATTACGTCCAGAGTGATACTCTGTATGCAGTCCTGTACATACTACTATTCTGGGTATCACTGTATAATACATACTGATCACTACTATTTCTGTCGTTACTCGAGCTGCATACATTATTCTGTCCTGAGTTACATCCATTATACTCCAGACTGCCTCATAATCTTGCTGGTCAGTCACTGTGTACACATTACTCTGATCCTGTTACATCCTGTATTATACCAAGTGCACTCACTATTGCTGGTACACGTTACATACTCATTATGCACATTCTGTGTAGCATCCTGTTTAACTCCAGAGCTCTACTATTCTGTGATTGACATCACTAGTTACCAAGCTCACTTACTATCTGGGTTCATCCTGTATATACTCAACTGTACTACTGATTCTCCTGTGCATTCACTCGTGTCACTCACTATTCGTCATACTTGTACATTATTACTTATGTACATCCTTATTAATCCCAGAGCTGCACTCACTATTCTGCTGGTGTCACTGTGTCATAATTACATTACTATTGAGTTACATCCTGAATTATACTCCAGACTCCTCACTATTCGCTGGTGCAGTCACTGTGTACATACATTACATTCATTTCCAGTTACATCCTGTATTATACCCAGAGCTGCACTCACTATTCTGCTGGTGCAGTCACTGTGTACACATTACATTACTGATCCTGAGTTACATCCTGTATTATACTCCGCAGCTGCTCATATTCTGCTGGTGCAGTCACTGTGTACATACAATACTTACTGATCCTCATTACATCCTGTATATACTCCAAGCTGCACTCACTATTCTGCTGGTGCAGTCACTGTTACATACATTACATTACTGACCTGAGTTACATCCTGTATTATACTCCAGAGCTGCACTCACTATTTGCTGGTGCAGTCACTGTGTACATACTTACATTACTGATCCTGAGTTACATCCTGTATTATACTCCAGAGCTGCACTCACTATTCTGTGGTGCAGTAAACTGTGTACATACATTAATTACTGATCCTGAGTTACATCCTGTATTATACTCCAGAGCTGCACTCACTATTCTGCTGGTCAGTCACTGTGTACATACATTACATTACTGATCCTGAGTTACATCCTGTATTATACCCAGGCTGCACTCACTATTCTGCTGGTGCAGTCACTGTGTACACACTATTACTGATCCTGAGTTACATCCTGTATTATCCTCCAGAGCTGCACTCACTATTCTGCTGGTGCAGTCACTGTGTACATACATTACATTACTGATCCTGAGTTACATCCTGTATTATACTCCAGAGCTGCACTCACTATTCTGCTGGTGCAGTCACTGTGTACACATAATACTGATCCTGAGTTACATCCTGTATTATCCTCCAGAGCTGCACTCACTATTCTGCTGGTGCAGTCACTGTGTACATACATTACATTACTGATCCTGAGTTACATCCTGTATTATACTCCAGAGCTGCGCTCACTATTCTGCTGGTGGATAAATCTGGATTAATAGTAGCTGCATTTCAATACTAGGTAATAGTAAACAGCTTACACTCTTCTTGTGCTGATGTCTCTTTCATAAGTTATATAGATTTTAAATGTAAAATAAATGTTGTGCTTGGTAATATCCAAATTAAAGAATTTTGCAGTCCAGCAGCCACAGGGGATTTATACAAAGTGTAATGAGGGCACTTACCATTCTAACAAATTTCATTCGAGTGAGCAGTGGGATTGTGTTTCATTTGCCTTCACGGGGAATTGCACGTGGGAGTTTTCTGGAGTTCAAGGAGCTTTGTGCACTCATCAAGAAAGAGAATGTGATTGTCACTAATGCAGCCAGAAATCTGTGAGGAGGAATTATTCCAATTTGTTATGAAAATCCTTCAGATTAGAACTCACTTGGGTCGTTTCAGTATGAATCAGGCTTGCGTTCGGCCGGACTTTTCATGGATTACTAATTACTAGTTTGCACAAACGTTTTTTTCTTCTTTGTTTATTTACTTAAAAAATTATTTAATTTACTAAAAAAAAAGTTGTTGAGAAACAATATTCAGTTATACAAAACCAATATACTAATAATAAGCAAAAAGGCCAAAAATGAAGTACTAGGTGTGCGGCACATGCAGCAAACGTATATCTCCTACCAGGAGGTATAAACAATGTCTCATCTGTTCAAATGAATTCAGTTTGGATACATTTTTATATTTCAGATCGTGATTTCCCATATGCATCTGTCTCTGGAATCTGCACTTCTTCTATGCAACCTCTGGATCACAAGTGATGTAGACAAAATAGACCCATTAACTACCAGAAAACTCCTTGATCATGTGTTTATTAGATTCTACACTATCAGGGATATTAATGCCAACACTTTAAATAAGTATTAGTAGCAGCCCCTTAGACCACCAGGGACAGTAATACCAATGCTTTAGACAAAATGTACCGTTGATTTGGATGGTGTGGTGTGTAAATTGTATTGATACACTGGCGCTTTTTAAACAAAATGTTTCCCCACTTCTTTTTCTTTCCTCCCTCCTTCTTCTCTCCCTTTTCTCACTGCCTCTGTTTCTCATTCTGTTACTCTCTCGCATTCTCTTCTCTATCCCACGGTCCCATCTTATTCCTCAATGTTCCTCTGTAAGATATTTCTCTCAATCTCCAATCTCTTGGTCTCTCTTCCCCCTATGTGTCAGTAGTATCCCTCCCTGTCTCACCCTTATTATATCTCCCTCTTCCCTCTCACATTCTCTTGCACATCTTTCTTTTACTTTCTTGTTTACTCCTCTTAATTGATCTTTTTATCCCTTTCTATATCGCTCTCCTTTCTATTTCTCTTTTCTTTCTATCTCTTCAATGATCACTTTTGTATTTTTTTAGCTTCTGTCTGTCACAATCTATATTACCTCTCTCTCTCACTAATGGGGTTGTGTCAGGATCCTATCTGCAGGAACGCACCACTCCCTGCTTACTTGCTGTGTTTCAGGGCTGGTGCACTCCTGACGACTGACAGTTCAGACTAGCGCCATGGCTGAGCCGCTGGCCCGAGCTGCACTATTAGCGGAGGCAGCTTTGGTTCTGTGGCATTGGAGAAGGGCAGGGTCACTGGAGTTGGCTGACTGGCTAGCTTCAGGGAGGGGCCAACAAGCTGCATAGCAAATAGTCTGCAAGTGTGCGCCCCCTGCCTTGGAAAACGACCACCTCTGATGATGCTGATACAGAATAAATAATCTCTCCATTCTTGAGAACAAAGAGTATTTTTAAGAAGTTGCATAAATAAAGCTTTGCTTTTCCCATTTATGATGATGAGAAAATACCTTTCTTCTATGTCCGTCACGAGGGTGTCATGTTCCCCTTGACTACCTGGAGTTAGTCAGTCATGTTGGGTAATGAATTGCAGGTCTTCCTTAGAGATTTAGTTTCCTCTGGTGCTGAAGAAGTTAACGACCCTTTCCATGCTGGTCAGAAACATGCAGCTCCATTTCAGCTGCTTCTGATCTGGTCATTACCTCTCCTATAAAAACTAGTCAGATCTTCTTGTCCCTGCTGGTGAAAGATTCTTCTTCCTGTGCTGTGTGCTAAAGCTAAGTAGTTGGAGTAGAGTTGTTATAGTAGTGTTCTGTAGTTTGCTGTACGTGTGTGTTTATCTCCTGGTTCCTGTTCCCATTTAGTTTATTCCTCCCTGTCCCTTTCCTCTTCTCTAGTGTTGGTTCATGTTTTTATATGATAGAAGTTTTTTGTTAACCATGTTTTGTCTTTGTGTCTGGTTTACCTTCCATTTCTGTCCCATGCCTTATGGGGTAGGAGAGGGGACATATCAGGGTTTAACAGGAGCGTAGTAGGGTTGGAGACTCTGCCCGGAGTACCCCGGGACAGGGATAGTTATGGTTCCAGGTCCAGAGAGAGTTTGAGGCCCCCTTTCCTTAACAAAGACCGTCACAGCGTGATAATGTCTCTGTCCCCTTCTCTTCATCCATTCCTATCTCTTCCCCTCTCTGTCTGTTTTCTTTCGCTTCACATTTCTCTCATTGTCTTGCTCTCCTTCTCTTTCCTCTCTATGCTTTTCTCTCCCTGTTTTACTCATCTCTCTCTCACTACTTTCCCTTATCCATTTGTCAGACATACTTTCTATCAATTTACATTAAGTTGCTGTTTGTTTCTACAGTTTTACTTTCTCAGTTTCTTTTTCTTTTTTACATTTTTGCAGAATATTAGACTATGCCCCGATACATCATTTGCTGGCTTTTTAAAACCAGTTTTCTTGTTCATCTTGTAATGTTCGTTGCCGTTTTTTTAGCTCTGAGTTCTTCAAAATTGTGCACACTAGTAAATGAATTTTGTGGAAGATCAAAAATGTTCTGTATTTTTGCTTTCCTTTTTTTGCCTCTTTTTATGGCAAAATGTTTGCATTTTCCATTAACATGTTGAATGCAACATTTACAGTCATGGCCAAAAGTTTTGAGAATGACACAAATATTAATTTTTACAAAGTCTTCTGCTTCACTTTTTCTAATGGCAATTTGCATATACTCCAGAATGTTATAAAGAGTGATCAGCTTAACAGCAATTACTTGCAAAGTCAATATTTGGCTAGAAATGAACTTTATCCCCAAAACACATTTCAACATCATTGCAGCCCTGCCTTAAAAGGACCAGCTAACCTCTTTTCAGTTATTGCTCCATTAACACAGGTGTGGGTGTTGATGAGGACATGGCTGGAGATCAATCTGTCATGATTAAGTAAGAATGACACCACTGGACACTTTAAAAGGAGGCTGGTGCTTGGCATCATTGTTTCTCTTCTATTAACCATGGTTATCTCTAAAGAAACACGTGCAGTCATCATTGCAATGCACAAAAATGGCCTAACAGGGAAGAGTATCGCAGCTAGAAAGATTGCACCTCAGTCAACAATCTATCGCATCATCAAGAACTTCAAGGAGAGAGGTTTCATTGTTGCCAAAAAGGCTCCAGGGCGCCCAAGAAAGACCAGCAAGCGCCAGGACCGTCTCTTAAAAGTGTTTCAGCTGCGGGATTGGGCT
This sequence comes from Oophaga sylvatica, assembly GCA_033576555.1. Taxonomy (NCBI): domain Eukaryota; kingdom Metazoa; phylum Chordata; class Amphibia; order Anura; family Dendrobatidae; genus Oophaga; species Oophaga sylvatica. Next base: position 606,796,031 of record JARQOD010000003.1, on the reverse strand, counting down.
ACCAGCAGTGCAGAGCTTGCTCAGGAATGGCAGCAGGCAGGTGTGAGTGCATCTGCACGCACTGTGAGGCGGAGACTCTTGGAGCAAGGCCTGGTCTCAAGGAGGGCAGCAAAGAAGCCACTTCTCTCCAGAAAAAACATCATGGACAGACTGATATTCTGCAAAAGGTACAGGCAGTGGACTGCTGAGGACAGGGGTAAAGTTATTTTCTCTGATGAATCCCCTTTTCGATTGTTTGGGACATCAGGAAAACGCCTCATTCGGAGAAGACAAGGTGAGCGCTACCACCAGTCTTGTCTCATGCCAACTGTTAAGCATCCTGAAACCATTCATGTGTGGGGTTGCTTCTCAGCCAAGGGAATCGGCTCTCTCACAGTCTTGCCTAAAAACACAGCCATGAATAAAGAATGGTACCAGAATGTCCTCCAAGAGCAACTTCTCCCAACCCTCCAAGAGCAGTTTGGCGATCAACAATGCCTTTTCCAGCATGATGGAGCACCTTGCCATAAAGCAAAGGTGATAACTAAATGGCTCAGGGAACAAAACATAGAGATTTTGGGTCCATGGCCTGGAAACTCCCCAGATCTTAATCCCATTGAGAACTTGTGGTCAATCATCAAGAGACGGGTGGACAAACAAAAACCTAAAAATTCTGACAAAATGAAAGCATTGATTGTGCAAGAATGGACTGCTATCAGTCAGGATTTGGTCCAGAAGTTGATTGAGAGCATGCCAGGGAGAATTGCCGAGGTCCTGAAGAAGAAGGGTCAACACTGCAAATATTGTCTTGCTGCATTAACTCATTCTAACTGTCAATATAAGCTTTTATTACTCATATGTTTGCAATTATTATATTTCTGTCTGTGATAAAAACATCTGTCAAACACACATAAAAACCAGAGGGCAGCAGATCATGTGAAAATATAATATTTGTGTCATTCTCAAAACTTTTGGCCATGACTGTACACAAAAGTTTCTGCTGCATAAAGAAATCATTCTTGGGGGGTAAAGGGGTGGTGGGATGGAGTGGGATACATTTACGAGAAAAACAATTGTATCGTTTAAAAAAGTCACAAAAAAAGTATCGTCTGAATTACAGAAAAAACATGCGCACAATCGTCTAGAGAAAAAACAATAGATATAAAATTGATTTTGAAATAGGCGCAACTTAAAAAAAGAATTTTGAAAAAAATAGACAAAAAAATAAATGGAAATGCACCAATGAATGCACGATCTAGAAATATTTTTTCTGATTTTCTTGCTGTTGTCTGATACAAGAGAATGATCCCCAGTCTGATGTAATAGTTGTGTCTTCTTGTGGGTCTCTTAATAAGGCCATGTATTAGGTCAGATCTCATTTTTATACTTTAGGGCTTGTACTATTTGGTTGCATGTGGTTTTTGGAAAAATCTCAGCATTACTGCTACTTGTGCTTTGCTTATGTTTCTTTGTTACTTTCCATCCTTCACAGTCTGTAGGAGACACAGGCACGGCACTAGGAGCTCACAATTCATTCTTTATTAACTTTACTGTAGTCTACAAAGCAATCCCCATGAGAAAATGCATCGCTCCCTATACAGATGAGATCTGCAGTGTTGTTCTTCTCATGTCGCTATTTTTCCTTGGTAAAATATATGTAAAAATACTAGTAATTGTGATTTTTTTTCTGAACCGTTTCAATTATCTGTTCTGCAGAAATCATTTTTTTGACAGAAATTCTATTACCGCAGAACAACAAGTTACAGAAGGAATCTACATTGCTGATTTCTTGTCTCCCGCAGCTTTTATCGATAATTCTGGTGGTTCGCAGGGCGCTGAGATAAGAACAATCAGACTTTGTGCTTGATTTACTTTGTTTCTCACAGTCTGACATGAGTTACATTTGGCAGTATTGCTACATTACCACCCAGGGACTTAGCTTAAAGGTCCCGGAGCAAAATCAGTAACAGTGGACCCAACATATCGTGTATAAGACATGGGTGAAGGTTTCCGGGCACAGTCACAAAGCATGTCCATGATCTCCCACCTGATAGCTACATTTCACAAAGAGGCATTGAACTTGGTGGTTACAACTCACCAAAGAAGGCGCCATAGGTGTAGAGGTTACAACTCACAAGTCACTCAGTCATGTCAGAATCAGGTCCCTCAGACCCACCTGACACTGGCCCCCACCGGTCTCCCTCTATACTCCTCCTCTGAAATACTCTGTGCTGTGAAAGACCTTCTTACTTCTGTTGTAAGGAGATGGCAGGTACCCTCGGTTGTGCCCTCTTTTTTCTTTTAGCCCCTGTGCACTTTGTGTAAATATGTTATACTACGGTTGAATGACATTGCCTTGTATCTGTTTTACTGTGTATGACAATATACTGTAATATATGGTATGTATTCATTATTGTAATGTATGTACTGCTCTATTTCTGATGCGCAATGTGTGTCATGTGTAACTGCTGCCTGTGTAGAGTTAGGGAAAGTAAGTAGTTAATTTTATGGGCTTGGCCAGCAGCAGAACAGGAAGCTGCGGATTCACAGTCAGTAGCCCGGGTACGTTGGTCCAGGGCAAACGTAAATGACAAACGGGGCATTGCCAGACTCCCAGAGGGGAGAAATCTGTTGCCCCAGACTGAAGGACTAAAGATGACAACACAGTCGCCAGGACTTCAGAAGGGCTCCCCGCTGAAGGGACTACTGCAAACTTCGGCTACTGCGACTGTTGTGGGTGCGGCCGTGGACAGTGTCAGGGAGAGAGCAAGAAGCCAGTGTTGTACTTGTCTTTTTCATCACCGTTTTTATTAAAAGTTATTCCCTGTTGGACTACAGCTGCGTTCTTGGACTCCAATTGTCTGGATTTCTGTGGCCGGAGGAAGAGAAGGTAAACCGTGGGGGAAAAGCTGTGTCAGTCCTGTATTGCATGTGCAAGGGGCCGGGGTGTCTTCGGACAGTGTTTTGTGGGTGAGCCCGATCAGGACTACCACCCCGGCCGCCCTCGTTACATTATTATACAACTCTCAGCAATCTCAGCACACTTCTCTCCAGAAATCTCCACTCATTCCTCTGTGTAACTCCAAGCCCGTAACCTCTCACAAGTTCAGCACACTCTTCTCCTCAAATACTCTGTGCTGCTGGGATACTTTGATCTTTTCACTATGTATATTTTTATTAAAGGAGCATCCATTGCATATTGTAGAGAATATAATTGAAAAAAAAGCTCTGCAGTTTATATTTATCTTCTTATCAAAGTGGAAAGCACAAATGTACCCGAATATTATAAATCAAGGTGCCCGGCGGGGGGCCCCAATGGGGGATGCACATGCCATCTGTGACGACAGGGTGCCCGAAGTTATTAAGATAAACCAAGATGGAGATGTGAACAGAGCCGAAAATCCTTCTTAACAAGATCATCCATCTACTCTGCTGTAATACTCTGTGCTGCTGTAAAATTCTCAACCTTCTCCCTCTTGAGGCCGCAGGCTGTCATGTTCTTTGCTGCTTGTAAACTGGGTTGTGGACATGAAGGATGAATTATCAGAACATTTTCTGACATATTCTCGTGTTATATGCATACGTTAGTAAAGCGAGTGTAATAGGTCACATAAAGCAATCCCATAATAAGTGCAATTCAATAACGACACGTTCTTACGTCAATGTTTCCTCATCTGGATGAATCAGGTCAGGGATCCAGGTTGCGATTTTCAATAGTTGGTTGCACTCATATTCCATACCTGGTTGATTGGAGATTTGCCGTTCACCGACGTTAATCTCATTTTCTTCTTGAATGGAGGACGGATGTGTGCAATCATTTAATGGATGGGACGGACTCGAGACTTTACATGGAAGATGACCATTATTTCCACTAGTAAATACAATATCATTCATGTAACAGCCGGAGATCGTGAATGTGGCGACTACACAGCAATGCTTATATCCAGGACCAACGGACTCCATAACATCTGCATTATTAATGGGCCGGCATTAGGAGTGAAAGTGTGATGTGCCATAATCTGATACCTCCACACTAGTGTTGAGCGATACGATACTGCAAATATCGGATATCGGCCGATATTAGCTCTATCGGCCTTTCGATAATTCGTTTCGATATTTTCGTCATATCGAATACCGGAATCGGATTTGTCACTGTCACTGTCTGTGTCCGTCGGTCGGGTCTGTCACTGTCAGTGTCCGTCGGTCGGGTCTGTCAGGAGTCAGCGGCACTTACCTGGCAGAAGATCTCCGGCGGTCACGTCCTGGACTGCTTCATGGCCGCCATCCTCTTCTCCCTGGCGGTCACATGCAGTTTCTCTCGATAACTGCAGTGACTGCTGGGTAATCCCGGCCGTAAAGCAGTCAGTCCGATGACGTCACCGCTGGGGAAGCAGGTAATCAGCTGTGCTGCGCCGGGATGTCAGGCTCTGCCTGTCATTGCGATGTAGCAGAGCTGGATCGTCGTGGGACTGTCGTTACTATGGACTGCGTCGGACAGGTGGTATACTGTTGGTTTGTTTTTTTTCTTTTTTTACAGGAGATCGATGGCGTCGCAGGAATGAGAGTATAATAAAAGAAATGAAAACTGTGTTGTCTCTTTTATTTCACTAAAAGACTTTTTTCTTGCTGTGTCTTTTTTTTATGCATTTAATAACTTTGGGATTAATAATGGATCGGTGTCTTATTGACGCCTCTCCATTATTAACCGGGCTTATTGTCACCGTGCAATCAACGGTGACATTAACCCCTTATTACCCCGCTTGCCACCGCTACAGGGCAAGTGGGAAGAGCCGGGTAAAGTGCCACAATTGGCACATCTTTTGATGCGCCAAATGTGGGGCTGCTGTAGCCTGGTATTATCAGGCTGTTGAGGACCAAAATCCATGGGCCTTGACAGTCTTTTAATACCAGGCCGCAGCAGTCTGCATTTTACTTGGCTGGTTAACAAAAATAGGGAGACCCCTACGCCGTTTTTTTTTCGAGGGGATCCCCTATTTTTGTTAACCAGCCAAGCTAAGCAGACTGCTGTGGCCTGGTATTATCAGGCTGGCAAGGTCCATGGATATTGGATCCTTACCAGCCTGAAAAACCAGGCCTCAGCGGTCTGCTTCATCTGGCTGGTTAACAAAAATAGGGGGGACCCCACGCCAATTTTTTTCGAGGGGATCCCCTATTTTTGTTAATCAGCCAAGATATGCAGACTGCTGTGGCCTGGTATTATCAGGCTGGCAAGGTCCATGGATCTTGGCTCCTTAACAGCCTGAAAATCCAGGCCTCAGCGGTCTGCTTCATCTGGCTGGTTAACAAAAATAGGGGGGACCCCACGCCAATTTTTTTCGAGGGGATCCCCTATTTTTGTTAACCAGTTCCCTCTGACGTCACTGATTGTGTCCCTGGCTGACCTGAAGTGAAAGTGGAAAGCAATCAATTAAGCTTTCCACTTCCTCTCCTGTCAGCCAGGAGAGGACCTCATTCATTTGGGGGTTTACTGTGAGGCTGCAGCATTAGCTGCGGTCCCTGCAGGAAACATTAACCCTTTCTGAAGGATTACACCGTGGGACCTGACTGAACATCGGATTGGTAAGAATAATTTTGCTTTATTATTTTATTTTTAAACAGGAAATGGTTTTAGCAGGAAAATAAAATATGGTCAAAAACTGTGTGATTATTTCATTAAACTTCTTTTTTATTAAAGTGTGTGTGTTTGATTTTTCTTTCATACAATAGGATTAATAATTGATAGTTGTCTAATTGACAGCTCTCAATTATTAACCTGGCTTAAAGTGACCTTTCAATTGCAAGGTCATTTTAACCCCTTATTAACCCATTCGCCACCGCTACAGGGCAATGGGAATAGACGGGCAAAGTGCCAGAAAGGGCAAATCTAATTAGAGATTTGCCCTTTCTGGGGTGTCTGGGGGCAGATGTTAGTAGCCGGGGGGGGGCCTAAAATAATGGTCCCTCTCTGGGCTATTATTATCTGCCCCCACTCACTGGCTTTGTCTGTCTGGTTGCGAAAATAGGGCGGGAGCCCACGCATTTTTTTTCAGCAATTTTACACCTCATATATATATATACATGTCATTAAATTTGTGACACATATATATATATTTATATTTATAGTTCATACACTTCTACATAGTATAATAGCCGCTAATTTCAATTGCCGGCTTTTGTGAAAATGCAGAACCCGACATGAAATGACACTTGGTTTACATAGAGTTAACCATGTCTTTTCATGTAGTTTGATATCTGATTTGCACAAACAATTACATGAGTGTAAGTGTGCAAAATTTCACACCTGTAGGGGTTAATTAAAGGTGTAAATTCGTAGCAAAAAAGTCCGTTTTTTTACAACGAATTTACACCTTTAATTAACCCCTACAGGTGTGAAATTTTGCACACATAGACTGATGTAATTGTTTGTGCAAATCAGATTGCAAACGACATGAAAAGACATGGTTAACCCTATGTACACCAAGTGTCATTTCATGTCGGGTGCTTCTGTCTTTTCACAGAAGCCGGCTTTACCCGGCAATTGAATCAGAGGATATTTTACTATGTAGAAGTGTATAAACTATACATATATGTATATATATATGTCACAATGACATGTATATATATATATATATGTATTCTATGTGTGTATATTTAGTGTTTACAAGGAAATAAAGGTTTTTTTTAGTTGCGATATTTTGTTCCCATAGACTTACATTGGACTTCCGGTATCGAAATCGGATATCGACGATATTTAGTGATATCGGCGATACCATTTCGATACAATATTTTTAGATATCGAGCAGTATCGCTCAACACTACTCCACACATAATCTCCAGTATATAACCTGTCCTAATCACCTGATACCTCCCCACACATAATCTCCAGTATATAAACTGTCCTCTCCATACATCTCTGTCCTAATCTCCTGATACCTCCCACACATAATCTCCAGTATATAACCTGTCCTCTCCATACACCTCTGCCATAATCTACTGATACCTCCCTACACATAATCTCCAGTATATAACCTGTCCTCTCCATACATCTCTGTCCTAATCTCCTGATACCTCCACACATAATCTCCAGTATATATCCTGTCCTCTACATACATCTCTGTCTTAATCTTCTGATACCTCCACACATAATCTCCAGTATATAACCTGTCCTCTCCATACATCTCTGTCCTAATCTCCTGATACCTCCCACACATAATCTCCAGTATATAACCTGTCCTCTCCATACATCTCTGTCCTAATCTCCTGATACCTCCCCACCCATAATCTCCAGTATATAACCTGTCCTCTCCATACATCTCTGCCCTAATCTCCTGATACCTCCTCACACATAATCTCCAGTATATAACCTGTCCTCTCCATACATCTCTGCCCTAATCTCCTGATACCTGCCACACATAATCTCCAGTATATAACCTGTCCTCTCCATACATCTCTGCCCTAATCTACTGATATCTCCCCACCCATAATCTCCAGTATATAACCTATCCTCTCCATATGTGTGGCCCAGCTATGTCAGGCACACATAATCCAGGAAAATGCACAGGAAGGTAACCGCAAAAGCTTGATATCCATTCACGTCACTCACATTTCCAAACACACCCACTTGGGGTATAAAAGGAAGTGACACGTAGCAGTCGGTGTTCATTCAGAGATTCAAGCCTTGGAAGACTCAGGAGTGAGTCATCCTCAGTCAGTCAGTTTCCTGTCTTAGGACAGTGCAGTTCTATGTCAGTTCAGTCTGGACTTGGAGGATACTGAGAGCTGTTCAGTGAGCTCTGGAGAAAGCTGACATTTCCATCAAAGCTACAAGTGCTTATGTTAAGAGCGAGAGCAGGGCGAAGGGCACAGTGGAGAAGACAGAGAGAAGTGCTTCAGGTACCAGATTACCTGCACTTATTCACCGGACACCGGGGTCCGAAGCGTTGCTAGTGCTTCACGCCTAGTAACAAGATAACCGGAGGCTTTCTGGACCACAGGTCGCAGGAGGTAGCCCTAAGCGCTGATACGTAACCGGAGTCAGGGAGAACAGGAGTCTAGCCTGATCAGCAAATATAGACTTAGTTCTTTCAACATCTGAGAATCAGAGACATAGAAGGCTCCACCACAATGTCGGCCGGGCGTTGCAGCTATTGAAAAAGCTGGAGATTGCAGAGTTAACTTCGCTTCATGCAAGTTTGGACTCACATACATATGAAGTAAAGGAGGCCTCTAACCTGCTCAGCGGTTATCCTGAATGTGCATTCTCCACCCCGACCAGCTCCCCGGGACCTGCCTGAAACATCTGCAAGTAAAGGTATGGAAAGAGATTGCCTTGTGTGAGACTGTTTCATTTACTACACCCTGCATCACCATAGACTTCCAGGGACCAGTCTCACCTGTGGGAGACTTACCACCCAGCTGCCCCATAACATCCCCTAGGAAGACCCATATAGCAGCGCTGGTCCAATTGATCAGACACCACAGGTGGCGTCACGAACTATTCTAATCTACAAATCCCCTGTAAATATCCCCCATTGTATGAGCGCCCAGGGCCACGGACCGAGTCCTGCTGCCAGTGACAAACCCCATAGACTTCCATGGGCTCGGTGCCGAGTACCCCATAGCCCTGGTACTTTGTGCGACTCACATACATCTCTGCCCTAATCACCTGATACCTCCACACATAATCTCCAGTATATAACCTGTCCTATCCATACATCTCTGTCCTAATCTCCTGATACCTCCACACATAATCTCCAGTATATAACCTGTCCTAATCACCTGATACCTCCCCACACATAATCTCCAGTATATAACCTGTCCTCTCTATACATCTCTGCCCTAATCTCCTGATACCTCCCACACATAATCTCCAGTATATAACCTGTCCTCTCCATACATCTCTGTCCTAATCTCCTGATACCTCCCCACACATAATCTCCAGTATATAACCTGTCCTGTCCATACATCTCTGTCCTAATCTCCTGATACCTCCCCACCCATAATCTCCAGTATATAACCTGTCCTCTCCATACATCTCTGTCCTAATCTCCTGATACCTCCCCACACATAATCTCCAGTATATAACCTGTCCTGTCCATACATCTCTGTCCTAATCTCCTGATACCTCCCCACCCATAATCTCCAGTATATAACCTGTCCTCTCCATACATCTCTGCCCTAATCTACTGATATCTCCACACATAATCTCCAGTATATCACCTGTCCTCTCCATACATCTCTGCCCTAATCTCCTGATATCTCCTCACACATAATCTCCAGTATATAACCTGTCCTCTCCATACATATCTGCCCTAATCTACTGATACCTCCACACATAATCTCCAGTATATAACCTGTCCTCTCCATACATCTCTGTCCTAATCTCCTGATACCTCCTCACACATAATCTCCAGTATATAACCTGTCCTCTCCATACATCTCTGTCCTAATCTCCTGATACCTCCCCACCCATAATCTCCAGTATATAACCTGTCCTCTCCATACATCTCTGCCCTAATCTCCTGATACCTCCACACACATAAACTCCAGTATATAACCTGTCGTCTCCATACATATCTTTCCTAATCTCCTAATACCTCCCCACACATAATCTCCAGTATATAACCTGTCCTCTACATACATCTCTGTCCTAATCTCCTGATACCTCCACACATAATCTCCAGTATATAACCTGTCCTCTCCATACATCTCTGTCCTAATCTCCTGATACCTTCCCACACATAATCTCCAGTATATAACCTGTCCTCTCCATACATCTCTGCCCTAATCTCCTGATACCTCCACACATAATCTCCAGTATATAACCTGTCCTCTCCATACATCTCTGCCCTAATCTCTTGATACCTCCCCACACATAATCTCCAGTATATAACCTGTCATCTCCATACATCTCTGTTCTAATCTCCTGATACCTCCACACACATAATCTCCAGTATATAACCTGTCCTCTCCATACATCTCTGCCCTAATCTCCTGATACCTCCTCACACATAATCTCCAGTATATAACCTGTCCTCTCCATACATGTCATGGAAATATATATGTATTCCATATATTCAAAGTATATTCACATATATGTATTCACAGTTCACAGTTAGATAGATCTCACTTGCTAAAAACCCTGTGCTCACATATTTCTAGGCCAGCTATAATCAGTCGTTTTAAAGAAATCTGGCCTTCATAAGGCCTTCATAAGACCTTCGTAAAGGAACAAATGCATGAAGTACAAAAAGTCCTATTAGATATCTGTTGTTTACATTATAGTTATGCAAGACAACTAGGTCACAAGAATATAAACAATAATTCTGCAACTTCAGCTCTTTTAATCATGATTATCATAATTATCATATTTACACTAGAACAGCCAATAATCTAGCAGCTTTTAATTGTATGTTAATTGACTAACCAGCCCCTTTTTGTAAATGTTATAAAACCTTGAATGAATAATAAATGTATGTCTTTGACGAACTGTTATACTGACACTTGCTTTGTGGACAGTCCTCATTTCGTTCTGAGCGCTCAAGAAGACATTATATAGAGATTTGGACATGGCAAGCAGCAAACACAGAAGGATATTTTTTATCCTAATTAAATTTCCATATCAGTTGGCGCCTGCACGCGGGGCATTGGACGAAATGCACGAGGACCCGGCCGACCGGAGAGACGGGGGTGTTGGCCCTGGCCTTGGCACACGGGACGGAGACTGCAGCTCCATCAGTAAGGTAAGAAAACTTTGTCATCTTACCTGAATGTTCCCTGTGCCTAGTCCTAGCCTACACTTCCAGCCGGTCGGACGTGGTCATCACTGCATTCCCAGGTTGTGTAAAAAGTCCATACCCTTATCCAAAAGCCCTGGGATATAAGCCGAGTTGTTTGCTGCTGTGCTGTATATGTTTCATGTTTTATGTGAACCGGGAGAAAGTTGGAACGGTGACTGTGTTTTTGCTTGCTGATTTCTGGGGGCTGTATAGCAAAAGACAATTGCTGCATAAGTTCCCGCAGTAAACTTTCACGCACCGGGAGGCCATCCCAGTCAAATCAGACGTGAAGGGCGAGAGCTTTGTTTTGGATAAGTCCACGCAGATAGTCTTCACACATTGGAGGGAAGTTATCCCAAAAAAAAATCCAGTTGTGGAAGCGAGGGCTTTTTTCGGTTAAGTTTCTGCAGTAAACTTTCACGCACTGGGAGGCCATCCCAGTCAAATCAGACGTGAAGGGCAGGAGCTTTGTTTGGATAAGTTCTCACAATAATCGTCCACGCACCAGGAGGCCATCCCAGTCAAATCAGACGTGGATAGTGAGAATTTTGATGAAGGCTATTGCAGATTACTATGACCAGCGCACCGGCCAGGGCGTACGGTACAGAGCGATAGAACCTTGAGCCTCACCGCGCTCAGTGCAATTGGTGAGTTATCAGTTACCAGAGCAGCTTGTATGTGTCACAGATCATCAAAAAAGGGATTCGTATTCTCCGGGTGTCTGTCTCATTGTACCTGTCAACTGTCTGTATCAGGTACTGTCGCTTTAAATCTCCGTGCGCTCTGTCAGTATCTCATTCAGAGCAGTGTGCTGGCTGCAGCAGCGAGAAAACCCCTTCGACCCCCCCTCCTCTGCTAATCACGTTATCAGGCATTCTGTTTCTTGGCTTTGATTTTTATTTTTTTAAGCTAGTTTTTTGGCTACAGGTTTTAACGTGAGAATTATCAGGCATTCAGACTGAACTATATTCATTTTTTGCTATTCTGAGGAATAATAATTTTTTTTTTTTTTTTGATACGTGATTTCCGTGCCTATAGAGACAGCAAGCAGAGATATAAGGAAGGGAGGGGGGAAGTGCAGGCAGCAGCCAGCTGACATTCCAGAGATTTTAATTAGCTGTTTTAGTAACAAGGGTTGTTTTTCAGAGTTTTATGATTAATACGGTTTTTCTTTTCTCCCCTTTTGGTGAATTTATTTTTTTTGTTTTCTTTTTCTAGAGTTTTTTTTTTACTAAATCTAACTTTTTGTTTTTTAAAATTTTTCTTTTAAGTACATTTTTAAATGATTTTGGAGAGATTTTTTCTCTAAGCAATTTATTTTAGAGTTTTATTTCTCCAGCAATTTTTTTTCTACAAGCTTGCTTTAGACCAAGGTCACATAGATAAGGAGAATTACAGGCTGAGGGAGAGAGCAGAGACAAACTACGCAGTGGTCTGAGTAGCCCCTCCCGTCGGGCATTCGGCGAGAACAAACAGAACCAGAGTGCAGCAGTTTTCAGATTTTTAAATCACCTTTGTTGAATAGGTTTTTGGAATAGACACAGTACGTAAGAATCGAAGGGCTAGGCATGTGAATAGAATGTCAGAGTACGTGAGAAACAAATAGACAGGCAGCCTTTACGCTGCATAATGAAATGTTTTTTCTTGTTTTTTTGTTATTTTGAAAGGTAACGGGAAAATTTGTTAATAGATTCTCAACCAACAGTAATCTCCCCACCGCCAGGCATCTTTGTGGCGCCTCTATTGCCTTTGTCTCATAATGTCACCGTCTCCAGACCTACAGTCCTCAGCCCGGCCACTCTACTCC
>JARQOD010000003.1:606738984-606783367 GCA_033576555.1 Oophaga sylvatica | reverse complement strand
CACCATGTGGTGCTGTAACTGTATTTTGGGTCACCATGTGGTGCTGTAACTGTATATTGTCACCATGTGGTGCTGTAACTGTATATTGGTCACCATGTGGTGCTGTAACTGTATATTGTCACCATGTGGTGCTGTAACTGTATATTGCACATGTGGTGTGTAACTGTATATTGTCACCATGTGGTGTGCTGTAACTGTATATTGTCACCATGTGGGTGTAACTGTATAATTGGCACCATGTGGTGCTGTAACTGTATATTGTCACCATGTGGTGCTGTAACTGTATATTGTCACCATGTGGTGCTGTAACTGTAATATTGTCACCATGTGGTGCTGTAACTGTATATTGCACCATGTGGTGCTGTAACTGTATATTGCACCATGTGGTGCTGTAACTGTATATTGCACATGTGGTGCTGTAACTGTATTGGCACCATGTGGTACTGTAACTGTATATTGTCACCATGTGGTGCTGTAACTGTATATTGTCACCATGTGGTGCTGTAACTGTATATTGTCACCATGTGGTGCTGTAACTGTGTATTGTCACCATGTGGTGCTGTAACTGTATATTGTCACCATGTGGTGCTGTAACTGTATATTGTCACCATGTGGTGATGTAACTGTATATTGTCACCATGTGGTGTTGTAACTGTATATTGTCACCATGTGGTGCTGTAACTGTGTATTGGCACCATGTGGTGTGTAACTGTATATTGTCACCATGTGGTGCTGTAACTGTATATTGTCACCATGTGGTGCTGTAACTGTATATTGTCACCATGTGGTGCTGTAACTGTATATTGTCACCATGTGGTGCTGTAACTGTATATTGTCACCATGTGGTGCTGTAACTGTATATTGCACCATGTGGTGATGTAACTGTATTATCACCATGTGGTGCTGTAACTGTATATTGTCACCATGTGGTGCTGTAACTGTATATTGCACCATGTGGTGCTGTAACTGTATATTGTCACCATGTGGTGCTGTAACTGTATATTGTCACCATGTGGTGCTGTAACTGTATATTGTCACCATGTGTGTCTGTAACTGTATTGTCACCATGTGGTGCTGTAACTGGTATATGTCACCATGTGGTGCTGTAACTGTATATGTCACCATGTGGGTGCTGTAACTGTTATTGTCACCATGTGGTGCTGTAACTGTTATATTGTCACCATGTGGTGCTGTAACTGTATTGCACAGTGTGTGTAACTGTATATTGTCACCATGTGGTGCTGTAACTGTAATTGTGCACCAATGTGGTGCTGTAACTGTATTGTCACCATGTGGTGCTGTAACTGTATATTGTCACCATGTGGTGCTGTAACTGTATATTGTCACCATGTGGTGCTGTAACTGTATATTGTCACCATGTGGTGCTGTAACTGTGTAATGTCACCATGTGGTGATGTAACTGTATATTGCCCCATGTGGTGCTGTAACTGTATATTGTCACCATGTGGTCTGTAACTGTATATTGGCACCATGTGGTGTGAACTGTATTTGTCATATGTGTGCTACATGATTGTCCTGTGGTGAACTGTATATTGTCACCATGTGGTGCTGTAACTGTATATTGTCAGCCATGTTGGTGCTGTAACTGTATATTGTCACCATGTGGTCTGTAACTGTATATTGTCACCATGTGGTGCTGTAACTGTAATTTGTCACCATGTGGTGCTGTAACTGTATATTGCACCATTGGTGCTGTAACTGTAGTATTGTCACCATGTGGTGCTGTAACTGTATATTGTCACCATGTGGTGCTGTAACTGTATATTGTCACCATGTGGTTTGTAACTGTATATTGCACCATGTGGTGCTGACTGTAACTGTATATGGCACCTGTGGTGCTGTAACTGTGTATTGTCACCATGTGGTGCTGTAACTGTTATTGTCACCATGTGGTGCTTAACTGATATTGCACATGTGTGCTGTAACTGTATATTGGCACCATGTGGTGCTGTAACGTTATATGTCACCATGTGGTGCTGTAACTGTTATTGTCACCATGTGGTGCTGTAACTGTATATTGGCACCATGTGGTGCTGTAACTGTGTATTATTGTCACCATGTGGTGCTGTAACTGTATATTGGCACCATGTGGTCTGTAACTGTATATTGTCACCATGTGGTGCTGTAACTGTATATTGCCACTATGTGGTGCTGTAACTGTATATTGTCACCATGTGGTGCTGTAACTGTATATTGGCACCATGTGGTGCTGTAACTGTGTATTGGTCACCATGTGGTGCTGTAACTGGTATTGTCACCATGTGGTGCTGTAACTGTATATTGTCACCATGTGGTGCTGTAACTGTATATTGTCACCATGTGTGTAGCTGTACACTGATTTATTGTCACCATGTGTGCTGTAACTGTATATTGTCACCATGTGGTGCTGTAACTGTATATTGCACATGTGGTGCTGTAACTGTATATTGTCACCATGTGGTCTGTAACTGTATATTGCACCATGTGGTGCTGTAACAGTGTTAATGTGTCACTATGCATGTGGTGCTGTAACTGTATATTGCACCATGTGGGTTGTAACTGTTAATTGTCACCATGTGGTGCTGTACTGTATATTGGCACCATGTGGTGCTGTAACTGTATATTGTCACCATGTGGTGCTGTAACTGTGATATTGTCACCATGTGGTGCTGTAACTGTATATTGGCACATGTGGTGCTGTAACTGTATATTGCACCATGTGGTGCTGTAACTGTAATTGTCACCATGTGGTGCTGTAACTGTATATTGTCACCATGTGGTGCTGTAACTGTATATTGGTCACCATGTGGTGCTGTAACTGTGATTGTCACATGTGGTGCTGTAACTGTATATTGTCACCATGTGGTGCTGTAACTGTATATTGCACCATGTGGGCTGTAACTGTATATTGTCACCATGTGGTGCTGTAACTGTATATTGCACCATGTGGTGCTGTAACTGTATATTGTCACCATGTGGTGCTGTAACTGTAATTGTCACCATGTGGTGCTGTAACTGTATATTGTCACCATGTGGTGCTGTAACTGTATATTGCACCATGTTGTGCTGTAACTGTATATTGGCACCATGTGGTGCTGTAAACTGTTATTGTCACCATGTGGTGCTGTAACTGTATATTGTCACCATGTGGTGCTGTAAACTGTAGTATTTGTCACCATGTGGTGCTGTAAATGTGTATTGTCACCATGTGGTGCTGTAACTGCATATTGTCACCATGTGGTGCTGTAACTGTGTATTGGCATTGTGTGGTGCTGTAAATGTGTATTGTCACCATGTGGTGCTGTAACTGTATATTGTCACCATGTGGTGCTGTAACTGTGTATTGGCACTGTGTGGTGCTGTAAATGTGTATTGTCACCATGTGGTGCTGTAACTGTATATTGTCACCATGTGGTGCTGTAACTGTGTATTGGCACTGTGTGGTGCTGTAAATGTGTATTGTCACCATGTGGTGCTGTAACTGTATATTGGCACCATGTGGTGCTGTAACTGTATATTGTCACCATGTGGTGCTGTAACTGTGTATTGGCACTCTGTGGTGCTGTAAATGTGTATTGTCACCATGTGGTGCTGTAACTGTATATTGGCACTGTGTGGTGCTGTAAATGTGTATTGTCACCATGTGGTGCTGTAACTGTATATTGGCACCATGTGGTGCTGTAACTGTATATTGTCACCATGTGGTGCTGTAACTGTGTATTGGCACTGTGTGGTGCTGTAAATGTGTATTGTCACCATGTGGTGCTGTAACTGTGTATTGTCACCATGTGGTGCTGTAACTGTGTATTGTCACCATGTGGTGCTGCAACTGTATTGACACCATGTGGTGCTGTAACTGTGTATTGGCACCATGTGGTGCTGTAACTGTGTATTGGCACTGTGTGGTGCTGTAAATGTGTATTGTCACCATGTGATGCTGTAACTGTATATTGACACTCTGTGGTGCTGTAACTGTGTATTGTCACCATGTGGTGCTGTAACTGTATTGTCACCATGTGGTGATGTAACTGTATATTGGCACCATGTGGTGCTGTAACTGTGTATTGTCACCATGTGGTGCTGTAACTGTATTGTCACCATGTGGTGCTGTAACTGTATATTGTATCATGATCCTGTCAGCGCCAGAGAACTGCCACAGCTGAGCAGGGTGACTCACCCACACTGCGGAAGGGCCCAGGGTTAGATGCAGCAGGGGAGGCTCAGGCAGACGAGACCTGAGCAGCGTGGTGAGAGGAGACACTGAAGGTAGCAGTGAGCAAAAGGACCTGCAATCATGTGACCACAGGGGGCGGGGCTTAGCATCCTGCTGCTGGAGGTGAGTGCAGGACTCAATACAGGGACCCTGGATTAGTTAAAGGGAATCTGTCACCCTAAATTGGCGGGATATTTAAATGATGGCAGTCAGGTCAGATGGGCGGTGTTTTGGGTACTTGCCTTAACATGTTGTTCGCCGCTGTCTCCATTATTTCTGGGAATTGTAGTCGTTGCCCTCCATATAACGCGCCTGCGCATTGCAATCTGCGGGCAAAGCATACTGCGAGTGCGCAATTCAAGATTGCAATGCGCAGGCGCGTTATATGGAGGGCAACGACTACAATTCCCAGAAATAATGGAGACAGCGGCGAACAACATGTTAAGGCAAGTACCCAAAACACCGCCCATCTGACCTGACTGCCATCATTTAAATATTCCGCCAATTTAGGGTGACAGATTCCCTTTAAGAGGGAAACTCAGGTCAGACAAATGGGGTTCATACACAGAGAGGACGGCGCGGTACAGGAGGGACGAGCAGAGAATAGTCAGAACACAGGCCAGGAGTCATACACGGAGATAGCAATGCAGTACAGGAGGGGTAAGCAGAGAATTGTCAGGACAAAGGCCAGGGGTCATAGACGAGATAGCAATGCAGTACAGGAGGGGCAGGCAGAACTCGTAACGGGAACAGAACCAAGTCAAAACCAAGTAAGCATAGAGAATCACAAGTGTTGTGAATGGGTTTGAGATGAGTTCTGAGCAGAGGCTCCCTCTGGTGGTTACAAGCGGTACTAGTGAAGATTGTGAGGACTGGGAATCAGGTGTTACTGACTGGTCTTATATAAGGGAGTCATTTTCCCATCAGGGTTGCCGGTGATCAATTGTTCTGGTCTGAATCCTTCATTCCAGTTTCCCTTGTAGCCTGCTGTGTCGTGTCTGCATCTCCTGCTACCAGATAAGAATTTTTCTTCTTTTGTGTTGTTGCTATATTTTTGCATTTTGTCCTGCACTTCTGTGGGGGCCTTCTGGGTCCCCTCCGGGGGCTTTTGCCCTCTCAGTTTAGTTCAGCCACTGATGTTTGTACTTTTGCTTTTTCCAGTTTTTTCAGTGGCTGCTGTTTTGATTTTCTTGCACCAGAGAGCTAATTTAGGTGGTAGAGGTCGTGTGATCTCAGGTGACTTTGAAATTAGTAGAGTTGGTGTTTTTCAGGGTTTTCTGGGATTGCAGTAAGTACCCTTCCTATCCTTTTCTATTTAGATAGTTTGGGCCCCAGCGTTTGCTCATTCTATTTTCTTTCTGTGTCAGTATTTCCTCTTGTCTAACCGCCATTACATGTTTGGGGGCTTTCTATTATCTTTGGGGTTCTGCTCCGGGGCAGATAGCTTTCCTATTTCTATCTTTAGGTGTGGTTAGTTTCTCAGGCTGTGACGAGGCGTCTAGGACCAACGTAGGAACGCTCCACGGCTGCCTCTAGTTGTGGTGGTTAGTCAGGGTACTGCAATCCCATAGATTCCAACTGCTCTGGTGTATTGCCTTTTTTACCTGCACTCCTCAGCTACAGAAACATAACAGTATCACCGGCCTAAAAATTGAAAATTGTATGGTACTCACAGAAGGAAAAAAAAATATTTTGAATGAAAAAAGGTTGTCAGAGTTGTCAGAGATATTTTTCTGTTTGTTGCATTTTTTTTTTTTTCTCCTCTGTATCTCTGGGTGCTGGGAGGATCTTTTCTCCCAATGGAGTTTGCACAGTTGTCTGGCCGTGTGGATCAGCTTGCCACTGAGGTTCGGAGTATTGCTATCTATCTTGCTGGGTTGCCTGTTGTGGAACCTAGGATCCCCATGCCAGATTTGTTTTTAGGGGATCGAGCTAAGTTTCAGAATTTCAAAAATAATTGTAAATTGTTTTTTGCCTTAAAATCTAAGTCCTCAGGAAACGCAGCGCAGCAGGTTCAAATTATCATCTCTCCTGCGCGGCGATCCTCAGGATTGGGCTTTTTCCCTGATACCTGGGGATCCTGTTTTGAGTGATGTTGATGCGTTTTTTCAGGCTTTGGGGTTATTGTACGATGAGCCTAATGTCACTGATCAAGCTGAAAAAGCCTTGTTGGCATTAAATCAGGGGCTTGATGACGCTGAGTTATACTGTCAGAGATTCCGTAGGTGGGCAGTCCTGACCAAATGGAATGACGACGCTTTGGCGGCCCTTTTCCGGAAGGGTCTGTCGGATAATGTAAAGGATGTTATGGTGGGATTCCCTGTCCCCTCTGGTCTCAATGATTCTATGTCATTAGCGATTCAAATTGACAGACGTTTGCGTGAGCGGAGAAGTATGCGTGGAGTGGTGTTGCCTTGTGAGCCAGCTTCTGAGCCCATGCATTGTGATGGAGTGGTGTCTGGGGCACAGCGTCATGAGTTTCGAAAGCGCAATGGGTTATGTTTCTACTGTGGTGATGCCTCTCATGCTATTTCAGTCTGCCCTAAGCGGGGAAGACGTTTTGCACGCTCAGTTGTCTTGGGTAGTGTTCAGACTAAGTTTTTATTAACTGTCACTCTGATATGCTCTCTGTCCTCATTTTCTGCTCAGGCTTTCGTTGATTCTGGAGCAGCTATTAACCTGATGGATTATGATTTTGCTAAACGTTGTGGGTTTCCCTTGATACCCCTACAGAAGTCTATTCCCCTGCTGGGGATCGATTCTACCCCTTTGGCTGAGAATAAACCCCAGTTTTCTACTCAGGTGATAATGAGGGTTGAACCTGATCACCAGGAGTGCTGCAAATTTTTGGTTCTATATAATCTGCATGACATTATCGTGCTGGGTTTCCCTTGGTTACAGTCTCATAATCCTGTTTTGGATTGGAAGTCTGTGTCTGTAACCAGTTGGGGCTGCCAATGTGTTAATACCAACACTCCTGTTTTTTCTGCCTCCCCCCAGGCTCAGGATGTTCCTGACTTTTTGTTTGATTTTTCTGATGTGTTTAGCGAAAGTTAATCTGCATCCTTACCTCCCCATAGGAGCTATGACTGCGCTATTGAATTAGTGCCAGGTAGTAAATTCCCTAAAGGTCGCCTTTTTAACTTATCTGTACCTGAACATGACGCTATGCGGTCTTATATCAAGGAATCATTGGAGAAGGGTCATATCAGACCATCCTCTTCACCCTTAGGTGCCGGTTTTTTTCTTTGTGGCCAAAAAAGATGGTTCATTAAGGCC
This sequence comes from Oophaga sylvatica, assembly GCA_033576555.1. NCBI lineage: Eukaryota > Metazoa > Chordata > Amphibia > Anura > Dendrobatidae > Oophaga > Oophaga sylvatica. The sequence goes on along the minus strand of JARQOD010000003.1, from coordinate 606,775,875 downwards.
GTGTATTGATTATCGTCTCTTGAACAATATTACTGTGAAATATCAATACCCGTTACCCTTGATTTCTGACCTGTTTTCCAGGGTGAAAAACGCTACTTGGTTTACCAAGCTTGACCTCAGGGGGGCGTATAACCTTATTCGCATTAAGCACGGGGATGAATGGAAGACGGCATTCAATACCCCTGAAGGGCATTTTGAGTACCTAGTGATGCCCTTTGGGCTCACTAATGCCCCTTCCGTCTTCCAGTCCTTCATGAATGACATTTTCAGGGATTTTGTGGACAAATTTCTGATTGTTTATTTGGATGATATCTTGATTTTTTCTAATGACTGGGACTCTCATGTGAAACATGTTCGGACTGTGTTCCAGATTTGAGGGATAATGCTCTGTATGTGAAGGGATCAAAGTGTCTTTTTGGCGTACAGAAGATCTCATTTCTGGGATTCATTTTGTCCCCATCTGTTATTGAAATGGACCCGGTCAAGGTTCAGGCCATCTGTGATTGGGTCCAACCTACTTCATTAAAGGCTCTTCAGAGATTTTTGGGTTTTGCCAATTTTTATCGTAAATTTATTGGTAATTTCTCGGTTATTGTTAAACCATTAACTGATTTGACCAGAAAGGGTTCTGATGTGGTGAATTGGCCTCCTGAGGCAGTCTCTGCATTTCAGGAACTTAAGCAGAGATTCACTTCTGCTCCTGTTCTACGGCAGCCTGATGTTTCTCTGCCATTTCAGGTGGAGGTTGATGCCTCTGAAATTGGGGCAGGTGCCGTTTTGTCCCAAAAAGATCCAGAGACCTCTAAAAGTAACCCTTGTGCCTTTTTCTCTCGAAAATTTTCTCCTACTGAACGTAATTATGACGTGGGTAATCGGGAGTTATTGGCCATGAAGTGGGCTTTTGAAGAGTGGAGACATTGGCTGGAGGGAGCCAAACATCAGGTGGTGGTCCTTACGGACCATAAGAATCTGGTCTGTCTGGAATCTGCCAAGCGACTCAATCCTAGACAGGCCAGGTGGGCCTTGTTTTTCACACGTTTTAATTTTGTGGTTTCCTTTCTTCCTGGCACTAAGAATGTTAAGGCGGATGCCCTCTCGAGGAGTTTCCTTGCGGACTCTCCTGAGTTATCTGATCCTTCTGTTATTTTGAAAGAGGGTGTAGTTCTTTCCGCCATCTCGCCCAATTTGAGACTTGCTCTGGAGGGGTGTCAGGAGGATAGGCCCGAGCGCTGCCCTGTTGGAAAATTGTTTGTCCCGGACCAATGGAAAAAGAGTGTGATGTCTGAGATTCATTGTTCCGCATTGGCTGGGCATCCCGGAATTTTTGGTACCAGAGACTTGGTTAGTCGGTCCTTTTGGTGGCCTACCTTGTCTCGCGATGTCAGGGAATTTGTGCAGTCCTGCGGGACTTGCTCTCGCTCCAAGCCTTGCTCTCGCTCTAGTGGTTTGTTGATGCCATTGCCTGTGCCCAAGAGACCATGGTCCCATATCTCTATGGATTTCATTTCCGATCTTCCTGTTTCTCAGAGAATGACCACCATCTGGGTAATTTGTGATAGGTTTTCCAAAATGATACATCTTGTGCCATTACCTAAGTTGCCTTCCTCCTCTGAATTGGTGCCGTTGTTTCTTCAGCACGTGGTTCGTTTACACGGCATTCCTGAGAACATTGTGTCTGACAGAGGAGTCCAGTTTGTTTCCAGATTTTGGAGGACTTTTTGTTCTAAACTGGGTGTTCAATTGTCTTTCTCCTCGGCATTTCATCCTCAGACCAATGGTCAAACTGAGAGAACAAACCAGACATTAGAGACTTATCTAAGATGCTTTGTGTCTGCTGATCAGGATGACTGGGTCTCTTTTTTGCCTTTGGCTGAGTTTGCTCTTAATAATAGGGCTAGCTCTGCCACTTTGATGTCTCCGTTTTTCTGTAATTCTGGTTTTCACCCTCGATTTTCTTCAGGACAGACGGAAGCTTCTGTCTGTCCAGGTGTTGACTCTGTTGTTGAGCGTATGCAACAGATTTGGGACCAGGTAGTGGAGAGGTTGTCCCTCTCTCAGGAGAAGGCCAGCGGTTTGCTAACCGACATAGGACTGATGGTCCTCGGTTTAAAGTGGGGGACTTGGTCTGGTTGTCCTCAAAGAATATTCCTATGAGAGTAGCATCTCCTAAATTTAAGCCTAGGTTCATTGGACCTTATAAGATCATGGAGATTATTAATCCTGTTTCTTTTCGTTTGCTTCTTCCAGGGACATTTAAGATCCATAACGTGTTCCACAAGTCCTTGTTGAAGAGGTTTGTTGAACCAGTGGTTCCTGCTACTGTGCCTCCTGACCCTGTTTTGGTTGAGGGCAATCTGGAGTATGTGGTTGAGAAAATATTGGATTCTCGTTTTTCTAGACGAAGACTCCAGTATTTGGTTAAATGGAGAGGTTATGGTCAGGAAGACAATTCTTGGGTGTTTGCTTCGGACATCCATGCTAGGAGACTTATCCGTGCGTATCATAGAACTCATCCTGACCGACCTGGTTGCTCAAATGAGGGTTCGGTGACCCCTCCTCAAGGGGGGGTACTGTTGTGAATGGGTTTGAGATGAGTTCTGAGCAGAGGCTCCCTCTTGTGGTTACAAGCGGTACTAGTGAAGATTGTGAGGACTGGGAATCAGGTGTTACTGACTGGTCTTATATAAGGGAGTCATTTTCCCATCAGGGTTGCCGGTGATCAATTGTTCTGGTCTGAATCCTTCATTCCAGTTTCCCTTGTAGCCTGCTGTGTCGTCTGCATCTCCTGCTACCAGATAAGAATTTTTCTTCTTTTGTGTTGTTGCTATATTTTTGCATTTTGTCCTGCACTTCTGTGGGGCCTTCTGGGTCCCCTCCGGGGGCTTTTGCCCTCTCAGTTTAGTTCAGCCACTGATGTTTGTACTTTTGCTTTTTCCAGTTTTTTCAGTGGCTGCTGTTTTGATTTTCTTGCACCAGAGAGCTAATTTAGGTGGTAGAGGTCGTGTGATCTCAGGTGATTTTGAAATTAGTAGAGTTGGTGTTTTTCAGGGTTTTCTGGGATTGCAGTAAGTACCCTTCCTATCCTTTTCTATTTAGATAGTTTGGGCCCAGCGTTTGCTCATTCTATTTTCTTTCTGTGTCAGTATTTCCTCTTGTCTAACCGCCATTACATGTTTGGGGGCTTTCTATTATCTTTGGGGTTCTGCTCCGGGCAGATAGCTTTCCTATTTCTATCTTTAGGTGTAGTTAGTTTCTCAGGCTGTGACGAGGCGTCTAGGACCAACGTAGGAACGCTCCACGGCTGCCTCTAGTTGTGGTGGTTAGTCAGGGTACTGCAATCCCATAGATTCCAACTGCTCTGGTGTATTGCCTTTTTACCTGCACTCCTCAGCTACCGAAACATAACACACAAGCACAAAGCACAGGGTCACACACACTCGGCCAAGGGTCAAAGTATAAGCGACAGGGAATGGCTCCACAATGAGGCTATAAGAAGCCTCCCAGAATCCCAGAATGAGGCCGTCCACATTATCCTCTGAACTACCTAATCCCACAAACAAAGCAGCTCATGACATATTGTCACCATGTGGTGCAGGGCCGGCGTCAGCACCCGGCATACCCGGGCAAGTGCCGGGCCCTGAGCAGGCGGGGGCCCACTCGCCGTCGGGCACCCCGGTGCCCGCTAGCGGATGAGAGCAGTACCAGCGCCGCCACTGGGCCCCCCCGCTTGCTCAGGGCCCCGGCAGCAGCCGGCGCAATACTTGCCTCTCCCTATGCCTCCGCTGCCGCAGCTCAGGGCTCCAGGGGGCGCCTGCCGGGCGCCTGCGCTTCCTCTCACAGCAGCGGCGCTGAATGACGTCATCATTCAGCGGCCGGCTGTGGCAGAGAGAGTGTGGACACCGGACAGGTGAGATGTGAGGTGTGTGTGTGTGTCTGTGTGTATCAGTGAGTGTGTATGTAGTGTGGTGCTTTGTGTGTGTGTATGTGAGAGAGTGCTGCGGTGCTGTCTGTGTGTGTTGCTGTATGTGTGATGGTGGTGGGGGAGGCAGTGATGGTGGTGAGGAGGCAATGATGATGATAATGATGGGGAGGCAATGATGATGATGATGATGGGGAGGCATTGATAATGGGGAGGCAATGATGATGATGATGGGGAGGCAATGATGATGATGATGATGGGGAGGCATTGATAATGGGGAGGCAATGATGATGATGATGGGGAGGCAATGATGATGATGATGAGGAGGAGGCAATGATGATGATGATGGGCAGGCAATGATGATGATGGGGAGACAATGATGATGATAATGGGCAGGCAATGATGATGATAATGGGGAGTCTTTCCACAGCGCCCTTTCCTGAGCCGTAACAGTGCAGAATGCAGCACAGTGCAGAGGAGAGCTCCATATTTTGTATGGAGCATTATATTGGGTCCAGTATTCTGTATGGAGCATTATATTCGGGATGGGGGGGTGACATCCTGCATGGGGTATTATATGGGTGATGAGGGGGAGACTATGTGGTGTCCATAATATTGTATGGAGGACTGTACTGTCCGGTCTGTACTGTGCGCTGTGAGGATTTGGGGGTTTTTGAGCTATTGTATATTTTACAATAGCTATCACTCATGTAATGGAAGAAGAGAAGTATTTGTCATTGTACTATACCCATATTTCTCCGCTGTAACTGTGCATCATGAATCGTGGTCTGTGTTAAAGGGGCCACTGAGACTCTTTCGCCCGGGGCCCATAAAAACCTGGAGCCGGCCCTGATGTGGTGCTGTAACTATATTGGCACCATGTGGTGCTGTAACTGTATATTGACACTCTGTGGTGCTGTAACTGTGTATTGGCACCATGTGGTGCTGTAACCTGGTATTGTCAGCATGTGGTGCTGTAACTGTATATTGTCACCATGTGGTGCTGTAACTGTGTATTGGCACTGTGTGGTGCTGTAACTGTGTATTGCCACCATGTGGTGCTGTAACTGTATATTGTCACCATGTGGTGCTGTAACTGTGTATTGGCACTGTGTGGTGCTGTAACTGTGTATTGCCACCATGTGGTACTGTAACTGTATATTGGCACTGTGTGGTGCTGTATCTGTGTATTGGCACTGTGTGGCGCTGTAACTGTGAATTGGCACCATGTGGTGCTGTAACTGTATATTGGCAAATATCTCCTGCACCTCCTACACAAATACTCCCTGTTCCGATGTAATCCATTTAATAATGAGTGTCCCATGACGATCTCCCGTGTAGAGCGGTCACATCGTGAGATGTGACCGCTCTACAGGGCCTCCAGTGACACACTGACAGGAGACAATGGCTCCTGCAGTGTTATCACTGAGGGTTCAATGGAGTTCATGCTCTCAATTTACGGCACTGCTGCGTGAGAATTTTCCCACTCAGCGGGGCCGTAAGTGACAGGACGAACTCCGGTGATACACTGCGGAAGGATAACTTCCGTTATTATATCACCGGATTCCCCTGGAGAGCGGTCACATCTCATGATGTGTGAGCCCTCCACAGGAGCTCATCGTGGGACACTCGTTATTAAATGGATTACATCGGAACTTGGAGTAAACTGTTGGCTTATTTTTAAAATTTTTTGTAGGCGATCGAGGGCGTCGGGGATTAGCTGTTTGGTGAGTATGTGAATGGGTTTTTTTTTAACCCTTGAAACAGTAGCCGGATGATGGGACTACTATGTCACTGTTCTGGGTGACAGCATACATAGCCGAATGGGATGGTAGTCCCATCGGACGATGTCTGCACACAGACACCCGCACACACACACACAGCTGCGCACACACCGGCAGACACCTGCACACACAGACACGCACATCTTCTCCGCCCACACACTTCCTCCTGCCTTTCTGCAGCGTTTCTCGCCCCCACATCCGCAGCAAAACCGCAAACCTTTTTACACTTGCGGTTTTACTGCGGATTTGACTGGCTCAATGGTAGAGTTGAGCGATACTTTCCGATATCCTAAAGTATCGGAATCGGAATGGTATCGCCGATATCACTAAAATATCGGCGATACCCGATACCGATACCGGAAGTCCCATGTAAGTCTATGGGAACAAAATATCGCAACTAAAAAAACCCCATTCTTTCCTTGTAAACACTAAATATACACACATAGAATACATATATATATATATATACATGTCATTGTGACATATATATATACATATATGTATAGTTTATACACTTCTACATAGTAAAATATCCTCTGATTCAATTGCCGGGTAAAGCCGGCTTCAGTGAAAAGACAGAAGCACCCGACATGAAATGACACTTGGTGTACATAGGGTTAACCATGTCTTTTCATGTGGTTTGCTATCTGATTTGCACAAACAATTAAATCAGTCTATGTGTGCAAAATTTCACACCTGTAGGGGTTAATTAAAGGTGTAAATTCGTTGTAAAAAAACGGACTTTTTTGCTACGAATTTACACCTTTAATTAACCCCTACAGGTGTGAAATTTTGCACACATAGTCTGATTTAATTGTTTGTGCAAATTAGATAGCAAAGGACATGAAAAGACATGGTTAACCCTATGTACACCAAGTGTCATTTCATGTCGGGTCATAGGTCATAGGTGTTTGGTCTGGATGCCGAACTTTACTGTTCGGGTTCGCCCATCTCTACTTGCAAAATCACCAATCTATAGCACTAGCTTCTCCAAGAGCAGTTCTCCTAATCACAGCTCTGACTATCCTGAGCTATGTGCTTGTTCAAGTGCCATTATCTCTATATGTACCATAAATACAGTGATAGCAGTGTACATTATAAAACAAATCACTAATAGCTGAATGTGTTACAGCAGAACTTTATAGTTCTACTAATACTATAACTCAGCCTATCCTATCAGAAACAAAGAAGTAAAGAGCAACATAGCTCTGACCTGCTCCAGAGACAAATTGAGAATATTTCTTTAATTGTAACCACAACAATACCAGCACATTAAAAAGTTGTTGTTGTCCAATGTCCATATAGTACTATATTATGCTAAACAGTGGTCAGAGACCGCCATACCATGCCACAATAGTCCCATAGTTTGTTTTCATAGGACAGTGCGATTCTGTGCCTGCACACAGCCATATACTTTGCATAAAGTACCATATTCTACCTGCAAAGAACCAAATTGTGTGTTTGCAGTCCTACAATGAGCCTATATTGCACCCAATAAACTACACATTAGACCCAAATTAGAGTAATACTTGCCCATGTACATAGATGCCAGAGAGAACCACGTTTGTAAGTTACTGTGTATAACAACGCACATTATTCCATATTGTGCCCTGTTTGATTGATCCGATTCCTAACTGAAGGTGGTTTTCCAATCCTTAAAGAAAACTTCAAACTTGCTCCAAATAGTAAAACATAATCTAATATATTCATGTTTTACCCTTACCCCTCCTGTGCTGCTGGCCCCAGGACCAACCGTGTGTTGCTTTCCATTGCGCTTGACAGCAGTGATTGGCTGCCTGAGTGACATGGCATTCAATCGACCTCAAAGCATGGTTAACAACTCCTGAAGGTTCTCAGCTCCCAAAACTTTCATGAATGGGCTAATCTCTAAATCCCACCCTTGCCCACTCAAATTGTATAAAATATAGACATGCGGACCCTCGATTTTACCTGATCCGTAGACCATATTGTTTTATATCCATTCAGGAGTTAGGAACACTCTGGCACAACAAGATACTTCTCTTTTATATCCTAAATATGCATGCATGCTAATATTCTGTTACTTTTGATGATGCCAAACCCTATATAGATTTGTATAATCATTGGGTCACATGGCAAAACAAAAATAGGGACAAAGTCAAGTTTGACACCAAATCAGACAAATTCACATTTAGGAGAATCAAAGAACAATCAGACTAATGATCTGTTGAGACTGGGTACACCTTTAGAATACATATAGCCAGTGGCAAACAATAAATCTTTTACACGTCAATGCAAAGTCAATAACATGGCCCTCTATAATTGAAAATAAAAATAGTTTGCGCACATAAAAACTACAAGACACAAAAGGATCTGTAGAAAAATAGGAATATGCATGTGTCAAATGGAAAAACATACATAAATTCAGACGCACTCTGTAGAACAGTTTGAGATGCAGATGTAATAATACAGTAATAAATAAATATTGCACTAAGACCCGTGAGAAAAAGGTGATGAGAAAAGCCTGTAGTCTATTATGTAGTAAACCCCAAACCAAAGGACTAAATAGTCATAATACGCATAAGGTATTTATTCATATGGGTATTAATATGGACAAACCCTGAAAAAGTAAAAGAGGTCCTCTTTTAACGATGGAGCAGAAAAACGCTGCAGAAATCCTAAAAAACCTTTTATGCAGAAAGGTCAGAAGAAATTGACACTGTCCCGGCCGGTGACAGCTCAGATGAATGAGTATTAGTGGTGCACTGTGGAGAAAATAGTCCTGTTTGCACAGGTTTTACCTGACAACCCCGATGGGTCACTTGCAATAGAAAGTCCAATTTCAGCCTCCTCTGGCCTGCTGACAACCCCGATGGGTCACTTGCAGTAGAAAGTCCGACTTCAGCCTCCTATGGCCTGCTGACAACCCCGATGGGTCACTTGCAGTAGAAAGTCCGACTTCAGCCTCCTATGGCCGCAGACGAAACTTACATCCGTTGATGAAAGCCGGTGATCTCTGGCCTCCGTGGCCAGATCAGGAACGCCGGCTGATGATGTTGAATCCTCACTAGGAAGAAGGATGTGGGCAGGACCTGTTGGTAAACTAGCCTGCCTCAAGCACAGTAGTACACAAAATCGCAATATCTAACTGTCCCTCAGAGTGAGCAGAGTAGCGTTCTGTCCCTTACTGAGTTCACAGCACAGTGACGCTAAAATGGCTGCGGCGCCTTTTATAGTGCATTCTGACATCATTTCAGCAGCCAATCACAGCCATGCCATTAGTTAAGATGACCGCAGCATTACAGGATGTGCCCACACTTCGTAGGATTCCTCATTGGCTGACTAACATCACATTGCCTCTCAAAGAATTATGGGAACTTCCGATTCCGGTATACGATATTGAAAAAGTATCGGAATTAAGTATCGGAATTCCGATAACGCGAATATCGGCCGATACCCGATACTTGCGGTATCGGAATGCTCAACACTACTCCTCATAGAATCCTGTAGGGAAAAAAATGCACCAAAAACTGTACCATGTAACTGGACCTTTATACACACAGTAGACAGGAGTTACATGCCACAGATTGTATGCACAAATAAATGCATCAGAAAAAAAAACTACATTTACAATAATTTACAATACACGGGGACAAGAACTAAAGTCAGCCAAGGAGAGGAGAGCACACGATATAAGCGGAGTGCAGAACACAAGGCACGTTATATATACAGTCCCCTTAGTCTGGTTCCCTCTTCCTAAGGCTTATGCTCCTCATGCCCTATATAATATATAATCCTCTATAATCATTATATCCTTGCTGTCCTGCACTTATTTCCTGTTAACCTTGTGATTGGATGTGTGTATACACAGCAGCCAATTAGAGGAGGCAGAGCTGAGAGAGGAGGGATAGAGCTAGGGCCTGAACCAATCAGGCTAGAGGAGGTGTGTCTCAGACTACCACAAACTTCCTTTAGACAGTGCACCTGAGCCATAGTCAAAAATTACAACTCTGTCCTAACCATGCTCTGCTAAAGAGCAGACAAGGAGATAAATCAGAGCAAATAGCAGGTGACCTTCCCCTGTAACTAATGACTTATATATCATTTTTGAGCTACTGACAGGACAGTCATTTTAAGGCAGGGTAGTTGGGAATCAAGAAAAAAATGGGCTCAGTGGGGAGGATCAACATAATAAAAGAAGCTGTTACATCCCCAATTTCTGCAGCACTCTTGCTCTCATGCTTTGATTACTTTGCTGTAAAAATGACTCTTCTCTGAGGGCTCTTCTCTCTGGTGGTGACATTCTGCGGCAATGCCACATATCTGTAGACACCGGCACTCAATGATCAGTGACCGATTTTAAGAGGAATCACTGGGAACTTTCTGCCTGATTTTTTCTTCAACTCTCACAGAATGTCTAGGACTCTTCTTGTAAAATTGGAAACCTCTTGAACTTCCGATGATTCGGCAAATCTTCTGTGTGCACCCTAAACCGGTAAAGCTCTGGCTCCATCATTCCGCAGAGCCCCAGCAATAGGTCACGCTTATGAACATTGGTAAGATGGACTGCGCTTGGCTTTAGTTTTTTTATTTTTTTGCTATTTGTCTCTGATCGTGATCTGGACCTTGGATTTTTTTTTTTGCCTTGTTCTTCACCGGATCTGACCCCCTGCTCCTCTTCTGACTCAATCTCCATTGTATCCTCTGGTTTGTCGCCTCCTGGCTGCTTTCCTGGTGATGACCACTGCTCCAGCTCCTGATTACGCTCCTGCAGCCATTTTGGAGAGCAGACATGTGACGTCAGAAAGCCAAAATATTGACTCTGACTCTGACTCCAGTCTCATTAATACTAAATCGACTGCGTTAAACAGAAGCTTTAGACTGACAGAACATAACTAAATGCACATTATTAGCAGTTTATAATTCTATATTATTATTAATTCTAAGCCGTTGCTAAAAATCAGTACAGAAGCTCCATCTCCACCCAAAACAGGTCTTACTCTACAGCCCTGCGACCTTGGAAGAGGACACTATTATCTAAAAGTGATCTGATTCCTGGCACTTCGAGGTGGTCAGCCAATGAACCTCTGTGCCCCACTCATGCCCCTAATAGCCACAGCGCCATACATTTGGTAGTGGCTGTGCCTGGTATTACACTTCATTGAAAGTGTTATCCAAGTGAATGGGACTGAGCTGTAATACTACTCGTGTCTAGTCAGCAATGAGGAGGATGCAGAGATTCATTGAGCAGAGATAAGTAATTTTTTTTTCCGAGGTGAATTAAATTCAGTTTGATTTAACAAAAAAAAATTATAATTTTCCTGAATCTGAATTTTTTAGCAAATCACTTTTTGGAAAGTCAGCAAAGTGTTGGACATTTATCTGTAGAGGACCCAGGAAAAGGTTGAAAAAATATCAATACTCTCCTCATCAGGCACCTGGCTCGCCATGATCGCAGCCCACCATTCAGCTTCTTCTTTCTGCCTTCTGCCGTTGCAACTTTGGTCTTCTTGACTCGGTGCTGGGGTTTCCGACTTTTATATGGCCTCTGACGTCATGGCAAATGTCGCCTATTAGGCGCGCCGTAATGTCATCGTGACGCGCACTGGAAACCCCACTGCAAAGTGAAGATATCCAAAGAGGATGTTGCCCGACAAGGGAAGACAGAAACAAGAGGTCAGATGGCACGAAAGACTGAACGTCCAGCTTCCCAGGTGGGTGGACACGGCATTATTTTTTTCACCCCCGAGGGTTTATAAGGACCCAGAGTGTAATAAGTAATTTTCAATTTGCATTGAATTATATCAGTGCAAAATTAATTTAATCTACCAAATCTAAAACTTGGCAAATCTACTCATCTCTGTCAAACAACTAATCACCAAGAATGACGAGCGTTGGACCCTCATTGCTCTAATGTTACAATTTTGTAGTTCTAGAAGACCCCTTTTAAGAATCCTTTATGTATTGTGTGAAGAACAAGACACAGCTTCAATGAATGTGACTAGAAGAAGGGTAGATTTTCAGCTCGAAGGTCATGAGACACTTCTTGGGAAATGGACGATGATCGTTGCGTCCAGAGCAACAAGAGGCAAAGAAAAGTTTCCTAAGTGGTCCAGGAGGAAACCTTGAGTAGACGACAGAGGGCAAAAACCTAATATCATCTAAAAGCTGTTAAGTGATCTTAACAAAATGAGATTGTTGTTTCAGTCAAGATCAGAGGCATCAATATCCTCGTTGGCACCCTCGTTAAGTGAGTACACAGAGGGGAATTAACAATAGAATTGGCAAGAACAGGCCCATCTAATATGTGGTATAAGTGTCATCGTAAGTGCTCTTTTTTAACACTTTCCAAAAGTCTTAAATAATTTATAATGAAAGTTACAGAAAAATGTGACAGGGAAGAGTGATTGCACTGAGGATTTTATTGCCACTCAAGGTCAAAGTCAACTCTCTCTTTTTTTTTTTTCCCCCATCCAGATATACAACCCAATCTCCACGGAGGATTATACATGTATATTCATCAGCATTTGCATTTCTATATAATTACTCACATTGCACATATTACAGCCAGGAAAGTAAGTTTTAATTAAAAGTCTATAAAAACAGACATAAAATGTAACAGTCATTCAAATGTGTTTATGCATAAAAGTAAAATGTAGCAATATCATTATCAATTGTTCATTATTTTTTATATAACATTTTATTATTCGGAAAGGTAAATGAGAAATTGAATTCATCCTTGTTATGACTGGAACAATGATAGAAAAATATTTAGACTTGAGAGCTCTCAGTGGTTGATACCTTTTAATGGCTAACTGAAAAGATGGTAACAAATTGCAAGCTTTCGAGACTACTCAGGTCTCTTCATCAGGCAAATTTTTCTATCTACTGGCTAACACGGTACGAAGATACACATCTTTCCTGGAACAATGATAGGCATTCTAGCCAGAGTGCTGGCCCTTTAATTGGGGTCATCTCTCTAAGCTTCCTTTAGAGATAAGGCAGAGCAGTTCACTAAATAATCTGCCCGATCAAAGAGTGTCTAGCCCTGCAATGTCCTGAGAGAAGAGAATAAGAGATCAATTATGCTTATTTAGAGCATTTGTGTTCCAGAATCTGAGTTCACTTTATCCTCATCTCGTTTAGAATTTTGTGGTTATTGGTTTTGTTCAGAAAATGCTTAAATGTAGGTAAATTAGTGATGTATGATAATATCAATATAACAATAAACAGGGAGGACAAATCTCTCCAGGATTAAAAAAAGAAAAAACTTCACACCTTTTGTCATTCTGCCATCTCCGTTGTTTGGTATTTGGTTTTAAAAGAATAAAAGAAATGAGCAAGAACAAAAGCAAAAGCTTCAGAATGGACGTTGTCTAGTGTTACATTGTATATGTGTGAGAATATATGCAGTTAGGTCCTGAAAATTTGGCCAGTGACGAATCCTCCTGATTTCAGCTCTGCAGGACGCTAATTTGCTATTTTGGATGTAAAATGAAACAACTGAGATGCGATTGAAATGGAGACTTTCAGATGTAATTAAAGAGATTGCACAAAGATATCCTGTGAAATGTTTAGGAATTGCAACCATTTCTCTACAAATCCTCCTCATTTCAGGGGCTCAGAAGTAATTGGACAAATTAGCTTTCCCATAAATAAAATGTCCATGTTTAAGCCTTTGTAGAGAATACTTTGCAGTAATGACAGGCTGACGTCTGGAGGCCATGAACCTCACCATCACTGGTCTCCTCCGGTGTGAGGCTTTGAAGCAATGATAGGCAGAAGTCTGGAGACTATGGACGTCACTATTGCTGGTCTCCTCCGGTGTGAGGCTTTGCAGCAATGAAGGCCTGAAGGCTGGAGGCCATGGACATCACCATCGCTGGCCTCCTCCGATGTGAAGCTTTGAAGCAATGATGGACTGAAGTCTGGAGGGCATGGCCGTCAACATCGCTGGTCTCCTCTGGGGTGAGGCTTTGCAGCCATGATGGCCTGAAGTCTGGAGGCCATGGACATCACCATTGCTGGTCTCCTCTGATGTGAGGTTTTGCAGCCATGACAGCTTGAAATCTGGAGGCCATGGACATCACCGTCACTGGTCTCCTCCGGTGTGAGGCTTTGCAGCAATGAAGGCCTGAAGTCTGGAGGCCATGGACATCACCATCATTGGTCTCCTCTGGTGTAAGGCTTTGCAGCAATGATTGCCTAAAGCCTGAAGACCACAGACAGCACTATCGCTGATCTCCTCCTGTGGGAGGCTTTGCAGCAATGAAGGCCTGAAGTCTGGAAGCTATGGACGTCACCATCGCTGGTTTCCTTTGGTATGAGACTTTGCAGCAATGATGGCCTGAAGTCTGGAGACCATGGACGTCACCATCGCTGGTCTCCTTCGGTGGGAGGCTTTACAGCAATTAGAGCCAGAAGTCTGGGGGCCATGGACATCACCATCACTGGTCTCCTCCTGTGTGAGGCTTTGCAGCAATGAAGGCCTGAGGTCTGGAAGCCATGGACGTCACCATCACTGGGCTCCTCCTGTGTGAGGCTTTGCAGCAATGAAGGCCTGTAGTCTGGAGGCCATGGATGTCACTATTACTGGTCTTCTCCAGTGTGAGGCTTTGCAGCAATGATGGCCTGAGGTCTGGAGACCATGGACATCACCAACGCTGGTCTCCTTTGGTGTGAGGCTTTTCTGCAATGAAGGCCTGAAATCTGGTGGCCATGGACATCACCATGGCTGGCCTCCTCTGATGTGAAGCTTTGCAGGCATGATGGCCTGAAGTCTGGAGGCCATGGAAGTCCCCATTGCTGGTCTCCTCCTATGTGAGGCTTTCCCACCTTTATTGCAGTGGCTTCAGTTTTTTCTTGTTTGTGGCTGTTTCTGCCTTCAGTTTTGCCTTCAGCCTGTGAAATGTGGCTTGATGGGGAGAGATCTAGTGATTAGTGATGAGTGAGCGTGCTAAGTTAACTGTTGTGAATGTGTTCGAAATGAATTCTGAGCAGAAGCTCCCTCTGGTGGTTACAAACAGTACTGAACCATTCAATGATGATTGGCAATCAGGAGTTACAGACTGGTCTTATATAAGGGAGGTTCCCTCCCATCATGGTTGCCGGTGATCAATTGTTCTTGTCTCAACTGTGTTTCCTGGTTCACTTGGAAGCTTGCTGAGTCTTGCCTCTTCTCCTGCTCTCAGATAAGATATTTTCTGTTTTTTTTTTGTGCTTGCTTTTTGCATTGTTCCCTGCACTTCTGTGGAGGTCAGCCAGGTCCCCTCCGGGGGCTTGTGCTCCTCTCAGTTTATCTGAGCCACTGTTATTTGTTCATTTGCCTTCTCCAGTTTTTTCAGTGGCTGCGGCTTAGTTTTGTTACACCAGAGAACTAATTTAGGTGGTAGAGGTCGTATGATCTCAGGTGTTTTTGCAATTAGTAGAGTTGGTATTTTTTAGGGTTTTTTGGATTGCAGTAAGTGTCCTTCCTATCCTTTTCTGTCAAGGAAGATTGGGCCCCAACGTTTGCTCATACTATTTTCTGTCTGTGTCTGTATTTCCTCTTGTCTAACCGCCATTACATGTTTGGGGGCTTCCTATGTTCTTTGGGGATCTGCTCCGGGGCAGATAGCTTTCCTCTTTCTATCTTTAGGTGTAGTTAACCTCTCAGGCTGTGACGAGGCGTCTAGGACCAACGTAGGAACGCTCCACGGCTGCCTTTAGTTGTGGTGGTTAGTCAGGGTACTGCAATCCAGTAGATTCCAACCTTTCTGGTGTATTGCCGTTTTTGCCTACTCTCCTCAGCTACCAAATCATAACAGTTAACGTCTAATTTGAGCATGCTTGGGTGTTAACCTGACCATCTGGGCGTGCTCGTCTATTATGTTCGAGTCCCTGTGGCTGCATGATTTGCGGTTGTTTCACAGCCTGAACATGTGGGGATTCCCTAACAAGCAGGCAATCCCTGCATGTGTTCAGACTGTCTAACAGCCAGAAATCATGCAGCCACAGGGACTCGAACATAATATACGAGCACCCCCAGATGCTCAGATAACACCCGATCATGTTCGGATAAGACGTTATCCGAGCACGTTCGCTCATCACTACTGGTGAGGACTAGACCATTGCAGAATATTCCACTTCTTTGCGATCGCAGGATGTTTTGGGTCATTGTCCATCTGTCCTGTTAAGCGTTGTCCAATCATCCTTGCTGTATTTAGTTGAATCTGAGCAGAAAGTCTCGCCCTGTACACACAGGATTCATCCGGCTCCTTCTGTCTTCAGTCACATCATCAATAACCACTAGTGACCTGGTGCCATTGGAAGCCATGCATGCCTGCACCATCACACCACCACCATCATGTGTTACAGAGGAAGTGCCAAGGATCAGGAACCGCTCCAAGCCTTATGCAGATTTTCTTCATCCCATCATTCTGGTACAGGTTGATCTTAGTTTTCTGTTTCCAGAACTGGGCGGCTTCTTTTGATCTTTTATAGCAAAGTCTAATCTGGCCCTTCTATTTTCAGACTAATTAATGGTTTGCACCTTGTGGTGAACCCTCTGTATTTGCTCTCATGAAGTCTTCCCTTTATGGTGAACTTGGATACTGAGACACCGGCTTCCTGGAGAGTGTTCTTCAGTTAAGGGGATGTTGTGAAGGGGTTTTTCCTCACCATGGAAAGGATTCTGTGATCATCCACCACTATTGTCTTCTTGTGACGTCCAGGCCTTTTTGAGTTCCCGAGCTTTTTTTTTTGCAGAATGTACCAAACTGTTGAATTGGCTGCTCCTAGTATTTGTGCTATCTCTCTGATGGATGTCTTCTATATTCAGCCTAATGATGATCTGTTTTTCTTCCATTGAACACTCCTTTGTCCGCGTGTTGTGGGTTCACAACAACAGCTTCCAAATGCAAATGCCACACCTGGAATCAGCTCCAGAACATTTATCTGCATAACTGATGATGGATTAATGAGGGAAACAGCCATGCAGACCATGAAAGAGCTTTTGAGATAAATGTCCAATTATTTTTAGTCCCTTGAATAAGAGGCAGCTCCATATTAAAGAGCTGTAATTCCTAAACCCTTACTCCAATTAGGATGTGAATCCCCTCAAATTAAATCCGAGTCGGCCCTTTATGCCCAGATTGATTATAGAACTGGATCTTAAATACATTTTGGTACAACTTGTGTCACTGTCCAAATATTTCAGGACCTAACAGTGTGTGTTTATACAGTGGGGAAAAAAGTAGTCAGCCACCAATTGTGCAAGTTCTCCCACTTTAAAAGATAAGAGAGTCCTGTAATTGACATCACAGGTAGACCACAACTATGAGAGTCAAAATGAGAAAACAAATCCAGAAAATCACCTTGTCTGATATGACAAGATTTATTTTGCAAATTATGGTGGAAAATAAGTATATGGTCACCTAAAAACATGGAAGATTTCTGGCTCTCTCAGACCTGTAACTTCTTCTTTAAGAGGCTCCTCTGTCCTCCACTCATTACCTGTAGTAATGGCGCCTGTCTGAACTTGTTATCAGTATAAAGACACCTGTCCACAACCTCAGACAGTCACACTCCAAACTCCACTATGGTGAAGACCAAAGAACTGTTGAAGGACACCAGAAACAAAACTGTAGCCCTGCACCAGGGAAGACTGAATCTGCAATAGGCAGCAGCTTGGTGTGATGAAATCAACCGTGGGAGCAATAATAAGAAAATGGAAGACATACAACATCACTGATAATCTCCCTCGATATTGGGGCTCCACGCAAGATCTCACCCCGTGGGGTCAAAATGATCACAAGAACGGTGAGCAAAAATCCCAGAACCACACGGTGGGGACCTAGTGAATGACCTGTATAGAACTGGGACCACCGTAACAAAGGCTACCATCAGTAACTCACTACACCGCCAGGGACTCAGATCCTGCAGGGCCAGACGTGTCCCCCTGCTTAAGCCAGTACATGTCCGGGCCCGTCTGAAGCTGCTAGAGAGCATTTGGATCATCCAGAACAGTATTGGGAGAATGTCATATGGTCTGATGAAACCAAAGGAGAACTGTTTGGTAGAAACAAAACTCGTTGTGTTTGGAGGAGACAGAATTTGAGTTGCATCCAAAGAACACCATACCTACTGTGAAGCATGGGGGTGGCAACATCATGCTTTAGGGCTGTTTCTCTGCAAAGGGACCAGGACGACTGATCCGTGTACATGAAAGAATAAATGGGGCCATGTATTGTGAGATTTTGAGCGCAAACCTCCTTCCATCAGCAAGGGCATTGAAGATGAAACGTGGCTGGGTCTTTCAGCATGATAATGATCCCAAGCACACCGCCAGGGCAACGAAGGAGCGGCTTCATAAGAAGCCTATGAAGGTCCTGGAGTGGCCTTGCCAGTCTCCAGATCTCAACCCCATAGAAAACCTTTGGAGGGATTTGACAGTCCGTGTTTCCCATCGACAGGCCCAAAACATCACTGCTCTGGAGGAGATCTGCATGGAGGAATGGGCCAACATACCACCAACAGTGTGTGTCAACCTTGTGAAGACTTACAGAAGACGTCTGACCTCTGTCATTGCCAACAAAGGATATATAACAAAATATGGAGATGAACTTTTGTTAATGGCCAAACACTTATTTTCCTCCATAATTTGCAAAATAAATCTTCCAAACCAGACAAGGTGATTTTCTGGATTTGTTTTCTCATTTTGACTCTCATAGTTGTCGTCGACCTATGATGTCAATTACAGGCCGCTCTCATCTTTATAAAGGGGAAAACTTGCACAATTGGTGGATGACTAAATACTTTTTTCCCCACTGCATATATATATATATTGTGGTGTAATGACCCCTGATGCAGCTAGGGGGCACTGTGTATGGCCCTCGGGATATGCATGGAGGCATGTGATGGATCGACGTTATGTATCGCAGAGGTGGGTGGCCCTGTGATGGAAGCCTGGATATGTTTTGGTTCAGCAGATCTATTGCTGAGAGTTGTACTATATATTGGGAGGCTTCCAGGTGGCTAGGAGAGCTGGGTGGGTCCAGTCACCTACAAACCCACCCAAGGGGTATGTGTCTGAATACCCAAGATAAAACCTGTATGTGGTTGTGTGTATCTGAAGGACCTGTGATGAGGTCATGATCAGGTGACCTAACCATGTGATCCTGACCTCACCTGTGGGCGGGGTTACACCTATGAAATGGAGTGTGCTTGGCACCTGGAAGAGAGTGTTGTGAGAGTCTGCCAGTGTGGACAGACTTCCATGTGTCCCGGCGGGACATTACAGAGAGGACTCTGTGTCTGAAGAGTGAGGTTCCAGGACCGAGCTGAAGTACTGGAGAACTGTACTATATGTTACTATGTGGTTTATGATGTAATAAACCTAAAGACTTTTTGCATAAGAAAGTGTCTCCTGATATGCCTTTGAAGCAGCCGAGTGAGTAAAACCTTACAATTGGTGGAGAATGCGGGCAGCGACCCAAGGAGCACATGTTCCAGGACTGGGAATCAGGAACCAGAGGAGGAACGGACGGTCTGTGAAAACCGTGAGTGTGACCAGTGGTCACGAATAAACTGTGTTTATGTTTATATGGTGCCTCTGATATGAGGTTTCTGAAGAAGCTGTTAAACAGTGGTGACAGACAGGAGTCTGTGTTATGTTGACCGGGGTCATTGAAAATGGAGAAAAAGCATGCTGAGAGGATACCTCAGAGGAGGTGTCCGCAAATCTCTGGCCGAGAGTGTAACAGACAGGAGTCTGTGTTGTACTGACGGGTCAGTGAAAGACTGTTTTGTTCTTGTGGGATGCCTCTATGAAGAGGAGGTGTCCGGAAACCTGCGTGATCAACAGGTAACAGACAGGAGTCTGTGGTGTACTGACGGGTCAGTGAGAAACTGTTTTTTTTTTCTTGGTGTTTTTTTTTTTCTTCTCTGGAACACGTGTAAGGTGTGTGCTGTGGCTCGTCAGAGTCCACGAAGGGGACAAGCAGCTGGCTGTGACTCGTGGGGTCACGAAGGGGACAAGCGGCAGACTGTGGACCAGCGGGTTCACAAAGTCGGCGGTGCAGGGACTTGCGGCAGTGGCAAGGACAGCAAGAGGTTCTGCAGCAGCAAGAGCTGCAGTGGCAGCAGCGGCTTGTGCGTGGCAGCCGGAGGTGCTGGCGAGTGGTGGCAGTACCAGCAGGAGCTGGTGAGGTACCAGAAGGACATCAGAGGTCCAGAGTGGGTGACCTCTTAAAGGAACAGTACCAGCCCAAAGAGACATAAGGGTCTGTGCGAACTGGGGTCTGGTAGTGCCGTGGGGGAGTCCACGGTGTATAACCCAAGGAGGGGTGATGGCCCAAAAGGGGGCGGAGTCCCAAAAGGGGGTGGCAACCCAAAAGGGGATGATGGCCCAAAAGGGGCGGAGTCCCAAAAGGGGGCGGTTGGCAAAAAGGGGGTGGAGGATCCCAACGTTAAAGGGGAGGTGCAGACAAACTGTTGCCCGGGGCAAATATGTTATATGTGTCCAGTCTGCCTTAGGAACTATCCACCCGGCACACTACTACGGGGGTGTACCCTGCAGATACACGATGAAGAGGTGGTGGGTCTGGTCGACTCGGGGAGTCCGGTGACTCTAGATAGGGTTGCACCTGACGGGTTTCAAATACCTGGAAGAAAGGTCGGGGTCACCTGTATCCATGGGGACACAAAGGATTATTTAGTGGCCAGGGTAATCTTTGAGACAGGCTGGGACATTGCAGGACAGGATGTCGCTATAATCCCTAATTTGTCGTGTCCAGTGGTCATAGGTCGGGACTCTAAACTGTTCTCTGGCTTGTGGGACAGGGGAGTTCCTTTACAGCAGGAGGGAGGCCTCTCTACTGTTGGGGTGGCAGACATTGGGACAGTGACACCTCCCAAAACTGATGAGTCAGACGGTGACACAGGAGGAAAGGATGCGTCTGCCCGACTTACTGACATGATGTCCTCTGAAATGTATGATAGAAGAACTGATGACGATGTGGTAGATAAGACCTCTAGAGCGGACACCCGGTTAGAGGGTAATGGGAGGGGCCCCGAGAGTGACTCCTGTCCAGACTGTGACTCGACCGCAAGGGAAAGCGAGTGCAGTAAGGTGGAGCCAAGTAAAAATGGCCGATCTTCCTCTCGCCGCGGAAAGGCGGGACAGGCTACATCCTCCAAGAAGAGAAATGATGAGGAAGAGTCAGGGTCAGGTACCGGTCAGGTGACTGTCCTTGATAAGGAGGCAGAGCTGGAGCTCTCTGAAGTTACCGGGAGTCGTGAAACAGTGGAAACTGCAGATGCAGGAACGGGCGGAACTCTGGAGAGGCAGAGTGTGTGTAGGCAAGAGTACTCAGCCGAAAATTTAATTAAAGATGTGATTGTGCGACATGTGCTGGCTAAAAGAGAGCAGGACCATGAGAGAGAGCTGTTTAAAGAAACAGTGAAAGAGACAGTCGAGCGAGAAAGGGTCCTGAGACAAATGATTGAGCACAAAGTGGAGGAGCTGGAGAAGGAAGTCTCTAAGCTCAGAGATCATCTGTCAGCATGTAAAAGTATGAACAAGGCTATATGGAAAGAGACGGAGGTGCTCAGAGAGGAACAAGAGAAACATCAGCAGGAGTGTCGCTGCTTGGCAGAAGAGCGAGATAGAGTTCTCCGAGAGCTCAAGATAGAGGAGGAGACGGGTGTCCAGCTCCAGGAATCTATGGGAGAAGAAATCCAGCAAGGGAAGTGCCATGCAGATGGATACACAAGGGAGAGCGATGTCTTGGAAAACTGTACTAACGCTCAGGATGAGGAGGTCCAACAGTCTGTCCAAGAAGGTGACGGGTCGGTTTTCAAGTGTGTAATAGAGATACCGGAAGACAGGCGAGAAGTGTGTGCCATTGAGGAGGTGCATGAGGCCTTTAGAAAGGCAGTAGAAGCATGCAGTGTGAACTGGGTGCCAGAGATGAAACAGTTAGTCATACTGTCGACTAAGGAAGTCACACTGAAGCGAGTGGCTATCCTGAGGGACATGCACCTACAATGCCTCCGCACGAAACAGGTGATCCTGTTGAGAAATAAAGAAGCCGCTCGACGTCTGGAGCAAGTAAGGAAGGCTCAAAATCAGATTGGCTTGATGGAAGACATCATTCAAGTGCCCAGAGGTCTGGTGAAGAAGGTCATCGGAAGACTTGGGAAAATGATGCAGGAGATGGTGAATAAGTCCGGTGTGACGAGAGTCAGGATTCCGGCTGATGACGAAGTCCAGGTCGTGGGTGAAGACGGGATGGTTCCGTTCCTCATTGTCGGTTCCATGGAGAGCCTTGGGAATATCCGGATGCTCCTGGAGTATCGTGTGTCGTACCTGAGAGAAGTAGAGCAGCTACGACTTGAGAGGGAGCAGGTCAACAGAGAGCTGCAGGAAATGGAAAGATGGTCGCCACCTTCAACCCGTGGTATTGAGAGGCAAAGAGGTTCGCTTAAGACTACAAGTACTCAAGCTGGAGCTAATACAGGAAATAGGTCGCCTGATGGAAGAGGTAGAAGTAGCGATGCCTCAGTTAGCTCAGTGATGAGTGACCTAAGCAGGAGAACCTGTAGTGGACGAAATAAAAAGGACGCAGACCAGACAGGACGTATGGGTGCAAGGGAATTGCGATGCTGTACTGACCGCTGGGGATGTGGGTGGTCTGAAAGGGGGGCCTCGTCAGCACCATATGTGACAGAGTCAGAGGACAGACGCCTACCAAAGAGTTTAGTAGCAGGATCCGACTTAGAGAGACGGTGTGACTGGTAGAGATGACTGAGAAGGATCTCTGGTCGGGTAACAAGTGTTCAACCCACAAGTTTGAACAGAGGGGGGAGGTATGTGGTGTAATGACCCCTGATGCAGCTAGGGGGCACTGTGTATGGCCCTCGGGATATGCATGGAGGCATGTGATGGATGGACGTTATGTATCGCAGAGGTGGGTGGCCCGGTGATGGAAGCCTGGATATGTTTTGGTTCAGCAGATCTATTGCTGAGAGTTGTACTATATATTGGGAGGCTTCCAGGTGACTAGGAGAGCTGGGTGGGTCCAGTCACCTACAAACCCACCCAAGGGGTATGTGTCTGAATACCCAAGATAAAACCTGTATGTGGTTGTGTGTATCTGAAGGACCTGTGATGAGGTCATGATCAGGTGACCTAACCATGTGATCCTGACCTCACCTGTGGGCGGGGTTACACCTATGAAATGGAGTGTGCTTGGCACCTGGAAGAGAGTGTTGTGAGAGTCTGCCAGTGTGGACAGACTTCCATGTGTCCCGGCGGGACATTACAGAGAGGACTCTGTGTCTGAAGAGTGAGGTTCCAGGACCGAGCTGAAGTACTGGAGAACTGTACTATATGTTACTATGTGGTTTATGATGTAATAAACCTAAGGACTTTTTGCATAAGAAAGTGTCTCCTGATATGCCTCTGAAGCAGCCGAGTGAGTAAAACCTTACAATATATATATACTGTATATTCTGTAATGTGCTGTCTATTCTGTGACATCACTTGTATATTCTAGGACATCGGTTGTTTATTTTGTGACATGTTGCATGTTCTACGGCACGTTGTGTAATCTGTGACATATATTGTGTATTCTGTGACATGTTGCATGTTTTATGACATTTATGACATTACATGTAAATTCTGTGACAGTTTGAATATTTTATGACTCTGGATTATGCTGAGATATGTGTTGTATATGTATTTACCATTAGGTAATTAGAACACAATTTGCTAGAAAAAAAAACAGTAATTTTATCTTTCAACTAATAATAAAAATTAAATAAGAGAACGTAATATTTTTAATGTTACTTTGTTTCAAGTAATCAGACTCATTAAAGAGATAACATATTATTACACCCTGTAGATCAAGATGTAACTGAAAAATCTGAAAACTGAAATATCGCTCATCTGCCCATTAATTCTCCTGAATGGATCCCATATTCTGCCCACATGAGACTTAGTCGATCTGTTGGGTGAGAATGGTCGCATGTGGCCAAAGTATGACTAAGTTGTAGATAATTGGCGAAAGTTCTCATTATCCAGGAGATCAGTGTCTGTTACTTCACGGTGCGCTGGGAATATAATATATTATTAATAAAGGATATTTAGCCTCTGTTGCGTTATATGGGTGGAAAATTGCTCCTAATATCAGTTCTCGATTAACTCAAGTGTGGACCATGGACCAAATGAATATCGGTCGCTCTCTGCTCTCAGCAGACAGCACAATATTACCAAACAGACAATCTTCATCTCAGCCTCAAATCGGAGTTACCCTTTAAATCAGATGGACCTAGGCGCCTGTTGGAAAGGAAAATAAGTTATAATACAGGTCAAGAGTCGGACAGAAAATGATTTCAGCCGTCCGTCATAGTGAACCCGGCCGCCACCATGACACTCGGGCTGAACTCTCGGCCAAGCCGCTGCAGACATTAGCTAATGCCAGTTACTAATTTCGGACTTGGAAAACTTTCTGCAGTCCCAGATTGGTTTTAATAGTGGGATCAACAAAGCCCCCGAGAAAATCTGTCTGTCCATTCTTAGAACACAGAAGGGCGTAATAATTGCAGTATTCATCGGCTCCCGGAGAAGGCACATACCATCCGAGAGGATAGGAGACCGGGTGGGAACGGGGCGCGACCCTTGTCCCTGCACGTCTGAAAATGAAGGGGCGACCCGGTCACTGCCCTGACGTTAGATACTTTCTATTCAGTTAATAAAAGCCGTCACTTTCCGCTGTCATCTGTAATAACATAAATGATGTTTGTGCCCTTGAAAAGCTGATTCTGTAAATATGGAATTGAAAAGCTCAATTTTTCCCCAATTATCAGAAATTTCCACTGCGCTTAGATAATGGAGGAATCTGCATCTCTCAGGACGGGATGTCGGCATCATCCGCGCACGGTCACGCTCCCGGCTTGCTGATCGCTTGCTGTGACGCTATGGTTTACGGTGCCCTCGGTGTTTCAAGGGTTTGTTCACATTGTCAGCTTGTTAAAAATAAAATATTTTGTGAAATGGAAGCTTAAAGGGAATCTGTCACCAGGCTTTTACTATGCAATCTGAGAGTGGCATAATGTAGAGGAAGAGGTCCTGATTCCAACGCTGTATCACTTACTGGGCTGCTTGCTGTAGTTTTGATAAAGTCACTGTTTTATCGGTTGCAGGTCTAGCAGCCCTCTGAATGTTGAGCTCTGTAAAACCCCGCCCACACCACTGATTGGCTGCTTTCTGTGTGCACTGTGCATAGGCAGAATGCTGCGGGGTGGGTTGGAGTACTTTGTAGCAGGTTTACTTGTCCTCTAGTAAAAATCTTCTAATAAAACTGTGATTTTATCAAAACTACAGCTAGCAGCCTAGTAAGTGACACATCACTGGAATCAGGTTTTCTGTCTCTTCATAAACCTGGTGATAGCTTCATTTGAACCAAAACAGTATTGATGTGAGATTAAGTTTCAGCTCAGAAGTTCCTAAATTTTACTCAAAACAGAAAAAATCCAATAACGCAGGATCCTGGAAAGTATGGAGATGTCAGATGAGCCAATATGCCAAAGTATTGTAATGATAGAGAATACGTGCCAGCATGATGTAGAGGCAATCCTGTGCATCCAAATAATGAAGACTAGGAGATAGCGGTATTATTCATGCAGTCTGTACACCGGGTCCTCAGTGCCTACAGACTTTCCTTGGGGTGCAGAAGTGTCCACATCGGGACGTCACCCGGCAGATTTCACATTACAGATCCTGAACACGTTTTCTATTAATCACACTGTAGTCACTGATCCATGGGATCATGTAGGGGCCACTATAGATAATAGGGGCCCCTGCATGTTTGACATTTAATTTATCCGGAATGTTGGACTCAATAAAAGGCCATTTCACGCGTCCAGGTTTCTCTGTCGCAGTTTCCAGATCTGTCTCCTGAAAGCTTCTTACAAGCCTTTAGGGCTATAGAGTTCACATCATGAGGTTTGTGGTGCGTCCGGAAATTGCGCTCCATGAGGCTGATGAGGTCAGAAGCTTGGCAGGTGATCTGGAAATCATGATCCGTTCTCCGATGGTGAAACTCAGACGTTGTAAACTGACCGTATTACTAGGACTTCAGCCAAAGGGACATATGTGCCCTCTTCTAGTGGTGTCTTGCCTATAGGACCCCAGGCAGATGCACATATAAGTCCATCCATGGGTTCATGGGTTGTTTATGACTCATCCCTTGTAGACATTAACGGCTACTACTGGTCCTTAATATTCAGAACCGGGTCCATTGGAGAATCCTCCGGAACTGATAGTGATGATACAATGAGGCCACCAGGGAGACATTTCTGCACCCCCAGTAGTTAATGTTGGGTTCTTAATATGTAGATACAGTAGATGAATACATTCATTTATCTTCCTTCTCGTCATCATTAGGATCCACCAAACCGACCATCTGTGGGACCTACTGCCCCAATATAAGGAGCTGCCACTGGGGTTTATGTCACATGCTGGATTTCTTTGACTATCAGATCATTTTGATATTTAATATTATTATTTACTTAAAGAGAGAAACATTTTATGAAAACTAATGAAATACATCTATACCGGGTGGACTCCCGGAGACGGCCTCGGCGGGGTATTGTACCTGTCACCGGACACATCAGCATCCGTCAGCATCTTCCTTTATTGCTTGTTTTATGTAGAATCAATGACTTGTAATCTCGGGGTTAGAGCTTTTCCGTCGCTTCATTTCAACCGTCACTAATTGATTACAATGTGATTACGAAAGGGAGGAAAACACATGACCCTGGAGATTATGGATGACCCTCCTCGAATCCCCATGATAATTTATGCTGAGAACATATTTACACCATCCTGTCCATTAGAACACGACATTCAAGGACGTCTCACCCTACAGCAACGCGGTGACCTCTGTGAGTGGCGGCGATATCGCGCCATTACTGCGTCCTGAAACCCAACTCCAATGTGTGTCTTCAAGAAAACACCAACGGCATAGATATCATCTAAGAGAAGAATGGCGAGTCTTGATGATGACGGGAGTTTACTGCAGCTCTCAGGTGGCGACATATTACTTTACTACGACGCTTTATTATCTTATAATCACGGCATCTTATAATCACGCCATGATAAAGTCTATTCAGATGATAGACATTGGTTTAATCATTGCTTATTGGGATAGTTCATCAAGTCTTTAGCCCCCCGTACACATTGGACTCTCGACAGCCGAGCCCACTGACATTGACAGGTTTGGCCAACTGTCTTCTGGGTATGGGAGCCCCGGACAGATGATTTTCAGGTTAGGTGTATCTGAACGAAAGAAAAGCGATAGCCGGAGATGTCAGTTGGCGGCTCTCTCAACAATGATTTTAGAGAAGCAATCATTATTGATTTGCAATTTTGGTATTTCCCAAAAATATGTCTTCCATTATTCTAAAATAAGAGAATATTTACAAGTGGAGAGAATGTAAGATAGTTGACAATCATCATAAGGTTGGATTTCCAGAAATTCAAGATCAGAACACGAAATGGAAGAGAAACCACAAAAAGAAAACCTCAAGATATACAGCTCAGAGTCTAAAGTCTTCAGTTCAACCTTCAAGTTCCTGATGTCACAATTAGAATAAGATTGAGAATTTGTTTTGCTATTTTGCAATCAGAATAAGTTTTGCTGGCTTGGAAGTGTTGTCAGGAGAAAGGTTTTTTTTTATAAAAAGAACATGGCAGCATGGTTAAAATTTCCAAAGCTTCATGTGAACAAACCAAAATATTGCAGGAACGATGTGCTTTGGGCAGATAAGACCAAAGTAAAGTTGTAAAAAAAACCACAACATAAAATTACAAACACCTTATATCAACCGTCCAGTACGGTGGTGGAGGGGAGATGATATGTTCTTGTTTTGCAACCAAAGGACCGGGAATCTCGCAGTCATTGAGTCAGCCATGAAATCCTCTGTATAACAAAGTATTCTGTTAGCAAATGTGAAGTCATCTGTCCAAAAGATGAAGATTGACTGAGACTGGGTCATACAACAGGACAATGATCCCGAGCAGCAAATCTGCATCAGAATGGGAGAAAAGGGAAAGAATCGCAGTGCGGCAAAGTCATAGAGAAAGAAATGGTCTGTTCAACGGCAAATGGTCCGAGCCCAAAAGAATGACCTTAGGTCAAGACGTAGAAGAGATTCACTTTGGCACTGAACGAATGCAAGAATGTAACAGTGCGGCAAGTCCCGTAGACCAACCTCCTCGTATAGGCACCGGCCTCTGCACCATTCAGATAAACCTTGACAAAGGCCAGTGCTGACGAAATGTTGAGTATCTAATATCTATTCCATTGGTCGGACACTTAGAAATGCAACGTGAGCAATTAACTTTTCTAGGATTCTTTCAGTGCCAAAGTGACTATTATGCTGCAATGTGCAAAAAACACTGGAAAACAAAAGAGCAACAAAGTGTTTATACAGTATATAATAGAAGACATAGGAGTGCAGGATGCGCTCCCTGGGGGGCTGTGCAAGCCACAACCTTTACCAGCGCTAAAAAAAAGTGGCTGCTGCAGATCCAAGGAGGGAAATCCAGTGCAAAAAAAAATGGAGAGATTCTGTGCTGCGGAGGACACCAACGGGTATCACCGGTGTACAGGAGGAAGTATCAGGAGCGGAGGCAATATACAGCTCTAGCAAAAATTAAGAGACCAAGGCAAAATGTTCACTTTGTCTGATTTTTCTCTTTATATTTTTGAGTAAATGTAAATTGCTCTTTTTTTCTATAAACTATGACAACATGTCTCCGATTTTCCAAGCAATAAATTTGTATTTATTTTCAGAAAAGAGAAATGGTCAAATAAAGAAAAAATGCAGTGCTTGTAGCCGTCAAATAATGCTAAGAAAACAAGTTCATAATCATTTAGAAACAACAATACTAATGTTTCACCTCAGGAAGAGTTCAGAAATCAATATTTGGTGGAATAACCATGATTGTTAATCCAGCTTTCATGCGTCTTGGCATGCTTTCCACCAGTCTTCACACTGCTTTTGGGTGACCTTATGCCCCTGGTACAGAAATGTAAGCAGTTCTTCTTTGATGGCTTGTGACTATTCATTTCCTCTTGTTACATTCCAGAGGTTTTCAATGGGGTTTCAGGTTGGAGATTGGGTGGCCATGACAGGCAGGGATTTGATGTGGTGGTCCTTCATCCACACATTGATTGACCTAGCTGTGTGGCATGGGCAATGTCCTGCTGGAAAGACAGTCCTCAGAGTTGGGGAACATTGCCTGAGCAGAAGGAATCAGCTTTTTTTCCCAGGATACCTTGTATGCGGTTGATTCATACATTCCTTCGCAAAGATTAACCTGCCCAATTCCACCCTTTTGCTGAAGCTTCCCGATCATCACTGATCCTCACCAAATTTCACAGTGGGTGCAAGACACTGTGGCTTGTGCGCCTCTCCAGGTCCCCGTCTAACCATTAGATGACCAGGTGTTGGGCAAAGCTGAAAACTAAGATATCAGAGAAGATTACCTTACTCCAGTCCTCTATGGTCCAATCCTTATGGTCTTTTGCAAACTTCAGTCTGGCTTCCTTTGCTTTCATTGATGAAAGGCTTTTTTCTAGCTTTAACATGACTTGAGCCCTGCCTCTAGGAGCCTTTTATGAACTGTTCTTGCCGTGCCCTTCACCCAGCTGCCATTTGCCATTCCTTTTGTAGGTCACTTGATGTCATCCTGCGGTTGCTGAGTGACATTCGAATAAGATGACGGTCATCCCGGTCAGTGTAGAGTCGTTTTTCGCCTCTGCCCGACTGTAGCTTTGTTGTCCCCAATGTCTGCTGTTTGACCTTGTTGTAATGGACTGCAGTCTTAGAAATTTTAAGGATGGAGGCAACATGACGCTCACTGTATCCCTCTGCTAGTAAAGCCAGAATTGAGTCCTTATTTTCTCACTCAAGACTTTTCTTTTCAGCTCCTTTGGCATGGTTAAAAGTTATTTTTTCATTCCTATTACTTTTGGGATATTACAAGCACTTGTTTTGCCTCCAGCTTGTCCTATTGCAGAGGATTGTGAACAACCACGCAGGGTTATTTATAGTTCCTTCATTAAATAAGATTTGGTTCAGGTGATCGCCTAATCAGAAGCACAATAAGTAGAATGAGGTGAACTCTGGTTGGAATTCAGCTGACACTGGGAGGGAAAACGGCCGTCAGACATGGAGAGAAGGGATTGTTATCAAACTGTGCAGTGGTCTCTTAATTTTTGTCAGAGCTGTAGATGGCTAGGGGTTTTTTTTGATTGTTAATGTGTTTCGAATTCACAGACCACTTGGTGTTTTGTCCTGATGAAGAAGTTTGTGAACTCGAAATTAGTGGACAATAAAAACCTCTATTCTTCTATTTTGCCTCCTGGATACTTCCTCATGTACACTATTGGTGTCCTTGGCATCACAGCAAAGTTCCATCTCTCAATTTTTTTTCTGTGGCAATGTCAAAGTCCAGACCTTAACCCAAATGTTGTATCGGGACCTTCAGAAATCTGTGCAGGAACGAATGCCACAAAATCTCAATCAGTTTAATAGAGACCTGCGCTGTTGTATGGCGGGGATCTGATCTGCAGGTGACATGTTATAGACCAAGAGGAGAGATCAGATTAATATACAAATTTGTGGGAAATGATCCAGTAAATATTGCATTTTACTCATTGAAATCCCTGGTGTTTGTATGCACAGGAGTCCAGTGGGCGGGTCCTAATAGTGATTGACAGTCTTGCCTGTATGACTCCATGCGCAGATAGCTGTAGGATTCACATCTCTGCAGTCTATATGATGGCTGCTGAACCTGTAGCCTAAGGATAGAGCAATGTGTAAGCAAAGATGAGTAACCAAAATTCCTTAAAATGATGTAAGAGACAGAAAAAGTCATGTAGAAAAACCATTAGTCAGAAATTATCGATGCTACAGCTTTTTCTTACAGGCTACTGATTTTGGGGTGTACTTAATTTTTCACACTGCTTTTTGCATATTGGATCCGTTTTTAGGCAAATACCTAATGGCAGTGTGTAATTTCCCATGTGTTCCTCTTCTGAGGTTGTATTTGGCCACATATAATACTTCCTAACGACCAGATTTTTTTTATTAAATCCTAATAGTAAAACCACAGAACTCAGACAGGGTTGTACTTAGATTTCCTCATGACTGCACATGAACATGACATTGCCTGTGGCTTGTCTTACACGGGATCCGCACCGTTCCGACTGGTAAGTTCTAAAAAACGGTGAAAATGACAGTAATCTGCTCCTATTGTGCTGTAATTTGTGGAACTTTCCTTCAAACTCAGGACATTTTGCAAGAACGTATAATCCTGCCACAAAAAACGCATGAAGCCACGACGTAGCGCTTATATCCTTACCACCCAATGTACATGAACTGCAGGGTGACAAAAAACAACATCGTGCCAAGGCGGTCAGCACACGGCGGAGTTATAGTCTTCGCATAGCAGGGGAGCACTGCCCTAGATAATGGACTTTGTGGTACTGTATATTACATGCTGAATCTGCAACAATGTATCATGCAGCTCCAGAGTCAGAATGTTACATAAGAACAGTTCATTAATAGTTAATACTGCAGAACATCGCCTCCAGGTTAAGTGACAGCGGACTAAATTATTGACCGTGCTGAAATATTGACGAGAATTTAAAAGTTGAGAAAAATCCTGATTTAGAGGTCTTTATTATTGTTTATTTCTGCAAAAAGCTAAAAGGAAAATTGCATAAAAGTTATTCAGTTTCTAATAACTTCAGTAACTATAAAATCCTCAGCAATTTTACAGAAGAGCATTAGTGACATGCATCTTATCTGTTTTACTGGAGAAGTAAACGTTTACTGACTGATCTGCAGGAGTATATTACGCAGTAATGACCAATAATACAGGAAGAAGGTGATCTACCAGAGTAAATGGAAAAATGCACATGATCAGGACTATAATACTGCTCTCCTGTGTCCATGAAAATTAATGTTTTACTGCCCTCCTATGTACAAGAATATAACTACTTTATCTGCTCCTATGTATAAGAATATAACTACTATAATACTGCCCCTATGTACAAGAATTTTAACTACTATAATACTGCTCCTGTGTACAAGAATATAACTACTATAATACTGCCCATCTACAAGAATATAACTACTATTAATACGCTCCTCCTGTGTCATGAAAA
The DNA here is from genome assembly GCA_033576555.1 of Oophaga sylvatica. Taxonomy (NCBI): domain Eukaryota; kingdom Metazoa; phylum Chordata; class Amphibia; order Anura; family Dendrobatidae; genus Oophaga; species Oophaga sylvatica. The sequence continues at coordinate 606,743,968 of JARQOD010000003.1, read as the reverse complement.
TAACAATTATACTGCCTCCAAAGTACAAGAATATAACTGCTATAATACTGCCCTATGTACAAGAATATAACTACTATAATACTGCCCATCTACAAGAATATAACTCATATAATACTGCCCCTATATACAAGAATATAAACTACTTAAATACTGCCTATGACAAGAATATATACTACTTAATACTGCCCCATCTACAAGAATTAAACTATTATAATACTGCCCATCTACAAGAATATAACTAACTATAATACTGCCCTATTACAGAATATATACTATAATACTGCTCCTTGTTACAGAATATAACTTACTATAATACTGCCCCTCTACAAGAAATAATACTATAATACTGCCCTATTACAAGAATATAACTACTATAATACGCTCCTATGTACAAGAATATAAATACTATTATACTGCCTCTATGTACAAGAATATAACTACTATAATACTGCCCCTTGTACAAGAATATAACTACTATAATATGCCCATGTACAAGAATATAACTACTATAATACTGCCCTATGTACAAGAATATAACTTACTATAATACTGCCCTCTATTACAAGAATTATAACTACTATAATTACTGCTCCTTTCAAGAAATATAAATACTATAATACTGCCTAGTTACAAGAATATAACTATTATAATACTGCCCCTATGTACAAGAATATAACTACTATAATACTGCCCCTATGTACAAGAAATATAAACTTAAATACTGCCCCTATGTACAAGAATATAACTGACTATAATACTGCCCTATGTACAAGAATAATAACTACTATAATACTGCCCTATTACAAGATATAACTACTATTAAATACTGCCCCTATATACAAGAATATAACATACTATAATACTGCACTATGTACAAGAATATAACTATATAATACTGCTCCTATGTACAAGATTATAACTACTATATACTGCCCCTATCTACAAGAATATAATACTATAATACTGCCCTATTACAAGATATAACTACTATAATACTGCTCCTATGTACAAGAATATAACTACTATAATATGCCCTATTACAAGAATATAACTACTATAATGCTGCCCCTATTACAAGAATATAACTACTATAATACTGCCCCATTTTACAAGAATATAACTACTATATTTATGCCCCTTGTACAAGAATATATACTATAATACTGCCCTATATACAAGAATTAAACTATTATAATACTGCCCCATCTTACAAGAAATAAACTACATAATACTGCCCTATGTACAAGAATATAACTACTATAATACTGCCCATGTACAAGAATATAACTATTATAATACTGCCCTATGTTACAAGAATATAACTACTATAATACTGCCCCATGTACAAGAATATAACTACTATAATACTGCCCCTATATACAGAATATAACTACTATATTACTGCCCTATTACAAGAATATAACTACTATAATATTGCCCCTATGTACAAGAATATATACTACTATAATACTGCCCCTATGTACAAGAATATAACTACTATAATACTGCCCCTATGTTAAGAATATAACTACTAATAATACTGCCCATTACAAATATAATACTTTATTGCAACAATATAACTACTATATTACTGTCACTATGTACAAGATTATAACTACTATAATCTTCCCTTTGTACAAGATTATAATACTATATACTGCCCCTATGTACAAGAATATAACTACTATAATATGCTCCTATTACAAGACTATAATACTATAATACTGCTCTATGTACAAGAATATAACTACTATAATACTGCCCCTATTATACAAGAATATAAACTACTATAATGCTGCCCCTATTATAAGAATATAACTACTATAATACTGCCCCTTTGTACAAGAATATAACTACTATAATACTGCCCCTATGTACAAGAATTACTACTACTATAATACTGCCCCTATATACAGAATATAACTATTATAATACTGCCCTTGTCAGGAATATAACTACTATAATACTGCCCTATATACAAGAATATTAAATACTATAATACTGCCCTATGTAAGAATATAAATACTATAATACTGCCCCCTATTACAGAATATAACTACTATAATACTGCCCTATTAAGGAATATAATCTATAATACTGCCCCTATGTGCAAGAATATAACTACTATAATACTGCCCCTATGTGCAAGAATATAACTACTATAATACTGCTCCTATGTACAAAGATATAACTACTATAATACTGCCCCCTATGTGCAAGAATAAAAACTACTATAATACTGCCCCTATGTACAAGAATATAACTACTATAATACTGCCCCTATGTGCAGGAATAAAACTACTATAATACTGCCCTATATATAAAAATATAACTATATAATACTGCCCCTATGTGCAGGAATATAACTACTATAATACTGCTCCTTTGTGCAAGAATATAACTACTTTAATACTGCTCCTTGTACAGGAATATAACTATATAATACTGCTCCTATGTACAGGAATATAACTACTATAATACTGCTCCCTATGTACAAAAATATAACTACTATAATACTGCTCCCTATGTACAAGAATATAACTACTATAATACTGCCCTATGTGCAGGAATATAACTACTATAATTACTTCCCCTATATACAAGAATATAACTACTATAATACTGCTCCTATGTGCAAGAATATAACTACTATAAACTGCCCTATGTATAAGAATATAACTACTATAATACTGCCCCTATGTGCAAGAATATAATACTAAATACTGCTCCTATGTACAAGAATATAACTACTATAATACTGCCCCCTATGTGCAAGAATATAACTACTATAATATGACCCCTATGTGCAAGAATATAACTACTATAATACTGCCCTATTGTGCAAGAATATAACAACTATAATACTGCTCCTATGTACAAGAATATAAACTACTATAATACTGCCCCTATGTGCAAGAAACGTATCCGCTATCATTCCGCTCCTATAACCAGATTATTGATCGCACATTTCTTTCTCTGACGTTTCTGAGAAATATTAATAATGTAAGTGAAAGTTATAAAATCGCCAATATCACGTCTTTGATAATGTATAACTGACATGCAGCGTCATGTTTCTCCCCTGAGTTATGCTGTACGCTAATAAAATTTAATTATAGATTATATTAATAGAAGGCAATTTATTCTCAATTAATGCTCCGGTGCTTTATGTGTTTTTGGCTCGTGCGCTCGGCTCGTTCCTGTGTACGCATTATAACAATGGCAGTAGCCAAAATCCATTAAGTAATGGAGAAGAAGAACGGTTTGTTTTACATTGTTTGCGACTTGGAGCGCAGCAGGGAGATCTCCTCACTTTGTATTTGGCGAGTCGGTATGTAGCCCCCATGTAGCGTTCCGGGTGTATCTGCACCCCTATATCTATGTACCCGTGATCTGCCGCCGCGTGGCTACATGGATGTTACATTTACTCCTCGTTAGCTCTGATACCTGTGAACGGACGACGCATTAACATAAAAATGTTTTCTGATGAAAGTCGCCGTTCACTTGGTAAAAGTTCATTTCCAGGCTGAGATGACAGAGTACGAGCTCGGCTTATCCAGACACGAGAATAAATCTTGACGCGCCGATACGGACTTTCCTCCCCGCACAGTACTTAACTCTCCACTATAAAGTTGTAGAAGTAAACTTCGCATCCAGGAAGCGGTATGAAACATTTATTAAATCTGGTAACCGCCGCCGGACGGATGGAATAATGAAGACTTGCTTGGCCTCCTTGTCATCGGCGCGCTTTATTGTATACATTATCCTCATTTACATGATCCTGATGAATGACTCCGGCCGACGCATCGGAAGGTTCAATAATATGGACCCCTCCAGCAAGGAAGGATAATTGGCTCTTCTAGCTCTTCCTTTGTTTTTTGTTTTTTTTTCTTACATGATTGTTTTACTTTTTTTTTTTTATTTTGTCGAATTACAGCCTGAACGATGCACATTATGTTTTATTGACTGGTTGATGAGTTTCCAGGCTGCAACTGTACCTTGTCAGCTTGTCAAGTCGTCTCAATTACATTTAATACCCCTTGTGCTGAGATAACAATTCCAATGAAATCCCCTTGCTGCAGCTCGGAGAAAAACACATATATCTCCATTAATGAGCCACGATTTCTGGAGTAATCGGAGGAACTACTACCTGGAAAAAGTCAAAGAAAACAATAAAAAAAAAAGTGTGAAAAAAATGAAAAGTAACAAAATGACCAAAAAAAGAGAGAAAAAATATTAACAGTGAAGTTAATATTAAATAAATAGAAAATAAAATGTAAACATAAGAATAATAATTTCTACCTGAATAACAGTCTTCAGACGTCTCCTGAACATATTCAGTCGCCAGAAGAGGCAAAAAGAGACTAAAGTAGGAAATATTTGACCTCCTTGGCTTTTGCTGATCACTTTAGAATAGTGTTTGAGTCCATGAAAAAAAGCGGACACGACTGGATAGGAGGTGAACGGAGCCTAAAGTCCCATACATTACACTCCGTTACTTAGAGTTTCCGGGCGGAATAGTAACAGAGAACAGAGTGTGATGTGAACCATCCCTTTTATTTGGCAGAATATATAGTTAAAAAGGAATTTTTTAAAAAAGGAAGTGATAAAAAATATAGCATAAAAATGAAAAGAAAGCGAAAAAGTAAAAAAAAAATGAAAAAAAAATTTGCCCCCTCATCCCTTCAGGAAATTAGAAAAGAGATCAAAAAGAAAAATAAATGAAAAATTAGAAAATGAGCACAAAATGAAGGAAATTGTCATAAATATTGAAACTGAAATAAAAGAAAGGGAGAAAAAATGGAAAAAAAAAGAGTAAATTATAGCGATTAGTGTTGAGCGATACGATACTGCAAATATCGGGTATCGGCCGATATTAGCTGTATCGGGCTTTCGATTCCGAGTACCGATATTTTCGTTATATCGGATTTCCGGAATCGGATTTGTCACTGTCACTGTCTGTGTCCGTCGGTCGGGTCTGTCACTG
>JARQOD010000003.1:606676317-606738884 GCA_033576555.1 Oophaga sylvatica | reverse complement strand
ATTCTTTGCGCAGCTTTAGGTACTGGCTGTACTTATTCCTCCCTTTATTAACTGACAGTCTCTTTAAGAGGGATCTGATATCCTCCTTGACGTCCTCCCACCAGTCGGTCATGTTGTCATAGAAGTCAACCCTGTCTAGATGAAGCTGGATAAGGGAGTGGACACGACTCTGAACATAGGCATCATCCAGAAGACTGGAATTGAGCTTCCACAACCCTCTACCAATGTCCGGACGGTTAGAGGTCCCCAGACAGAAGCACAAGGCGAGGTGATCAGAGTAAGGGACGACCTTCTCACTTAGGGTGCCGACAGCCTCAGTAGGACTCACAAAAGCAAAATCTATCCTACTGCACCTGTTGGAACATGAATACGTGAATTTTGGCTGTCGACCTCCCTGTGTGAAAACGTCAGTCAGTCCAGCCTGCGTTATGATGTTATGTAGGACCTTTCCGTCCCTGGTCACTGTCCTGCCTGAAGAGCTGTCACCTGACGTCAGTATGGCATTAAAGTCCCCCGCCATCACCACTGGAAGAGAAGTGAAGAGGTAAGGCTTGACGTCATTAAACAGCTGGATCCTGTCAGTCACCGTCTGTGGCCCATAGATGTTAATAAGCCGGAGTCGCCTACCATGGATAGTGACTTCCAGGACCAGACATCTACCCATGACCACCTCCGCCATCCTATGCACAGTCACATCATTGGTGTTAAACAGGACAGCAACCCCGGCATAAGGCTCCACAGCCAGCGACCAGAAAGATGGACCGGACCGCCATTCCCTCTCAGCCTGTCAAGTATAGTGTACAGTTCCTATAGCGTCTTGTGCTTGGGTGCGAGGAAAACACAGGAGACATAGGTTGAAATGAAATGACTTGTATTACTTCATACAAGCATGCTGAAAAGTTCACACAGTTTGCAGGAACAGCGACAGGAGACACAGCAGGCCAGAGTAACTTCAAGCTCTACAATAAATCTCCAAAGCAGGTTCAGGATCTCTTCTCTGTACCGTCATTCCTCTGCAAACATGGATTCACCAAACAGCAGGTTTCCAGAGTCCAAAAGTGTTCCAAAGTTCCTCAGTAGGGAATAGCTGGAGTACAAGTCCAAGGTTTCCAGGAGTCAGGTCACAGACTGACTGAGGCTTGATTCAGGAGCACTGATTGTTCAGCTGAGGCTGCTTAAGAAGCAAGAGGGAAGAATCAGGGCGGGAACATGAAAACTGGAAACTCCATATTAACTGAGGGCAAGAGCTGCAGAAAGACAGAAAGCAAAATGGCCGACGGAAAACTGAGTTTCAAGGAACATGTCAGAGACAAAGAACCTTACACAGCCTCTCTCATAAGCCCCAGAGATGTCAGTCGTGTCTCCTGCAGGAAGATGACATCTGTGTCCAGATATGTGAGATGTTCATACACCGCTTGTCTCGTCCTCCTCGCCTTAATACTATTGACATTACTGGAGGTCAGTGTTAATGAGAACCCCGCCATCACAACACAATATAGAAGGAGCAGAGAAACAGCCATCATCATGAGTTAGAGATGTTCTGTCCACCACTGGTGTCCATGTCAGATTCTACCTGAGGTTCTACAGATAAGGGCTTCCGCTTTGGCGGGGATGGTCTTCTATGTCCCTGTCATCCTCAACATCAATTTTCCTCAACTCTTTCTCATAGTCATCATCGTTGGACTCAGATAAAACTTCATACTTGTTGGACATGACCATCACACCTGCAGGATTTGGAGCCTTCTTACTCGCACTCTGACCGGTGTCATATTTTGCCTCAGGTTTACGGGAGGACGTGTTCTTTTTCTTTCTTTTATTATGATTAACACTCCAGTCATCAGATACAGACAGTGATGCTGAAGGGAGGGTTACCTGAGGCTGCTGGACCTGAGGGACGACCTCCATGTTCCCCTCTGCACCCTCCTGCTCTGGTGTTACATGAGTGGACTCCTGGTGGGCATCTGAGCTGGTCAGCATCTCTCCTGACATTGAATCCTCCTCCCCATGCGCCCCTATTACCACATCCTCATCCTCCTGAGCCTCTGCCCCTGCCATCACATCCTCATCAGGGAAGACTCTGCAGATGTTGTGCCAGGCGTCTGGACAGTCCCTGTGAGCGTGGCCCATCTGACCACAGAGGTTGCACCTGACGTCCCGGCAGTCTGCAGCAACATGGCCGATTGCCCCACACAGATTGCACTTCACCACAGTACAGACGTTAGCCAGATGACCTTTGCCACCACATTTGAAGCACTTTCTGGGCTGCCCGGGATAATAACATCTTCCCTTCTCCCTCCCAATGAAGAAGGAGTTGGGTAAGTGGGCAGTGATGTTATTATACTGCTGCAGTTTCACTACAGCTTTCCACCCCATAGTCCAGATACCGTCCTCATCTCTGTCCTTGGTGAGTCCAGAGACAAGGTCACAGTGTCTCCGGAGCCACACCTCGATGTCCTGTGGGGGAACGGCCTCATTCCAGAAGGTGACATTTACTGTGACTGTGTCCGGCCTGGAGATAGGAACCATCACAAACTTATTCCAGCCCTCAGCATCCCTGAACTTGGGGTAACTGGCCCAGAATCTGTCCAGGTCAGACGAGAGCTTGAAGCTGACCTCATAGCCCTGCCTGTCCTGAAGATTAGACACCGCCAGTATCTGATTCACCTCAAACCCCATCTGGCCGCAGAGCAGCTCTCTCACCACATACCTGCGTTGTGGCAGATCCTCCTTGGCACCTAAGTATTTAAACCGCACCACATTAATGCGTTTGAATGTCTGGCCGGTATACCTGGCGCTGGAAGTGAAGGATGGGGCGCCGCGGCTCCAGTCATTCCTGGGGGGCACCTGACGGGTCACACTGGGTTGACTGACAGGGAGAGGGCCTGCAGCAGGGGGGGCTGTCACACCTTGTGGACTAGATGGTAAAGGGGGATAGTCACACATATCATGCACATTATCATTAGCAGCATCATTATCATCAGACAGTGTCACGTCAATTGCAGAATGTGAAACCCCTCCAACCCCCGACCCCATGGGCACAGCATCACCAGCCACAGTCTGTGCCCCAGCCTCATCAGCACAAACAGTCCCCCATATACTGTCCTGCTCCTGTGTGGGGCATTCTGGGACCTGTGGTGCCTCAGCAGGAGTCTGAAGTGTATGTTCTTGTTCACACTCAGCTGCCTCAGCCTCATCAGCACAAACAGTCTCACATATACTGTCCTGCTCCTGTGTGGGGCACTCTGGGACCTGTGGTGCCTCTGCTGGAGTCTGAAGTGTATGCTCCTGTTCACACTTCGCTGTTTGCTGCTGCGGTTGTTTTCCCTCCTGGAAGCAGAAGCGGGCAGCCTGTAACACTGGCCGTGTCCGCTGCTGGGGGGTCCCGTCCTGAACATCAGGGGTCCTGGTCTCTACAGCACAGCCCTGCTTATAGGAGGCGAACCGCTCCCGGTTCCTGTAGGTCTCTGCCAGGGGCCCCATGCCCTCCATCACAGACTCAATGTCCTGCACAACACTAGCCAGCTGTACACCCAGTGTGTTCAGTCTCAGGTCATACGCATCATTACAGGCAGGATTAGTGGTCTTTAGGGTATAGATAAAGTCTACTTCCATTTGCAGCGCTTTTTTCTGCTGCTGTAACTCACCCAGTTTTCTGACCAGTCCCGGTATCTCATCTGCTAGCTGCAGCTCGGGTGCACGCGCCGGCTCCACAGCTTTAGTCTTCACCACGGGTACAGGGCTTCTGAACACAGTCCTGTGCGGTTCCACCACAGATGGTTTTGTGGCTCCTTGGCTAGACGCAGGCTCTGCAGCAGGTTTATCGCTGCCACCTGACTGCGACCGTGTGCGTCCTGACCGCGCCATACTGCCATGCTGCTGTAAGTTCTCCTGGATGGTTTGTCTTTCCAAAGACGTCCGTCTCTGCCTGGGAGCAGGAGAGGTGATCTGCACAGCTGGGGCTGATCTCACCTGTGCACCTGGCAGGAGCTGCTTGCTGACTGGGGAGTTACCTGACTTCACATTGTGCTGTAACCCATCACTGACCGACACTTTTCCATCTTGCTTCTTTGCTGGACTTGGAGAAGGTTTTCCTCCCAAAACTTTACTGACGGCTTTTTCCTCCTTCACAGAACTGCTGCAGCTTTGGCTCGCTGCATTCACTGCTCTGACAGTGGCTCTGGGATTAACATTCCCATTAGGAGAGGCCTGGGAGGCTTGTCCCAGTGTAGGCCGGGAAGCCTGGGCCTTGCCTGGGGAGCTTCCCCGCCCAGGGTGGCCCCTCCCTGGGCTTTCTCCAGACATGAGGAGATCCACAAAACACAACCTCACAGCTAGGAGGCAGTATTATAGTAGTTATATTCTTGTACATAGGGGCAGTATTATAGTAGCTATATTCTTGTACATAGGAGCAGTATTATAGTAGTTATATTCTTGTACATAGGGGCAGTATTATAGTAGTTATATTCTTGTACATAGGGGCAGTATTATAGTAGTTATATTCTTGTACATAGGAGCAGTATTATAGTAGGTATATTCTTATACATAGGGGCAGTATTATAGTAGTTATATTCTTGTACATAGGAGCAGTATTATAGTAGTTATATTCTTGTACATAGGAGCAGTATTATAGTAGGTATATTCTTATACATAGGGGCAGTATTATAGTAATTATATTCTTGTATATAGGAGCAGTATTATAGTGTTTATAGTCTTGTACATAGGGGCAGTATTATAGTAGTTATATTCTTGTACATAGGGGCAGTATTATAGTAGTTATATTCTTGTACATAGGAGCAGTATTATAGTAGGTATATTCTTATACATAGGGGCAGTATTATAGTAATTATATTCTTGTATATAGGAGCAGTATTATAGTGGTTATAGTCTTGTACATAGGGGCAGTATTATAGTAGTTATATTCTTGTATGTAGGGGCAGTATTATAGTAGTTATATTCTTGCACATAGGGGCAGTATTATAGCAGTTATATTCTTGTACATAGGAGCAGTATTATAGTAGTTATATTCTTGTACATAGGAGCAGTATTATAGTAGTTATATTCTTATACATAGGGCAGTATTATAGTAGTTATATTCTTGTACATAGGAGCAGTATTATAGTAGTTATATTCTTGTACATAGGGGCAGTATTATAGCAGTTATATGCTTGTACATAGGGGCAGTATTATAGTAGTTATATTCTTGTACATAGGAGCAGTATTATAGTAGTTATATTCTTGTACATAGAGGCAGTATTATAGTAGTTATATTCTTGCACATAGGGGCAGTATTATAGCAGTTATATTCTTGTACATATGGAGCAGTATTATAGTAGTTATATTCTTGTACATAGGAGCAGTATTATAGTAGTTATATTCTTGTACATATGGAGCAGTATTATAGTAGTTATATTCTTGTACATAGGAGCAGTATTATAGTAGTTATATTCTTGTATATAGGAGCATTATTATAGTAGTTATATTCTTGTATGTAGGGGCAGTATTATAGTAGTTATATTCTTGTATGTAGGGGCAGTATTATAGTAGTTATATTCTTGTATGTAGGGCAGTATTATAGTAGTTATAGTCTTGTACATAGGAGCAGTATTATAGTAGTTATATTCTTGTATGTAGGGGCAGTATTATAGTAGTTATATTCTTGTATATAGGAGCATTATTATAGTAGTTATATTCTTGTATGTAGGGGCAGTATTATAGTAGTTATATTCTTGTATGTAGGGGCAGTATTATAGTAGTTATATTCTTGTATGTAGGGGCAGTATTATAGTAGTTATAGTCTTGTACATAGGAGCAGTATTATAGTAGTTATATTCTTGTATGTAGGGGCAGTATTATAGTAGTTATATTCTTGTATATAGGAGCAGTATTATAGTAGTTGTATTCTTGTACATAGGGCAGTATTATAGTAGTTATATTCTTGTATATAGGGCAGTATTATAGTAGTTATATTCTTGTATGTAGGGGCAGTATTATAGTAGTTATATTCTTGTATGTAGGGGCAGTATTATAGTAGTTATATTCTTGTACATAGGGGCAGTATTATAGTAGTTATATTCTTGTATATAGGAGCAGTATTATAGTAGTTATATTCTTGTATGTAGGGGCAGTATTATAGTAGTTATATTCTTGTATATAGGAGCAGTATTATAGTAGTTATATTGTTATACATAGGGGCAGTATTATAGTAGGTATATTGTTATACATAGGGGCAGTATTATAGTAGTTATATTCTTGTATATAGGAGCAGTATTATAGCAAATAAAATATGTTTTTTATTATCTCCTCAAATATTGTCTTTTTCTGATTATGAAAACAGAGTGCAAATTTTTCCTTTTTTTTTACAGGCGTTAAAATATTTGTCTGATTTGGAAATTAAATTTTAATCTGCTGTATTTTCTATATGTGATAAGAAAGTGACATCTTTTTCCTGTAAATTGAGAGGTTCTTTTAGATCCCTGTCTCGCAGCCTGGTCTCCCTATATTCCACGCCCGCCTGCTCCGTCTTCTCCTTTTTCTTGCAGTCGCGCTTCCTTTCTGCCCATTTCTTCAGATAGATACAGGAGGGAAGTATCTCAGCTGTTTAGAGTCGGGTCTCCGCAAACAGCTCCGCGTATCTCAGCTTCCTGCAGATCGCCTCATTATCCACTAAAGGACGCAAATGAAATAGTTGCGTGACTTCTCTTTAAAGGTGGAAATGTCATTATTACCTGTTAGATTTGCAGGGAGTTGATTATAAATTATTTCTGGAGGTTTCTATTAATGCGCAGTCACATTACGGAGCGCGGCAGATCACTCAGCGGGATCGGGGATAATAATGTAACCTTATGGTAATCTGTTTATAGATTAACGAGACATCAATCACCAGCCGTTTGCTGTACGAGCAGAACTCATTTTCTTGACAACGCATGTAAATGTCAGCAACGCAATTATATTTGTTTTTGGCTGCGCTCTCTCACATCTCCCATGTATCAAGCCCGGCAGAAAACCGCGAGAACGAGGCATCCGGCCGCTCATTACGAGCCTCGATTTATTTTAAGAGATGGAAGAAACCTTTCTTTTTTCGTTATTTTGGAGCAATGAACTTCTCTTTCTGGATGTGATAATGGCTGTAAACAGGCGGCTGCTGGCAGAGTCTGAGCGCTGTAAACAGGTGGAAATGCAGGGAATAACCCCCTCGTGGCACGCAGCGCACCCAGGCAGCACCTGACAATGGGAACTCCTATATCCAGGATTACTAGTTACTGCATTTACTATTTTTCTTGCATTCTGTGCAGCGCAGAGAATTTAAGCAGATGAGTTTTTTTAATCATTTTGGATATTGCAAACTGATTACTATATAAAAATCTACCTGCAAAGGTCTCCAGGGACACAGATTGTTTAAGAAGAGTAGTTTTCTGACTATAAAAAAGGTCAGGATCCCAGCAGCACAGAGTATTTAAGATGATGTGCTCTTTAATCTTGTGGAGGGACTGGAAGTAATCCTTCTCTCTTGTGATGATAGTCAGGATTGGAGTAAGCAAATTGCCTCTTCAGAGAGGAAGGGAACTCTTGCGCCACCTACTGGAAGTTGCAGTCCTCAAGGTACGTTCCCACCCACGATGAGTTTTTGGCGAGTTTTTTACGCTGCGTATTTTTGAAAAAAAATGCAAGTATCCTATTATAGTTAATAAGTGCAAAAAATCTGCAACATCAAAAACTCACCAAAAGATCATCATGGGAACACAGCCGAAAAGTCACTTTCCATCCATTAATGAGCCTTGTCACATGACTTTACATAAAAGCCAAACCAGAAGCTCAAATAACAGACACATGTTCCAGGGCGTTGTTCCTCCTCAGTGCAAAGCATGAGATCTGATTTGGATGCAAGAGAGGCCTCTGATTGGAGTGTAAGGGTTAACGTCTCTCCTTGTGGAAAGTGAAATTCCTGATTTGCCAGTGTAAGGAGACTTATAGGCCATGCAATGCATGTCTGGGAAATTAAATATTCAAACTATCTCTTTATAAAGAAAGAAAGCTTGAACTCTAGTGCCATCTATTGGAAGTAGCAATGTGCATATTTTATTTCCCAGGGGAGCATTGCATGGCCTATAAGTCTCCTTACACTGGCATATCAGGCATGTCACTCTCCACAAGGATAAACGTGACTCCTTGGACCCCAGTCAGAGGTCTTTCGTACAGCCATATAAGATATCATGCTTTGCACTGAAGAGGAGCAACACCCCGAAACATGTGTGTACAAATTAAGATTCTAGTTTGGCTTTTATCTTAAGTCTTTTGGCTAGGGTTGATATCGACTTTTAGGATTGCTACTTCCAGTAGGTGGCACTAGAGTTCTAGTCCTCTTCCTGTCCGAAGAGAAAACTAGCAAATTTACTTCCCCAGGGAATCATTGCCTGGCCTATAAGTCTCCTCACACTGGCATTTCAGGCATGTCAATCTCCACAAGGAGAGACATTACCAGGTTCTCATTCCTTCATCCTTTCACTCAATGGGAGTACCTTTAGTTTTTTTATGTCTTTCAGGATTTTTATTAAAACAGGCAGATATTGTGTACAGGGACAGAAACAATCTGAGCCCAGTAGTAGCCATGTTCATAAGCACAAAGGTCCTGGCAGGGCTGTACCTAGCTACACACTATAAGAATGTCTATAAAGATCAATGGAGTGATACATATCTGATAGTCTGCTTAATAGGGATGTTTTGTCAAATTAGCACAGCCAATTATTAAGTTTGTCAGAAAACATCTTCTATTCTTTCTAATACAGAGATCCAAACTTTCTGCATAGACATAAACAGCAAAATGATAACATTCTGGTTACCTGCTGCCACCACTAGGGGGAGCTCCGGAGCTTACTGTATACTGATTACAGCTCCCTCTAGTGGTGGCTAGTTGTAGACAGAATTACATTGTTGTATTCCATTCTAAACCTGGTCATAAACTAGAGATTTTCTGTTGAGAATCCCTTTATTTGACCTAGAAATACTCCGCATTAGCTGCGCACTTTTCATTATTTTCTATATACTGTGATATTCTAGTTCGTTCTTAACATTGTAGTTTTTAGCCTCGTCTATCCCGTTTATGGCGGCGCTCACATACACCCATACTTACTTTCTATGTACATCTCCTGTTCCCCAATCCTTCAAGATGAAATACAATTAAAGTAAATATATCAATATCTATCGTATCGGTTTCTATGGTAGATGTTGGCTCCGGTCCCAGAACATTAGCGAGATCCCTTGAAGATAAAATTACAAACACTCGGAGAGAAATGTATTGAAATTCAGGTGCTCGGATTCTACAAGGAGCAGAAATGAGCAAATAATTGTGTCGGCGTCTATAAATTCACAAGTATCAAGCTGGTTTTCTTAGAATAAATAGGCAATAAATGGGAGATGAAGAAGGTGTTACTTCCCGGGCGATTCCTAACAACAGAAGGTGGGGGACAAAAAAAGGAGGAGAAGACTGGCTCCGGGAATCTGCACAAGTGCAAGCTCTCAAGACAAATTCATTACTGAATTCTGAGAGGTCCAAAAACTGCAAGACATAAAGATAATAATAATAATAGTTCAGTGTGGCATTTCTATATTACATATATATTTATGTGTATATACAATGGCATGTAGAAGTTTGGGCACCCCGGGTCAAAATCACTGTTATTGTGAGCAGTTAAAAAAGTTAAAGATGAAATGATCTCTAAAAGGGTTAAAGTTAAAATTACACATTTCCTTTGTATTTTAGAGCAAAAATATATATATTCTCATTTTTACATTTTAAAAATTACAAATAGAAAATTGAGGTGATGCAAAAGTATGGGCACCCTTGGAGATTTTTGTGCTTAGATAACTTGACCAAGGTTTTAGACCTTAATTATCCTGTTAGGGTTATGGTTTGTTCACCATTATTGTTAGGAAAGACCAGGTAATGCAAATTTCCCAGCTTTCTAAAAAACCCAGCCTCCTGTAATCTTGTGCCAAAAAATAGCAGCCATGGGATCTTCTAAGCAGATGCCTAGTACTCTGAAAATGATGGAGGACCACAAAGCAAGAAAAGACTACAAGAAGATAGAAAAGCGTTTTCAAGTTGCCCTTTCCTCAGTTTGAAATGTAATTAAGAAATGGCAGTTACCAGGAACAGTGGAGATCAAGATAAGGTCTGGAAGACCAAGCAAAATTTCAGTAAGAGCTGCTCATAGGATTGATAGAGAGGCAAATCAGAACCCCCACTTGATTGCAAAAGACCTTCAGAAAGATTTAGCAGAGTTGTGGTATATTGTTCTACTGTTCAGAGATATCTACACAAATATAGCCTTCATGGAAGAGTCATTAGAAGAAAACCTCTCCTGCGTCCTCACCATAAAATTCAGTGTCAAAAGTCTGCAAAAGAACATCTAAACAAGCTTGATGCATTTTGGAAACAAGTCCTGTGGACTGATGAGGTTAAAATAGAAGTCTATGGCCTCAATAATCAAAAGTATGTATGGATAAAAAAGGGCAAAGGGCACAAAATGTCAGGAAAAGAACATCTCGCCAACCGTTAAGCATGGTGGTGGATCAATCATGCTTTGAGATTCTGTTGCAGCCAGTTGCACAGAGAACATTTCACGGGAACAGGGAAGTATGAATTCATTGACAGCCCCCAAATCTAAGAAGCATCATTGTCAGAAGTTCCCTGTCCTCCCCAACAGCTGCAGGAACCTTGCCTTGCAATCAGAAGAAATGCAAAACCTGTCCATTTATAATGACCACGGACAAGATAAAGATCCCCAACTCACATCAGGACTACAAGATACCAGGTACTTTCAGCTGCATCACATCTAATGTTGTGTACCTAATTATATGTACTAAATGTCCAACTGGGGGTCTGTATGTGGGGGAGACCGGGCAAAAACTGAGAACAAGGATGAATTCTCATCGCCACACAATAAGAGAAAAAAGAATGGATCTACCTGTGGCAAAACATTTTTGCTCCCCTGATCATAGCATGTCAGATATGAAAATACTGGTACTAAGAAGCAGATTCACATCTCAGAGACAGAGAAGAATTTGCGAATACAAATTGATGGTGACCTTTGACACTCTTAATGCTGGAATGAACCTGTCACATGGTTTTATGGCCTATTACATCAATTAAGGAATTTACTCCAAATACCCTGTGAAAACATCACAAAACATTACCAGACCCCAATCAGAGGGTAATAAAACTTTCTCTCCTTATCTATGAACTGTTCCAATATTTATGCTCATCCCTCTGCCATAATGACTATTCTGCTTCACGTCACTTGTCTTACCTATTGCATTTTTTCTGTGTTTTTGTGTATAAATATGTGATTCTTCAGATGTTGTATTAGTCTTTGCCTGATGAAGAGACCTGAGTAGTCTCGAAAGCTTGCAATTTGTTACCATCTTTTCAGTTAGCCATTAAAAGGTATCAACCACTGAGGACTCTCAACTCTAAATATTTTTCTATCTACTGGCTAACACGGTACGAAGATATACATCTTTACTGTATCAAAATGGAGGATACCAGAATGTACCGCATCTTTATGGAACTAAAACCACTTCTGAAGAAACGTGCACAAATGGACAGCGATATTTTTTTCTTATCTAAATGCAAAAAGGAGAATTTAATTCCCAAAGGACTCTGGATTACAAACCCAATTCTTCACACCTACAATACCCATTATGCAAAAAACCTTTGTCACAGGACGTCTGAGAGACTTAGGAACCATCTTTTGCATGTCTGTTACAGCATAAGGAGTAACGTCCAAGGGCAATTTGAAAGCCTAAGGAAAACACTTACAGAAAGCACAGAACAAAAATTACAACAATACTACAACAAACTACGGACCTTTCTGATTCATAACAAAGAAAAGAAACTACACAGACTGCGTCTCAATTCCGGACTCTATACAAACAGATCCAAAACAAAACCTGACAACTCTGACAACCACTCCATTCCAGACACAAAAGCATCTAACTGTGTCATCAATCTCTCGGATTACAAACCCAACAAAGTGGAGCTTGCCGTGCTTTCTAGAGGACTCTCATTTTGTCCCACTAAGGCCCTGGATAAAACTGAACTCTGCAGTGATATGGAACATTTTTTCAGGAGACTGCGCCTGAGGGAATACTTCAATGATACAGAAGATTCAGAAAACACTCGGACTGAAGGAAAAGGGATCCCAACAACCAAGAAGAGGTCAGACTGGACACCTCCACCTGGACGTAACCCTCATTTGGATAAATATATAGACTCATTCAGACATTTGATAAAATCCACCATCATAGCCACCAACAAGAGACAAGCATCCAACATCAGTGCCCAGGAGAGAAAGGCCATACAGTCTCTGAAAACTAACAAAGAAATCATCATTAAACCTGCTGACAAGGGAGGTGCAATAGTCATGATGAACACATCAGACTATATGAAGGAAGCAAACAGACAACTTACGGACACACGCTACTACAGAAAACTGGAGTCGGACCCTACACAGGACTATTACAAGGAACTAAGCAAGTTGGTATCTTGTCTGTCTGACAAATCCATAAGAGCCGATGACCTGATACCAGAAAGTCCAAGAACAGGGGAAGTTTTACATGCTTCCCAAAATCCACAAAGCTGGGAATCCAGGGAGGCCGATTATTTCATGTGTGGACACCCTTACTAAGCAGGTATCTGGATGGGTAGAGGGTATTTTTAAACCTCTGGTAAAGGATACACCCAGCTACATTCAGGACACAACTGACCTACTGAATAAACTAGCAGCAATAGGTCCTCTACCAGAAGGAACCATCCTGGCCACCATGGATGTGGAATCCTTGTACTCTAATATCCCACACCAGGATGGATTAAATGCCTGCAAAGTCTTCATGGGAAACACCGGGAATGATGCTGATTCTGTGGTGAAACTCACAAAATTCATCCTCACCCACAATTACTTTGAATTTGACAACAAGATCTATCTTCAGGAGACTGGCACAGCGATGGGAAGTAAAATGGCTCCACAGTATGCAAATCTTTTCATGGCCAAGCTTGAAAGCGACTTTCTGTCCTCATGTCCCACCAGGCCTCGGGCCTACTACCGCTACATTGATGACATTTTAATCATCTGGACGGAGTCTGAGCAACAGCTAAAGACGTTCCACGAACAGTTCAATCAATTTCATCCCACCATCAACTTAACACTCAACTACTCCAGCACTGAAATTAACTTTTTGGACACCATCATTAAACTGAAGGACAATGAAATAGAGACATCCCTGTATCAGAAGCCAATCGACCGTCCAACATACCTTAAATGGGACAGTTTCCATCCAAAACACATAAAAAATTCTATTGTCTACAGCCAAGCCATCAGATACAACCGTATATGTTCCAACCCCATGGATAGAGATGAACACCTTGGTCGCCTTAGAAAGACCTTTTTAAATCAGGGCTACCATCCAAGAATAATTGAAAACCAAATTACAAGAGCCACCAGAATATCAAGGGATCACCTGCTACATTACAAAGCTAAAGAAGAAAATAACCGGGTGCCTCTAGTGGTCACCTACAATCCAAATCTGGAGGTGCTAAGGGGAGCTGCACGGAAACTACAACCTTTACTACAAAAAGATGCCCGGTTACAATCCATATTTCCAGACCCCCCACTACTATGTTTTAGACAGCCCCCAAATCTAAGAAGCATCATTGTCAGAAGTTCCCTGTCCTCCCCAACAGCTGCAGGAACCTTGCCTTGCAATCAGAAGAAATGCAAAACCTGTCCATTTATAATGACCACGGACAAGATAAAGATCCCCAACTCACATCAGGACTACAAGATCCCAGGTACTTTCAGCTGCATCACATCTAATGTTGTGTACCTAATTATATGTACTAAATGTCCAACTGGGGGTCTGTATGTGGGGGAGACCGGGCAAAAACTGAGAACAAGGATGAATTCTCATCGCCACACAATAAGAGAAAAAAGAATGGATCTACCTGTGGCAAAACATTTTTGCTCCCCTGATCATAGCATGTCAGATATGAAAATACTGGTACTAAGAAG
The DNA here is from genome assembly GCA_033576555.1 of Oophaga sylvatica. Classification (NCBI taxonomy): domain Eukaryota; kingdom Metazoa; phylum Chordata; class Amphibia; order Anura; family Dendrobatidae; genus Oophaga; species Oophaga sylvatica. The sequence goes on along the minus strand of JARQOD010000003.1, from coordinate 606,724,818 downwards.
CAGATTCACATCTCAGAGACAGAGGAGAATTTGCGAATACAAATTGATGGTGACCTTTGACACTCTTAATGCTGGAATGAACCTGTCACATGGTTTTATGGCCTATTACATCAATTAAGGAATTTACTCCAAATACCCTGTGAAAACATCACAAAACATTACCAGACCCCAATCAGAGGGTAATAAAACTTTCTCTCCTTATCTATGAACTGTTCCAATATTTATGCTCATCCCTCTGCCATAATGACAGTTCTGCTTCACGTCACTTGTCTTACCTATTGCATTATTCCTGTGTCCTCTTGTGTATAAATATGTGATTCTTCAGATGTTGTATTAGTCTAGCCTGATGAAGAGACCTGAGTAGTCTCGAAAGCTTGCAATTTGTTACCATCTTTTCAGTTAGCCATTAAAAGGTATCAACCACTGAGGACTCTCAACTCTAAATATTTTTCTATCTACTGGCTAACACGGTACGAAGATACACATCTTTACTGTATTGAAATTTCAACAAATTCTTGATGCAAACATAGCAACATCTGTAAAAAAGCTGAAGAGGAAGAAGATGAGTTCTACACATGGATAATGATCCTCAACACACGTCACAATCCACAATAGACGACCTCAAAAGGTGCAAGCTGAAGATTAAACAATGGTCCTCACTGTCCCCTGATCTGAGCATCATTCTGGAAGCTGGGGTTGCTTCATTTTTGGCATCTGTGTCTAATACCATTTGGCCAGTCCGTATGACAACCCACATGATAACTACATGCCCCTTATGTGTAAGCAATGAAAAAGTATCCTCCTAGTATGTCCATTCATTGCAATGGAGGACGCAACCTGGCAGAAAACAGGCGTAATAAGCAAAATATCAGATGTGAGGATACAATCGTGAATTGGGAAGTTCCTGCATACGAGCGTCTTAGTCTCGTGTCGCTTTAAGAGGTAGGATAATCACAAGCCTCGATCCCTGGAGAAAAAGGCTTTAGAAAAATAGATGAATCTGAAGATATTTTCCCGAGATGTTTAGTGATAAATGATGCAGACACAGATGCAGGATCTGCTTCTGATAAATGACAGAACAAGGAGGTCACACGGAGCGGCGAGCTGTGACCCCGCAGGTGCGAGGCGGTGGAAATGAGATTATTGCATGTGACTCATCCCCGCAGGTGCTATGGGGAAGATAATATAACCTTATTATAGATGAAGATGAAAAACTCGCCTATACGTAATGCATGTCATGCCTCCATCACATGATACATGAAGAACGATTGTACATCACAGGGGCCCCAGTGTGAAGGCCCTCCTTGTACTGCTTCATACCATGACCACCACCCCTGGAAAGAAGAATTAAATAAAAGATACTCGGGTTTTCAATGAATATCTATTGACTAAGAGTGGTGGCTTTAACAATGACAGATAATCAGGGGTGGTCAACTTGCTGGCTCCGCCCCCGAGGAGCTAGACAGTATAGAAATCTTTAAATCGCAAAGTCTTTGCACAAAATACATAATTCCTTTAAGCAATCATTATTGAAATGATCTAAGGAGGAAACTGTACCTTGGGTAACGCGTATTTTGGCAGCTTCATCTGTGCAAATGGTTCTCGTCTGTAAGAAACATAATAATGCGGACGTCCTCCGGAAGTGAGCTGCAATGTAGAGCGAGACACTGGTTATGAATGAGGGCTTACATAGACAAATGTCCTACTACATTGATGCTGTATGTAAGAGTAGAAGTTTAGTGACAAACTCAGCTCTGCTACATCTGTATCACTAAGAAACAGTCCAATGTTTCACCCATGAGTAAATCTCATCTAACCGGATTGAAGATGACAGAAGACGCAGATAATCTTGGGCTTCATGTGCCTGGGAGAAGCAGTTCATGGGGATCTCAGCCCCCAATAAACCAGGTCACCGGCTCTGCTAGATTGGCAGGTTTGAGGATTACCCATAATTACCGTACATTAGCAGCCAGTAAGAGGTGAGCAACATAGAACCATTAGATTGGACAGCAATATATGTCCACAATCTCTAAATTGGGAGATTACGGGATTATCTCTATCCGGTAATTATTTAATAGATGCTTGAACTCCCAGCGGGAAGACGATGCAATATCAACCTACAGAAATGGGCCGAGTATTTCCAGGATCTTTTCCTGTAAATCATCATTTCAACAACAGTTTGTGTGAACGGCATCAGGTTAAAGGATGGATCTACATACAGAAGTAGCAGAGCTGAGTTTGCTTTTGACATGTTTCACTTGGCGATGTTATGGGATTATCTGCAGCACACATCACCATATTGTTCTATATCACCTCCGGCCCGACTCATCATTGTCTCTTCCCCCGTTTTTGGTGTTTTGTGACTTTTTTTGCATCCAATATTCATTATTCTATTTGCACCTTTTTCGAAGCATAACTTGTATCTGCTCGCCTGTTTTCTTAGTTTGTTTTTTTTTTTACTCCTCGTGGGCAGAGTCCAGAAATTCCAGATGTTTTTGCCTGATTCAATTGTAACTTTTTAAAAAAGTCGTAAAACTTGGAGCAACTTCACTCCAGTTCCTTTTGGTGTATTTTTGAGTACGTTTTGGCGCAATGTTCGTGACTTTTAGCTCCAAAAGTTGCAAAAACAGTGTAAGACAGAAAGAAAAAAACATTTTTGACTTTGTGCCAAATTCCTGAAAATTTGTAGGCAAAAATGGCAACTAATGACACAGAAGAAAAAGTTTAGTGATTTCAGAAAACGCCAATGATGAATCGGTGCCGCACATCTATAACAGTTCATCACTGCAGAACACTGCATTAGAGTTTTGCACTGTGCCTATTTTATATCCCTCATCCCTAGCCTGATACCATAGATCACTTCATAGTGCCTAGTGCAAGTACTACATCTGCAGTGCCCCACAATCAGTACCTATTGCTACTGAGGGGGGCAGAGGTGATGGTCACCACGAGCCAACTCACATGGAGGGGCCACCCTGAAGCCACTGCCACCATTAAATATATTGACATATTATTTATATATCGTGATATCATTCAATCTTGGGGGAGAGCCGTAAGCCATGGCTTCCCTGCTATAACAATGCTTTCTTAGTAGGCCACAGGACAATTTAGGCTAACGGCCTACAGAAGGGTAGGGTCACGCACAAGACAACAACGTGCCGGCACAAGTATGGCAGTGATATCACTGAGCCATGCTGCCTGCGCTGGGATACTAACAGTGAATGGTCACTGCGCCTGTGAAGAGTGACGATTGAAAGAGTCTGTGTACAAAGGAGAGCTGTGCTGCCAGATGGGGCTGTATATAGAGGGGAGATGAACTACCAGATGGGGCTGTATATAGAGGGGAAATGAACTACCAGATGGGGCTGTATATAGAGGGGAGATGAACTACCAGATGGGGCTGTATATAGAGGGGAGATGAACTACCAGATGGGGCTGTATATAGAGGGGAGATGAACTACTGGATATGGCTGCATATGAAGGGGCTGAGGGAGTGGGGGAGTGCACAATGTGGCCGTGTACAGGGGAACAATATGCTGCAGGAAGAAGTTGTATACGGAGGAAAGAAATTCTAAATGAAAGAAGTGATGTACTGCATAATGAGGCTGTGTATAAAGTAGAGCAGAGATGAAGAATAGAGCTGTATATGGAGGGGCCGAGCAGAGTGATGTACTGCAGGATGGGGCTGCATGTAGAAGAAAGGATTGATATATTGCACAATGAGGCTATATAAAGAAGAAATGATGTACTGTACATGGGGATAGGAGTGATGTACTGTAGGATGGGACTGTAGATAGAGGCGAGACGTGATGTATTGTAGGATGGGACTGTATATAGAGGTGAGAATAGATGTACTGTGAGATGGAGCTATATATAGAGGAGAGAAGTTATGTACTGTAGGATGGGGCTGTATATAGAGAGGAGTGGTGTAGTGTAGGATGGGGCTGTATATAGAGGAGAGGAGTTATCTACTGCAGGATGGGGTTTTATATAGAGAGAAGTCATGCACTGTAAGATGGGGCTGTATGTACAGTAGGATTGGGATGTATATAGTGAGAATAGGTGTGATGTACTGTGGGACAGTGGTGTATATAGATGAGAGAAGTGATGTACAGTAGGATGGGGCTGTATATAGAGAGGAGTGATGTACTGTAGGATGGGGCTGTATATACAGGAGAGGAGTGATGTACAGTAGGATGGGGCTGTATATACAGGAGAGGAGTGATGTACTGTGGGACAGTGGTGTATATAGATGAGAGAAGTGATGTACAGTAGGATGGGGCTGTATATAGAGAGGAGTGATGTACTGTAGGATGGGGCTGTATATACAGGAGAGGAGTGATGTACAGTAGGATGGGGCTGTATATAGAGAGGAGTGATGTACTGTAGAATGGGGCTGTATATACAGGAGAGGAGTGATGTACAGTAGGATGGGGCTGTATATACAGGAGAGGAGTGATGTACTGTAAGATGAGGCTGTATGTACAGTAGGATTGGGATTTATATAGTGAGAATAGGTGTGATGTACTGTGGGACAGTGGTGTATATAGAGAGGAGTGGTGTAGTGTAGGATGGGGCTGTATATAGAGGAGAGGAGTTATCTACTGCAGGATGGGGTTTTATATAGAGAGGAGTGATGCACTGTAAGATGAGGCTGTATGTACAGTAGGATTGGGATTTATATAGTGAGAATAGGTGTGATGTACTGTGGGACAGTGGTGTATATAGATGAGAGGAGTGATGTACTGTAGGATGGTGTTTTATATAGAGAGGAGTGATGCACTGTAAGATGGGGCTGTATATACAGGAGAGAAGTGATGTACTGCATAATGAGGCTGTGTATAAAGTAGAGCAGAGATGAAGAATAGAGCTGTATATGGAGGGGCCGAGCAGAGTGATGTACTGCAGGATGGGGCTGCATGTAGAAGAAAGGATTGATATATTGCACAATGAGGCTATATACAGAAGAAATTATGTACTGTACATGGGGATGTATATGGAGGATAGGAGTGAGGTACTGTAGGATGGGACTGTAGATAGAGGCGAGACGTGATGTATTGTAGGATGGGACTGCATATAGAGGTGAGAATAGATGTACTGTGAGATGGAGCTATATATAGAGGAGAGAAGTTATGTACTGTAGGATGGGGCTGTATTTAGAGAGGAGTGGTGTAGTGTAGGATGGGGCTGTATATAGAGAAGAGGAGTTATCTACTGCAGGATGGGGTTTTATATAGAGAGGAGTGATGCACTGTAAGATGAGGCTGTATGTACAGAAGGATTGGGATTTATATAGTGAGAATAAGTGTGATGTACTGTGGGACAGTGGTGTATATAGATGAGAGGAGTGATGTACTGTAGGATGGGGCTGTATATACAGTTAGGTCCATAAATATTTGGACAGAGACAACATTTATCTAATTTTGGTTCTAGACATTACCACAGTGAATTTGAAACAAAACAAATCAGATGCAGTTGAAGTTCAGACTTTCAGCTTTCATTTGAGGGTCTCCACATTAAAATTGGATGAAGGGTTTAGGAGTTTCAGCTCCTTAACATGTGCCACCCTGTTTTTAAAGGGACCAAAAGTAATTGGACAAATGACTCCAAGGCTATTTCATGGACAGGTGTGGGCAATCCCTTTGTTATGTCATTCTCAATTAAGCAGATGAAAGGGCCGGAGTTGATTTGAGGTGTGGTGTTTGCATTTGGAAGGTTTTGCTGTGAAGGAAACATGCGGTCACAGGAGCTCTCCATGCAGGTGAAACAAGCCATCCTTAAGCTGCAAGAACAGAAAAAAACCCATCCAAGAAATTGCTACAACATTAGAAGTGGCAAAATCTACAATTTGGTACATCCTGAGAAAGAAAGAAAGCACTGGTTAACTCATCAATGCAAAAAGACCTGGGAGCCCACGGAAGACAACAGTGGTGGATGATCGCCACATACTTTCTTTGGTGAAGAAGAACCCGTTCACAACATCAACTGAAGTCCAGAACACTCTCAGTGAAGTAGGTGTATCTGTCTCTAAGTCAACAGTAAAGAGAAGACTCCATGAAAGTAAATACAAAGGGTTCACATCTAGATGCAAACCATTCATCAATTCCAAAAATAGACAGGCCAGAGTTAAATTTGCTGAAAAACACCTCCAGAAGCCAGCTCAGTTCTGGAAAAGTATTCTATGGACAGATGAGACAAAGATCAACCTGTACCAGAATGATGGGAAGCCAAAAGTTTGGAGAAGAAAGGGAACGGCACATGATCCAAGGCACACCACATCCTCTGTAAAACATGGTGGAGGCAACGTGATGGCATGGCCATGCATGGCTTTCAATGGCACTGGGTCACTTGTGTTTATTGATGACATAACAGCAGACAAGAGTAGCCGGATGAATTCTGAAGTGTACCGGGATATACTTTCAGCCCAGATTCAGCCAAATGCTGCAAACTTGATTGGACGGCGCTTCATAGTACAGATGGATAATGACCCCAAGCATACAGTCAAAGCTACACAGGAGTTCATGAGTGCAAAAAAGTGGAACATTCTTCAATGGCCAAGTCAATCACCAGATCTTAACCCAATTGAGCATGCATTTCACTTGCTGAAATCCAGACTTAAGAGGGAAAGACCCACAAACAAGCAAGACCTGAAGGCTGCGGCTGTAAAGGCCTGGCAAAGCATTAAGAAGGAGGAAACCCAGCGTTTGGTGATGTCCATGGGTTCCAGACTTAAGGCAGTGATTGCCTCCAAAGGATTCGCCACAAAATTTTGAAAATAAAAATATTTTCTTTGGGTTATGTTTATTTGTCCAATTACTTTTGACCTCCTAAAATGTGGAGTGTTTGTAAAGAAATGTGTACAATTCCTACATTTTCTAACACATATTTTTGTTCAACCCTTCAAATTAAACGCTACAATCTGCACTTGAATTCTGTTGTAGAGGTTTCATTTCAAATCCAATGTGGTGGCATGCAGAGCCCAACTCGCGAAAATTGTGTCACTGTCCAAATATTTCTGGCCCTGACTGTAGATGAGAGAAGTGATGTACTGTAGGATGGGGCTGTATATACAGGAGAGGAGTGATGTACAGTAGGATGGGGCTGTATATACAGGAGAGGAGTGATGTACTGTAGGATGGGGCTCTATATAGAGAAGATGAGTGATTTACTGTTGGATGGGGTTGTATATAGAGGAGAGAAATTATGTACAGCAAGATGAGAATGTGTGATGTACTGTGGGACAGTGGTGTATATAGATGAGAGGAGTGATGTACTGCAGGATGGGGCTGTATATAGAGGAGAGGAGTTATCTACTGCAGGATGGGTTTTATATAGAGAGGAGTGATGCACTGTAAGATGGGGCTGTATGTACAGTAGGATTGGGATTTATATAGTGAGAATAGGTGTGATGTACTGTGGGACAGTGGTTTATATAGATGAGAGGAGTGATGTACTGTAGGATGGGGCTGTATATAGAGTGGAGTGATGCACTGTAGGATGGGGCTGTATATAGAGAGGAGTGATGTACTGTAGGATAGGGCTGTATATACAGGAGAGGAGTGATGTACTGTAGGATGGGGCTGTATATAGAGAGGAGTGATGTACTGTAGGATAGGGCTGTATATACAGGAGAGGAGTGATGTACTGTAGGATGGGGCTGTATATAGAGAGGAGTGATGTACTGTAGGATAGGGCTGTATATACAGGAGAGGAGTGATGTACTGTAGGATGGGGCTCTATATAGAGAAGTTGAGTGATTTACTGTTGGATGGGGTTGTATATAGAGGAGAGAAATTATGTACAGCAAGATGAGAATGTATATAGAGGATAAGAGTGATGTACTTTGGTATAGTGCTGTATATAGAGGAGAGAAGTGATAGACTGTAGGATGGGGCTGTATAAAGTAGAGTGATATTCTAAAGGGTGAGGATGTATATAGAGGAGACCAGTGATTTACTGTAGTATGGGGCTGTATATATAGGAAAGAAGTGATGTACTGTAGGATGGGGCTGTATATAGAGGAGAGAAGAAATGTACTGTAGCATGGGGCAGTATATAGAGGAGAGAAGTGATGTACTGTAGGATGGGGCTGTATATAGAGGAGAGAAGAAATGTACTGTAGCATGGGGCAGTATATAGAGGAGAGAAGTGATGTACTGTAGGATGGGGCTGTATATAGAGGAGAGAAGAAATGTACTGTAGCATGGGGCAGTATATAGAGGAGAGAAGTGATGTACTGTAGGATGGGGCTGTATATAGAGGAGAGAAGTAATGTACTGTAGGATGGGGCAGTATATAAAGGGGCTGAGAGGAGTTATATATTGCAGAGTGGAACGATATGTAGAGGAAAGGAGTGATATACTTAAGTATGGAACTGTATATAGAGTAGAGAGCAATGTATTGCAGGTAGGGTGGTGTATACAGTTGGGAAAATAAGTATTTGATACGCTGCCAATTTTGCATTTATGCAAAAGGGACCAGAATGTTATGATACGGTAGCTGAGGAGTGCAGGTAAAAAAGGAAATACACCAGAGCAGTTGGAATCTATGAGATTGCAGTACCCTGACTAACCACCACAACTAGAGGCAGCCGTGGAGCGTTCCTACGTTGGTCCTAGACGCCTCGTCACAGCCTGAGAAACTAACTACACCTAAAGATAGAAATAGGAAAGCTATCTGCCCCGGAGCAGAACCCCAAAGATAATAGAAAGCCCCCAAACATGTAATGGCGGTTAGACAAGAGGAAATACTGACACAGAAAGAAAATAGTAAGAGCAAAAGCTGGGGCCCAAACTATCTAAATAGAAAAGGACAGGAAGGGTACTTACTGCAATCCCAGAAAACCCTGAAAAACACCAACTCTACTAATTTCAAAATCACCTGAGATCACACGACCTCTACCACCTAAATTAGTTCTCTGGTGTAACAAAAACAGCAGCCACTGAAAAAACTGCAAAAAGCAAAAGTACAAAACACAGTGGCTGGACTAAACTGAGAGGGCAAAAGCCCCGGAGGGGACCCAGAAGGCCCCCACAGAAGTGCAGGACAAAATGCAAAAATATAGCAAAAACACAAAATAAGAAATTGTCTTATCTGATAGCAGGAGATGCAGACACGACACAGCAGGCTACAAGGGAAACTGGAAAGAAGGATTCAGACCAGAACAATTGATCACCGGCAACCCTGATGGGAAAATGATTCCCTTAAATAAGACCAATCAGTAACACCTGATTCCCAATCCTCACTAGTACCGCTTGTAACCACCAGAGGGAGCCTCTGCTCAGAACTCATCTCAAACCCATTCACAACAGTACCCCCCCCTTGAGGAGGGGTCACCGAACCCTCATTTGAGCAACCAGGTCGGTCAGGATGAGTTCTATGATACGCACGGATAAGTCTCCTAGCATGGATGTCCGAAGCAAACACCCAAGAATTATCCTCCTGACCATAACCTCTCCATTTAACCAAATACTGGAGTCTTCGTCTAGAAAAACGAGAATCCAATATTTTCTCAACCACATACTCCAGATTGCCCTCAACCAAAACAGGGTCAGGAGGCACAGCAGCAGGAACCACTGGCTCAACAAACCTCTTCAACAAGGACTTGTGGAACACGTTATGGATCTTAAATGTCCCTGGAAAAAGCAAACGAAAAGAAACAGGATTAATAATCTCCATGATCTTATAAGGTCCAATGAACCTAGGCTTAAATTTAGGAGATGCTACTCTCATAGGAATATTCTTTGAGGACAACCAGACCAAGTCCCCACTTCAAACCGAGGACCATCAGTCCTATGCCGGTTAGCAAACCGCTGGGCCTTCTCCTGAGAGAGGGACAACCTCTCCACTACCTGGTCCCAAATCTGCTGCATACGCTCAACAACAGAGTCAACACCTGGACAGACAGAAGCCTCCGTCTGTCCTGAAGAAAATCGAGGGTGAAACCCAGAATTACAGAAAAACGGAGACATCAAAGTGGCAGAGCTAGCCCTATTATTAAGAGCAAACTCAGCCAAAGGCAAAAAAGAGACCCAGTCATCCTGATCAGCAGACACAAAGCATCTTAGATAAGTCTCCAATGTCTGGTTTGTTCTCTCAGTTTGACCATTGGTCTGAGGATGAAATGCCGAGGAGAAAGACAATTGAACACCCAGTTTAGAACAAAAAGTCCTCCAAAATCTGGAAACAAACTGGACTCCTCTGTCAGACACAATGTTCTCAGGAATGCCGTGTAAACGAACCACGTGCTGAAGGAACAACGGCACCAATTCAGAGGAGGAAGGCAACTTAGGTAATGGCACAAGATGTATCATTTTGGAAAACCTATCACAAATTACCCAGATGGTGGTCATTCTCTGAGAAACAGGAAGATCGGAAATGAAATCCATAGAGATATGGGTCCATGGTCTCTTGGGCACAGGCAATGGCATCAACAAACCACTAGAGCGAGAGCAAGGCTTGGAGCGAGAGCAAGTCCCGCAGGACTGCACAAATTCCCTGACATCGCGAGACAAGGTAGGCCACCAAAAGGACTGACTAACCAAGTCTCTGGTACCAAAAATTCCGGGATGCCCAGCCAATGCGGAACAATGAATCTCAGACATCACACTCTTTTTCCATTGGTCCGGGACAAACAATTTTCCAACAGGGCAGAGCTCGGGCCTATCCTCCTGACACCCCTCCAGAGCAAGTCTCAAATTAGGCGAGATGGCGGAAAGAACTACACCCTCCTTCAAAATAACAGAGGGATCAGATAGCTCAGGAGAGTCCGCAAGGAAACTCCTCGAGAGGGCATCCGCCTTAACATTCTTAGTGCCAGGAAGAAAGGAAACCACAAAATTAAAACGTGTGAAAAACAAGGCCCACCTGGCCTGTCTAGGATTGAGTCGCTTGGCAGATTCCAGATAGACCAGATTCTTATGGTCCGTAAGGACCACCACCTGATGTTTGGCTCCCTCCAGCCAATGTCTCCACTCTTCAAAAGCCCACTTCATGGCCAATAACTCCCGATTACCCACGTCATAATTACGTTCAGTAGGAGAAAATTTTCGAGAGAAAAAGGCACAAGGGTTACTTTTAGAGGTCTCTGGATCTTTTTGGGACAAAACGGCACCTGCCCCAATTTCAGAGGCATCAACCTCCACCTGAAATGGCAGAGAAACATCAGGCTGCCGTAGAACAGGAGCAGAAGTGAATCTCTGCTTAAGTTCCTGAAACGCAGAGACTGCCTCAGGAGGCCAATTCACCACATCAGAACCCTTTCTGGTCAAATCAGTTAATGGTTTAACAATAACAGAGAAATTACCAATAAATTTACGATAAAAATTGGCAAAACCCAAAAATCTCTGAAGAGCCTTTAATGAAGTAGGTTGGACCCAATCACAGATGGCCTGAACCTTGACCGGGTCCATTTCAATAACAGATGGGGACAAAATGAATCCCAGAAATGAGATCTTCTGTACGCCAAAAAGACACTTTGATCCCTTCACATACAGAGCATTCTCTCTCAAAATCTGGAATACAGTTCGAACATGTTTCACATGAGAGTCCCAGTCATTAGAAAAAATCAAGATATCATCCAAATAAACAATCAGAAACTTGTCCACAAAATCCCTGAAAATGTCATTCATGAAGGACTGGAAGACGGAAGGAGCATTAGTGAGCCCAAAGGGCATCACAAGGTACTCAAAATGCCCTTCAGGGGTGTTAAATGCCGTCTTCCATTCATCCCCGTGCTTAATGCGAATAAGGTTATACGCCCCCCTGAGGTCAAGCTTGGTAAACCAAGTAGCGTTTTTCACCCTGGAAAACAGGTCAGAAATCAAGGGTAACGGGTATTGATATTTCACAGTAATATTGTTCAAGAGACGATAATCAATACACGGCCTTAATGAACCATCCTTTTTGGCCACAAAGAAAAAACCGGCACCTAAGGGTGAAGAGGATGGTCTGATATGACCCTTCTCCAATGATTCCTTGATATAAGACCGCATAGCGTCATGTTCAGGTACAGACAAGTTAAAAAGGCGACCCTTAGGGAATTTACTACCTGGCACTAATTCAATAGCGCAGTCATAGCTCCTATGGGGAGGCAAGGATGCAGATTTACTTTCGCTAAACACATCAGAAAAATCAAACAAAAAGTCAGGAACATCCTCAGCCTGGGGGGAGGCAGAAAAAACAGGAGTGTTGGTATTAACACATTGGCAGCCCCAACTGGTTACAGACACAGATTTCCAATCCAAAACAGGATTATGAGACTGTAACCAAGGGAAACCCAGCACGATAATGTCATGCAGATTATATAGAACCAAAAATTTGCAGCACTCCTGGTGATCAGGTTCAACCCTCATTATCACCTGAGTAGAAAACTGGGGTTTATTCTCAGCCAAAGGGGTAGAATCGATCCCCAGTAGGGGAATAGACTTCTGTAGGGGTATCAAGGGAAACCCACAACGTTTAGCAAAATCATAATCCATCAGGTTAATAGCTGCTCCAGAATCAACGAAAGCCTGAGCAGAAATGAGGACAGAGAGCATATCAGAGTGACAGTTAATAAAAACTTAGTCTGAACACTACCCAAGACAACTGAGCGTGCAAAACGTCTTCCCGCTTAGGGCAGACTGAAATAGCATGAGAGGCATCACCACAGTATAAACATAACCCATTGCGCTTTCGAAACTCATGACGCTGTGCCCCAGACACCACTCCATCACACTGCATGGGCTCAGCAGCTGGCTCACAAGGCAACACCACTCCACGCATACTTCTCCGCTCACGCAAACGTCTGTCAATTTGAATCGCTAATGACATAGAATCATTGAGACCAGAGGGGACAGGGAATCCCACCATAACATCCTTTACATTATCTGACAGACCCTTCCGGAAAAGGGCCGCCAAAGCGTCGTCATTCCATTTGGTCAGGACTGCCCACCTACGGAATCTCTGACAGTATAACTCAGCGTCATCAAGCCCCTGATTTAATGCCAACAAGGCTTTTTCAGCTTGATCAGTGACATTAGGCTCATCGTACAATAACCCCAAAGACTGAAAAAATGCATCAACATCACTCAAAACAGGATCCCCAGGTTGTCAGGGAAAAAGCCCAATCCTGAGGATCGCCGCGCAGGAGAGAGATGACAATTTGAACCTGCTGCGCTGCGTTTCCTGAGGACTTAGATTTTAAGGCAAGAAACAATTTACAATTATTTTTGAAATTCTGAAACTTAGCTCGATCCCCTGAAAACAAATCTGGCATGGGGATCCTAGGTTCCACAACAGGCAACCTAGCAAGATATGCAGCAATACTCCGAACCTCAGTGGCAAGCTGATCCACACGGCCAGACAACTGTGCAAACTCCATTGGGAGAAAAGATCCTCCCCAGCACCCAGAGGGAAAAAAAAAAATGCAACAAACGAAAAATATCTCTGACAACTTTTCTTCCTTCAAAATATTTTTTCCCTTCTGTGAGTACCATACAATTTTTATGGCCGGTGATACTGTTATGTTACGGTAGCTGAGGAGTGCAGGTAAAAAAGGAAATACACCAGAGCAGTTGGAATCTATGAGATTGCAGTACCCTGACTAACCACCGCAACTAGAGGCAGCCGTGGAGCGTTCCTACGATGGTCCTAGACGCCTCGTCACAGCCTGAGAAACTAACTACACCTAAAGATAGAAATAGGAAAGCTATCTGCCCCGGAGCAGAACCCCAAAGATAATAGAAAGCCCCCAAACATGTAATGGCGGTTAGACAAGAGGAAATACTGACACAGAAAGAAAATAGTATGAGCAAACGCTGGGGCCCAAACTATCTAAATAGAAAAGGACAGGAAGGGTACTTACTGCAATCCCAGAAAATCCTGAAAAAACACCAACTCTACTAATTTCAAAATAACCTGAGATCACACGACCTCTACCACCTAAATTAGTTCTCTGGTGTAACAAAAACAGCAGCCACTGAAAAAACTGCAAAAAGCAAAAGTACAAAACACAGTGGCTGGACTAAACTGAGAGGGCAAAAGCCCCCGGAGGGGACCCAGAAGGCCCCCACAGAAGTGCAGGACAAAATGCAAAAATATAGCAAAAACACAAAATAAGAAATTGTCTTATCTGATAGCAGGAGATGCAGACACGACACAGCAGGCTACAAGGGAAACTGGAAAGAAGGATTCAGACCAGAACAATTGATCACCGGCAACCCTGATGGGAAAATGATTCCCTTAAATAAGACCAATCAGTAACACCTGATTCCCAATCCTCACTAGTACCGCTTGTAACCACCAGAGGGAGCCTCTGCTCAGAACTCATCTCAAACCCATTCACAACACCAGAACGACTGCAAGGGTGGATGGAGGGGGTCATGTTTGGCGAGATTTTGGCCAACAACCTCCTTCAAGGAGATACGTCTGACCTCTGTAATTGCAAACAAAGGTTTCTGGACCAAATATTAAGTTCTGTTTTTCTATTGTATCAAATAGTTATTTCACACAATAAAATGCAAATTAATGATGTAATAATCCTACAATGTGATTTCCTGATTTTTTCTATAGATTCTGTCTATCACAGGTGAAGTGTACCTACGATAAAAATTACAGATCTCTCCATTCTTTGTAGGTGGGAAAACTTGCAAAATCGGCAGCGTGTCCAATACTTATTGTCCCCACTGTATATGTGTGTTTCTGTGTGTGTATATCTTCATGATTGCGGTACTGATGTGGGAAGCGGTATATAGCATCTGTAAACGTCTTACCAAGGTTATAGGCCCGGTCAGATGTGCTATAGGCCCGGTCAGATGTGCTATAGGCCCGGTCAGATGTGCTATAGGCCCGGTCAGATGTGCTATAGGCCCGGTCAGATGTGCTATAGGCCCGGTCAGATGTGCTATAGGCCCGGTCAGATGTGCTATAGGCCCGGTCAGATGTATTCTCCCCCGTACTGAACCCCTGCTACACCTCTGACCACAACAGCCCACTGCATCACATTAGATCACCGCGCCTGGTGTGAGGTCAGCATCTTCCGCCATGTACACAGCAGAGGATTTTACCAAACACTACATATCCCATAATCACAATGACCAAGTCCAGTAAGACGCTATCACCATCATTCTCCACTACATTCAGTGGGAGTTACAGAAACCAAGGAGATCTGGTAAACTCATCTACTGGAAATGGAAACTATTAGTTGGGATCTGGGAACCGGGTGCCACTGCTCTTAGATTTGGGACAGTCCGACTCACCAGACTGGCAATGAATATGCAATAAAAATCTGATTTCTTCAAAGCCAATTAAAGGGGTCATACAATAAATCAGTGGAGACCCCTGACTGATCTCTGTAATATCTAGTTTGGGTTTTGTATTTCAATGGCTGCTCTCGTGTGGTCACTTTTCCTTAAATTTTGTGGAGCCTACTACTGATGTCAGGTGCCCTTAAACCTTATTTTACTGCAAAAATTCTATCTCCTTTTCTCCTTTTATAAATTAATCCCATTCTTGACTTATTTTGATCAAGAATGTCATTGATATTAGATCATGTGATCATTTGATCGCAGCAGGTCAGAGATGCACTTCTAGGTTCCTGTTAAGTGTGGAGGTATAGAGGGTGTGTAGGGGGCAGGAACCTGGATCCACAGACCCCCTGCTGAATTACACAAGTATTATAAATGCACATGGTCCATGGGGTCCACTTGCAGAATTTGCTTAGATTTGGTAAATCTCTGGCTACCCCACTTGTCCATGAAGGATGTGATGTTAGGAGGAGAGCACCGGTCACTTGCAGTTAGTGAATATTGATGGCTAATGGCTCAATCTTCTGGACTTTCCATAAACCAGTAGAAATATAGTGTTCCTTCAAATAAGCAGCTGAATGCCTAGCAGAGCGGCGTCCACCGGACGGATCGTGCCTGTCTGTATTAATGGACTCATACATATGTATGCGGCTTATTCTCTGCACTAAAGCAGTGAGCGGTTCTCGAGAGATGACTTGTTTAAGGGCATTTGTACGTCGCTTAGTCCTGACACCTGTCTCCATGCTTGCTGCAGGTTTTTATTACTATGTTGTCTTGGTGAAAATTTTGGGTCCTTTATGTCCATTTACTGCACAGCACGTATTATGTGGAAATAAAAAAAGACATTGCTTTACCTGGTTTAGTTAGAAATATTTAACTGTTTGGCTTCTGCAGCTTCTATGTATTACAACATCGCAAGCTGCTCAATGCTGTTCAGCGTCAATCTCAAAAATCTCCTGAAGATAATCTAAAGTCAATCCTGATCATCGCCGATCAAATAACGTCATGGTCCATCATAGATTCTCAGGAGAGAGCAGGAGAAGCTGAAAACGGAGAGGATACAGACCCATGATTGACATTGAGCAGCGCTGAGCAGCATGCAATGTGCTGGAATTACAGGTAAGTGAATCGTCCAATTTGTCTTGAATTTTTTGTGGTTGGATTCATAGAAATCCAGTAAATCCAGCTGCTATTTTGCTAAATTCTTTTGCATTCTGGAAGAAGTTAAGAAATAATACGGTAATTAATTCTAGTTACCTGTCCTAGGCTCACCCCTCACCTGTCCTGCCGCCGCAGCTTCCTGTCCGGTCCTCTAATCTTCACATCTTCCAGCTTTGGTGGGATGCAGCGGACATCAATGCATGCGCCGAGCTCTATGTGACCACGTGAGGTCCAGTCAGAGCCAAAAGATCCAAATACAGAGGAGGACACAAGATCTGAAAACTGGGGGCAGGAAGATCCTGCCTCAAGACCGGAGCAGGTAAGGACAGGTGAGTATAATCCTTACTATTTAATAACCCCTCCACAGCCCCCTGATTATTAAGCTTTGGGGTCTGTAGAGACATTGAAGCATCTTTTGGGGCACCTTGAACTTGCAATGAATTGATTCGCGTGGATTCTCACCTCTAGTTGTAATTCACTTAGGCAGCGGAAGACAAATGGTTAAATAGTAGTACGAAAAATAATCAGAGAAACGAAAGAATGTGCATAGAAATTTTGACATCTTAAAAAGGATGCAGCAAAACGTGGAGACAGACGTCAGGACTGAGCTTAGCCCCAATTCCCCGAAACAAGTCATCTCTAGTGAACCGCTATCCGCCGCTGTACAGAACACAAGCCGCATACATATGTATAAGCCATTAGTGCAGGGAAGCTCGCTCTGGCCACTGGACGCAGCTACGCTGGAAATACCGCTCACAAAAGTAATGCAACACAAAAGATGGGGGTGAAGAGGTGCGTAGCCTGCAATGGGAATGACCACTTAGATTATTGTAAGAGTTCAGCTACAGGAGGTGCAGACGCTGCAGTGAATTCAGGGACATGGTGCTGATAATAGAAAAAATTGGAGTCCGGCTCAACAGGACTGGATTTTCCTTTGCTTTTTATTTTTCAAAAGAAATTATAGTGCATAGAAAAGAAAATTTTCATGGTCGACATGACCCAGTCGACGCGTTTCGATTGCACTAAGCAGTCTTACTCATGAGTCACGAGTCATGAGTAAGACTGCTTAGTGCAGTTGAAACGCTTCGACTGGGTCATGTCGACCATGAAAATTTTCTTTTGTAGGCACTATAATTTCTTTTTAAAAATAAAAAGAAAAGGAAAATCCAGTCCTGTTGAGCTGGACTCCAATTTTTTGTGAGGCCATGGCGAGGCCGGTGTCTGAGCCCCAGTGGATGAGCAGAGAGCAACTGGGTGAGCTGGAGTTAAGTTTTTATACATGGTGCTGATGTCTGGATTGGTAGTCCCATAGAGTAGCGAGCGGAAAGCACATGGACAGTCGTCTCCGGTGCCAAGTTCTATGGATGTCATCTAGTGGTGCACGAAGCAGCCGATAACAAAAATCCTCTCGACTGTGGTGCTCTGCATAGGCAATAACCAAGATGACAGAGGCTGAAGAGCTACTAGGATTAGGGTTACGGTTAGGGTGAACTTTGATAGCCAGGGTAATAAAAATAGACAGATGTAACAAAAATAAAAATATACAAAAATGTAATCATGTTTAGCTCATTTTTTATGTAATGTTAATGAATCAGGCGAGGTGCAAACTGGCGTGCGCCTCGCCACAAATTTTACTCCTACCAGGAGTGCTCATCCTGATTTTGACCAGCTGGGGTCGCCACGCCTCATCACACCCCGTTTCATCAAGGTTCTGTACACTTTGTGAGAGTTCGGCAAAAATGACGTGAAAACGACAAATGTTGCAACAGTTTTAATGAATAGGAGCCATTGATTATAAAAAGATGTCATCATTAATAAATAACACAAAGTGACCTTATATTGATGCCTTCAAGCTATTTAAAGCCTCGTACATCTGTTCTCTGAGACTTTAGGAAAGAAACACCATGAAAACTCAGGAATGAATGGTTTCTGATGGATCCAATCATTCTGCAGCCAAAAGCGCCTTCCAAATCATTCTCCAGGGTGAAGCAAACAATTAAGCTCAGGGGATACAATTAGTAGAGAAGAGATAAGCATATTGCTCATTTACTGCTAGAAAACCTAATTACTTGGTGTAGGTGATATTGAGAAACCAAATCATGGATCAAGCCTGAGAACCCTTCAGTGAATTATCACACTGCTGAGGATCCAGGTCGGTGCATGATCAGGCGGCATTCAGCTGGATAGGCCATATGCCAATCATGTGTCTACAGAGAGGCAAGACAAAGGGAAGCGGCCCACTGCGGCTGCTGGGAAAGACTTGGGAAGAGCGGCCAGAAAGCTGCAAGTGGCCCATAGCGTATACATCAGCAATGGAGGCAATCAGCATGGCCTAGATACAAATCGCTAATAAATCGGAAAATAAATAGTGCAAAACAATAGGAAGTAATCTCCGAGCTGAAAGATACCGCACTCATCAATATGGATCAACAGGACACATCCGGGTCAGGTGCCTAAGAAAGTTATAATAGAATTCCCCAGAATTCAGATTTCTACAAATTACAAATTCTTGTGAAATTCTAAACAAATTCAGTTTGTTTACAATCGATTTGCTTGATACTTTCCTGAGCTAAGAAGCCTTTTCTAAGTAATAGTGCCCCCTCTATGCTTCTCTATAGTAATAGTGCCTCCTCTATGCCTCTCTATAGTAATAGTGCCCCTCTATGCTTCTCTATAGTAATAGTGCCCCCTCTATGCTTCTCTATAGTAACAGTGCCCCCTATATGCCTCTCTATAGTAATAGTGCCCCCTCTATGCCTCTCTATAGTAATAGTGCCCCCTCTATGCTTCTCTATAGTAATAGTGCCCCCTCTATGCTTCTCTATAGTAATAGTGCCTCCTCTATGCTTCTCTATAGTAATAGTGCCCCCTCTATCCCTCTCTATAGTAATAGTGCCTCCTCTATGCTTCTCTATAGTAATAGTGCCCCCTATATGCCTCTCTATAGTAATAGTGCCCCCTCTATGCCTCTCTATAGTAATAGTGCCCCCTCTATGCTTCTCTATAGTAATAGTGCCCCCTCTATGCTTCTCTATAGTAATAGTGCCTCCTCTATGCTTCTCTATAGTAATAGTGCCCCCTCTATGCTTCTCTATAGTAACAGTGCCCCCTATATGCCTCTCTATAGTAATAGTGCCCCCTCTATGCCTCTCTATAGTAATAGTGCCCCCTTATGCTTCTCTATAGTAATAGTGCCCCCTCTATGCTTCTCTATAGTAATAGTGCTCCCTCTATGCCTCTCTATAGTAATAGTGCCCCCTCTATGCTTCTCTATAGTAATAGTGCCCCCTCTATGCTTCTCTATAGTAACAGTGCCCCCTCTATGCTTCTCTATAGTAATAGTGCCTCCTCTATGCTTCTCTATAGTAATAGTGCTCCCTCTATGCTTCTCTATAGTAATAGTGCCTCCTCTATGCTTCTCTATAGTAATAGTGCCTCCTCTATGCTTCTCTATAGTAACAGTGCCTCCTCTATGCTTCTCTATAGTAATAGTGCTCCCTCTATGCCTCTCTATAGTAATAGTGCCCCCTCTATGCTTCTCTATAGTAATAGTGCCCCCTCTATGCTTCTCTATAGTAACAGTGCCCCCTCTATGCTTCTCTATAGTAATAGTGCCTCCTCTATGCTTCTCTATAGTAATAGTGCTCCCTCTATGCTTCTCTATAGTAATAGTGCCTCCTCTATGCTTCTCTATAGTAATAGTGCCTCCTCTATGCTTCTCTATAGTAACAGTGCCCCTCTATGCTTCTCTATAGTAATAGTGCCTCCTCTATGCTTCTCTATAGTAATAGTGCCCCCTCTATGCTTCTCTATAGTAATAGTGCCCCCTCTATGCTTCTGTATAGTAATAGTGCCTCCTCTATGCTTCTCTATAGTAATAGTGCCTCCTCTATGCCTCTCTATAGTAATAGAGCCTCCTCTATGCCTCTCTATAGTAATAGTGCCCCCTCTATGCTTCTCTATAGTAATAGTGCCCCCTCTATGCTTCTGTATAGTAATAGTGCCTCCTCTATGCTTCTCTATAGTAATAGTGCCTCCTCTATGCCTCTCTATAGTAATAGTGCCTCCTCTATGCCTCTCTATAGTAATAGTGCCCCCTCTATGCTTCTCTATAGTAATAGTGCCCCCTCTATGCTTCTGTATAGTAATAGTGCCTCCTCTATGCTTCTCTATAGTAATAGTGCCTCCTCTATGCCTCTCTATAGTAATAGTGCCTCCTCTATGCCTCTCTATAGTAATAGTGCCTCCTCTATGCCTCTCTATAGTAATAGTGCCCCCTCTATGCTTCTCTATAGTAATAGTGCCCCCTCTATGCTTCTGTATAGTAATAGTGCCTCCTCTATGCTTCTCTATAGTAATAGTGCCTCCTCTATGCCTCTCTATAGTAATAGTGCCTCCTCTATGCCTCTCTATAGTAATAGTGCCCCCTCTATCCCTCTCTATAGTAATAGTGCCTCCTCTATGCTTCTCTATAGTAATAGTGCCTCCTCTATGCTTCTCTATAGTAATAGTGCCTCCTCTATGCTTCTCTATAGTAATAGTGCCCCCTCTATGCTTCTCTATAGTAATAGTGCCCCTCTATGCCTCTCTATAGTAATAGTGCCCCCTCTATGCTTCTCTATAGTAATAGTGCCCCCTCTATGCCTCTCTATAGTAATAGAGCCCCCTCTATGCTTCTCTATAGTAACAGTGCCCCCTCTATGCTTCTCTATAGTAATAGTGCCCCCTCTATGCTTCTCTATAGTAACAGTGCCCCTATATGCCTCTCTATAGTAATAGTGCCCCCTCTATGCTTCTCTATAGTAATAGTGCCTCCTCTATGCTTCTCTATAGTAATAGTGCCTCCTCTATGCCTCTCTATAGTAATAGTGCCCCCTCTATGCTTCTCTATAGTAATAGTGCCCCCTCTATGCTTCTGTATAGTAATAGTGTCCCCTCTATGCCTCTCAATAGTAATAGTGCCCCCTCTATGCCTCTCTATATTAATAGTGCCCCCTCTATGCTTCTCTATAGTAATAGTGCCCCCTCTATGCCTCTCTATAGTAATAGTTACCCCTCTATGCCATTCTATAGTAATAGTGCCCCCTCTATGCCTCTCTATAGTAATAGTGCCCCCTCTATGCCTCTCTATAGTAATAGTGCCCCCTCTATGCTTCTCTATAGTAATAGTGCCCCCTCTATGCTTCTCTATAGTAACAGTGCCCCCTATATGCCTCTCTATAGTAATAGTGCCCCCTCTATGCCTCTCTATAGTAATAGTGTCCCCTCTATGCTTCTCTATAGTAATAGTGCCCCCTCTATGCTTCTCTATAGTAATAGTGCCCCCTCTATGCTTCTCTATAGTAATAGGGCCTCCTCTATGCCTCTCTATAGTAATAGTGCCCCCTCTATGCTTCTCTATAGTAACAGTGCCCCCTATATGCCTCTCTATAGTAATAGTGCCCCCTCTATGCCTCTCTATATTAATAGTGCCCCCTCTATGCTTCTCTATAGTAATAGTGCCCCCTCTATGCCTCTCTATAGTAATAGTTACCCCTCTATGCCATTCTATAGTAATAGTGCCCCCTCTATGCCTCTCTATAATAACAGTGCCCCCTCTATGCCTCTCTATAGTAATAGTAGCCCACCCTCTATGCCCCTCTATTCTATAGTAATAGTGCCCCTATCCCTCTCTATAGTAAGAGTGCCACCTCTGTGCCTCTCTATAGTAATAATGCCCCCCTATCCCTCTCTATAGTAATAGTGCCCCCTCTATGCCTCTCTATAGTAATAATGCCCCTATATGCCTCTCTATAGTAATAGTGCCCCCTCTATGCCTCTATAGTAACAGTGCCCCTCTATGCCTCTCTATAGTAATAGTTACCACTCTATGCCTCTCTATAGTAATAGTGCCCCCTCTATGCCTTTCTATAGTAACAGTGCCCCCTCTATGCCTCTCTATAATAACAGTGCCCCCTCTATGCCTCTCTATAGTAATAGTTACCCCTCTATGCCTCTCTATAGTAATAGTGCCCCCTCTATGCCTCTCTATAGTAATAGTGCCCCCTATCCCTCTCTATAGTAAGAGTGCCACCTCTGTGCCTCTCTATAGTAATAATGCCCCCCTATCCCTCTCTATAGTAATAGTGCCCCCTCTATGCCTCTCTATAGTAATAATGCCCCTATATGCCTCTCTATAGTAATAGTGCCCCCTCTATGCCTCTCTATAGTAACAGTGCCCCTCTATGCCTCTCTATAGTAATAGTTACCACTCTATGCCTCTCTATAGTAATAGTGCCCCCTCTATGCCTTTCTATAGTAATAGTGCCCCCTCTATGCCTCTCTATAGTAATAGTGCCCCCTCTATGCTTCTCTATAGTAATAGTGCCCCCTCTATGCCTCTCTATAGTAACAGTGCCCCTCTATGCCTCTCTATAGTAATAGTGCCCCCTCTATGCCTCTCTATAGTAATAGTGCCCCCTCTATGCCTCTCTATAGTAATAGTGCCCCCTCTATGCCTCTCTATAGTAATAGTGCCCCCTCTATGCCTCTCTATTGTAACAGTGCCCCCCTATCCCTCTCTATAGTAACAGTGCCCCCTCTATGCCTCTCTATAGTAATAGTGCCCCCTCTATGCCTCTCTATAGTAATAGTGCCCCTATCCCTCTCTATAGTAATAGTGCTCCCCCTATCCCTCTCTATAGTAATAGTGCCCCCTCTATGCCTCTCTAGAGTAATAGTGCCCCTCTATCCCTCTCTATAGTAATAGTGCCCCCCATGCCTCTCTATAGTAATAGTGCCCCCTCTATGTCTCTCTATAGAAATAGTGCTCCCCTATCCCTCTCTATAGTAATAGTGCCCCCTCTATGCCTCTCTATAGTAATAGTGCCCCCTATCCCTCTCTATAGTAATAGTGCCCCCCTTATCCCTCTCTATAGTAATAGTGCCCCCTCTATGCCTCTCTAGAGTAATAGTGCCCCTCTATCCCTCTCTATAGTAATAGTGCCCCCCATGCCTCTCTATAGTAATAGTGCCCCCTCTATGCCTCTCTATAGTAATAGTGCCCCCTCTATGCCTCTCTATAGTAATAGTGCCCCCCTATCCCTCTCTATAGTAATAGTGCCCCCCTATCCCTCTCTATAGTAATAGTGCCCCTCTATGCCTCTCTATAGTAATAGTGCCCCTCTATGCCTCTCTATAGTAACAGTGCCCCCCCTATCCCTCTCTATAGTAATAGTGCCCCCTCTATGCCTCTCTATAGTAATAGTGCCCCTATCCCTCTCTATAGTAATAGTGCCCCCCTATCCCTCTCTATAGTAATAGTGCCCCCTCTATGCCTCTCTGTAGTAGTAGTGCCCCATCCCTCTCTATAGTAATAGTACCCGCTATCCCTCTCTATGGTAATAGTGCCCCCCTATCCCTCTCTATAGTAACAGTGCTCGCTATCCCTCTCTATAATAATAGTGCCCGCTCTATGCCTCTCTATAGTAATAGTGCTCCCCTATCCCTCTCTATAGTAATAGTGCCCCCTCTATGCCTCTCTATAGTAATAGTGCCCCCTATCCCTCTCTATAGTAATAGTGCCCCCTATCCCTCTCTATAGTAATAGTGCCCCCTCTATGTCTAGTAACTGTGTGTCTCCTGTGCCTCTTGATAGTATTGGAGCCCCCTCTATGCCTCTCTATAGTAATAGTGCCCCTCTATGCCTCTCTATAGTAATAGTGCCCCCTCTATGCCTCTCTATAGTAATAGTGCCCGCTATCCCTTTCTATAGTAATAGTGCCCCCTCTATGCCTCTATAGTAATAGTGCCCACTATCCCTCTCTATAGTAATAGTGCCCCCTCTATGCCTTTCTATAGTAATAGTGCCCCCCTATCCCTCTCTATAGTAATAGTGCCCCCTCTATGCCTCTCTATAGTAATAGTGCCCCCTATCCCTCTCTATAGTAATAGTGCCCCCTCTATGCCTCTCTATAGTAATAGTGCCCCCTTATCCCTCTGTATAGTAATAGTGCCCCCCTATGCCTCTGTATAGTAATAGTGACCCCCTATGCCTCTCTATAGTAATAGTGCCCCCCCCTATGCCTCTCTATAGTAATAGTGCCCCCCTATCCCTCTCTATAATAATAGTGCCCCCTCTATGCCTCTCTATAGTAATAGTGCCCACTCTATGCCTCTCTATAGTAATAGTGCCCCCTATCCCTCTCTATAATAATAGTGCCCCCTCTATGCCTCTCTATAGTAATAGTGCCCACTCTATGCCTCTCTATAGTAATAGTGCCCCCTCTTTCCCTCTCTATAGTAATAATGCCCCCTATCCCTCTCTATAGTAAGAGTGCCACCTCGGTGCCTCTCTATAGTAATAGTGCCCCCCTATCCCTCTCTATAGTAATAGTGCCCCCTCTATGCCTCTCTATAGTAATAATGCCCCCCTATCCCTTTCTATAGTAATAGTGCCCCTCTATGCCTCTCTATAGTAATAGTGCCCACTCTATGCCTCTCTATAGTAATAGTGCCCCCTCTTTCCCTCTCTATAGTAATAGTGCCCCCTATCCCTCTCTATAGTAAGAGTGCCACCTCTGTGCCTCTCTATAGTAATAGTGCCCCCTATCCCTCTCTATAGTAATAGTGCCCCCTCTATGCCTCTCTATAGTAATAATGCCCCCCTATCCCTCTCTATAGTAATAGTGCCCCTCTATGCCTCTCTATAGTAATAGTGCCCCCTCTATGCCTCTCTATAGTAATAGTGCACCTCTATGCCTCTCTATAGTAATAGTGCCCCCTCTATGCCTCTCTATAGTAATAGTGCCCCCTCTATGCCTCTCTATAGTAATAGTGCCCCCTCTATCCCTCTCTATAGTAATAGTGCCCCCTCTATGCCTCTCTATAGTGATAGTGCCCCTCTATGCCTCTCTATAGTAATAGTGCCCCCTCTATCCCTCTCTATAGTAATAGTGCCCCTCTATGCCTCTCTATAGTAATAGTGCCCCCTATCCTTCTCTATAGTAATAGTGCCCGCTCTATGTCTAGTAATTGTGTGTCTCCTGTGCCTCTTGATAGTATTGGAGCCCCCTCTATGCCTCTCTATAGTAATAGTGCCCCCTCTATCCCTCTCTATAGTAAGAGTGCCACCTCTGTGCCTCTCTATAGTAATAGTGTCCTCTCTATGCCTCTCTATAGTAATAGTGCCCCTTCTATCCCTCTCTATAGTAATAGTGCCCCCTCTATGTCTCTCTATAGTAATAGTGCCCCCTCTATCCCTCTCTATAGTAATAGTGCCCCCTCTATGCTTCTCTATAGTAATAGTGTCCCCTCTATGTCTCTCTATAGTAATAGTGCCCCCTCTATCCCTCTCTATAGTAATAGTGCCCCCTCTATGCCTTTCTATAGTAATAGTGCCCCCTCTATCCCTCTCTATAGTAATAGTGCCCCTCTATGCCTCTCTATAGTAATAGTGCCCCCTCTATGCCTCTCTATAGTAATAGTGCTCCCTCTATGCCTCTCTATAGTAATAGTGCTCCCTCTATGCCTCTCTATAGTAATAGTGCCCCCTCTATGCCTCTCTATAGTAATAGTGCCCCCTCTATGCCTCTCTATAGTAATAGTGCCCCCTCTATGCCTCTCTATAGTAATAGTGCCCCTCTATGCCTCTCTATAGTAATAGTGCCCCCTCTATGCCTTTCTATAGTAATAGTGCCCCCTCTATCCCTCTCTATAGTAATAGTGCCCCCTCTATGCCTCTCTATAGTAATAGTGCCCCCCTTTCCCTCTCTATAGTAATAGTGCCCCCTCTATCCCTCTCTATAGTAATAGTGCCCCCTCTATGCCTCTCTATAGTAATAGTGCCCCCTCTATGCCTCTCTATAGTAATAGTGCCCCCTCTATGCCTCTCTATAGTAATAGTGCCCCCTCTATCCCTCTCTATAGTAATAGTGCCCCTCTATGTCTAGTAATTGTGTGTCTCCTTTGCCTCTTGATAGTATTGGAGCCCCTTCTTTTCCTCCTCTTAGTGAAATTTTATAGAATATTAGAACTATGGGGATTAAATCGCAACATTTATTCACTTAATCTAAGAACATTTTTTGTTTCCCCAAAAGTGAAAAAAAAAGTCATATAAAGCTTTAAAAAAAATGCTAGCAGAACGTTAAGGACAATGGAAGAAAAACAAGTGAACGGCACCAGGGGCCATACGTTCAGCACACGTGCAAAAAGTGCTTAACTGAAGACTGGCGGCAACGTTCAACTGGTGCTTAGTGCTCAGCATGAAAAACACAATGTTACCAGTGCATAAAAAGAGCGGAGTGCGGCACTCACCAGGTTGAAAAAATGTTTCAGAATGTTAAGGACGTTTCCCACTATATGGAAGAGACAGATAAGAGGACTAGCGACCCTGGGTGCGGGTCCACACGTGTCTAATCCTAGGTGCCTCATAATAAGGAGATGGAGAACCCAACTGCCCCTATAATAATGCCTGAAAGAATGGTCCCCGCTAACTACGGAACTAGTCGCATTGTAATGTGGCTCACTAAAATATTGGTAAGTATTGTAATACTTGTAAAATAATGAGTGCCCATGATTTTAAGCATTTTGGCCAAAATAAAAAAAAATAAAAATATCAAGGTGTGGTCTTGCAATCTTAAGGGGAAGAATGGGATGTCAGTACTTTGCATGATTGATGGGCAGTCTGTTTGATCGAATAGGTAGCATATTACTCTATATTCACCTATGGGTGGGATCCGGACAGTTTAATTGCCCTGACGCTTTTGTTCAGTGGGGAGATAAGTCAGACAGTCTCTTATAGAGAACTCAGCGCCAAACACTCCTGCGTGGGAGAGTCAGGAGAGGCAGCTGTCAGCCGGCTTGGACTGGCCGATGGGAGAGCAGAAGAATCTCCTGGTGGGCTCCTGTACTGGATTGGATCTATATGAGCAACATTTTGCACATTAAGTTAACAAACCAACTATTTTCTTATTATATAGACGCATAGGAGAATTTGTGAATGAGGGTCCGGTAATATTACATGTAGCCGAATCAGTTACCGGAGGGCTCCTGCCTCCCTGAGTTCAGCACTGGCGGTCAGCCAAGTGAGGGTCCAGCTAACATCGATCTAATTTATAGGGCCAGTTTAGACTAAGACTACAAACATGACCTAACTTACATCCAACCCTACTGGATTTCTGTGCAGCTACATTCACTATAATTAGTCGCTCGACATGTGCCATCTTAATTTTGCATGGCTACTTGTCACTATGTAGCCAGAGCGGACGTGCCTGTGTGTCTCATGGCTACGGTTGGCTCATGCTGCAATTAGACAAGGTTTAGAGAAATCTTTAATAGTCCTTTACAGGTACAGATTTAGCAAACACTAAGCTCACCGATGCGTAGAGCTGGGATGACCATGCCATCTACATAAAGCCGCCAATGGTGCATTCTGCGGTAAAACAGCCGTACTGTGCGGCACCAGTACATCGATGGCTGTAGCAGTTTTTGGAGGCTGGGAAGTATTTTAGCTTTGTCTTACTAGGGCTCAGTTATGATCATCTGGATTGTCCATTGGCGTCTCCTGTAGTCCACAGATCCACCTTCTCTCCCGATGCAGGATGAGGTTCCTCAGATCAATTCTCGTGCCTCATACCCAACCTCTGCCAATACTGATGACTTTCCGAATATTTGCACAAGCCCAACACAAACTATAAATCACCAGTAAGGAAAAAAATGACTTTTTGCTCAAATAATAAGGCGACTTTTCAATATTTTGAAAGATCTTTTGTAGCTTATATGAAGAAGGACACATCCTGTAGGGAAGGCTGGTATTGACTTACCTGGACAAAGACATATTCATCTTGGACGATGAGGGAGTTGGTGTCAATGTATCCTGCGAAGGGTTTCATCCTCACCGTCTCCGAGCAATTGTTCATCTTACAGACGATGTACTGAGCATCTGAAATCCAGAACAAGAGTCAATCGAACGCCACATTTCTTTGCCGTCATTACATTTTGTTGCAATCAAAGCATTTTGCTGTTGCCGAAAATGAGTTAAATTGTCAAAGACATCACTGTGCAAGACGAAAATCAAAGTACAGAAGAACGTTCTGCATGTAAGAGTCTATACCGTCGCCCCCAGAATATACATCCTGCCTCATAAAGTCAATCCTGACACAAGGTATCATTCAGATACTATTATTATCCCTGCTGGCAGAATTATCAATACCGCTCGCTGGGTGTCATCGAGTTCTGAAAGAATTTAGAACTAGATACAAAAAAAAGTTGTGAAATTGTTACATTTAAAAGCAAGATCTACAGAAAAAATAAGAATAAAAAAAAATAAATGAAAAGTATCGGTGATGTAGAAATACCATAGAGTCCCCATAGAGGTCTCCATGAACCCTCGCCCTTATTTCCTGCCATGGCCATACCCATTAGATAAAAGATGGACAACCTACCAAATCGTGGAAGACCACCTAATGAGTCTCTCTCCTGAAGGCAGATGTCAGGGGACAGAAAGAAGAGTTGGGCATATTGAATTTCACATGCCTTATACCTTTTTTTTAAGGTCTCTCCGAGTGATACTTTTCCTTTTCCTCCCAATGTGCTTGTGCATGGGGGCTAAGGAGGAATAGTTTACAGCTCAGCGAGCTTTAGGCACACAGCTACTTTATATAATGTGTATGACTCTGCTCCTCCCTTACAATTCACTCTAAACATTCATTTGGCTGCTGGTTCTTCAATGTATCATGGGATTACTGGTTTCATACTAGTCTGACCTGTGGGTTATTACTACATCTTCTGGCATCTCGACATACTCACTTTCTGGCTATTTCTCTAACTTTGCACCTCCAAATAGACTCTATTAGTTCCCCTCATGACCCCGACTACTCACAAATCTACTGTACATCCTCCATTCTGCTGTTACTGTGTCTTCATTACATAGAAACTCACAGCAAAATACAAACCTTATTGCAGGGCTAACAAAAACTTGTATATTTTATATAATCCTCTTTTATGTACATTATTAGAGAGTTAGAGTTAATAATGAAGGGTATTTGTATGTCACCATTTCTGGATCCTCATCTATTGGCCAAACAGAGGACGTCTCATTCTGGAGAACAAAGCACATCACCCAGACTTCTCGCTCCAGTACTAGATTCACAGTTACACTGCTCAGTATTGATGTATAATTTCTTTCATGTTGCTTTTTAGTGATTTATCTCATTGGAGATCTTGATTCACAGTTTTGCTGCTCATTTCTGATGTATAAATTCCTACATGTTGCTTTCCAATAAGTGTTTTATCTCATTGGAGTACTAGATTCACAGTTACACTGCTCAGTTTTGTTGTATAATTTCCTTAATGTTGCTTTCTAGTAAGTATTTTATTTCTTTGGAGTACTAGATTCACAGTTACACTGCTTTATACGGATGTACAATTTCCTTCAAGTTTCTTCCTAGTATTTTATCTCATTGAAGTACTAGGTTCACAGTTACACTGCTCAGCACTGATGTATAATTTCCACCATGCTACTTTCTAGTAAGTGTTTTATCTCATTAGAATACTGGATTCACAGTTGCTCTGCTCAGTACTGATGTATACTTTCCTTAAAGTTGCTTCTTAGTAAGTATTTTATCTCATTGAAGTACTAGATTCACAGTTACACTGCTCAGTACTGATGTATAATTTCCTCCATGTTGCTAACTAGTATTTTATCTAATTGGAACACTGGATTCACAGTTACACTGCTCAGTACTGCTGTATAATACCCCCATGCTGCTACTGCCTCTGAACGTATGCTACATAGAAATAGGAGAGCAGGAATCCCTCGTCTGTGTATGCTGGGAGAGAGTATCTCAGACTAAGATGAAAATTAGAGGCAGAGCCTGCAGGAGGATGTGAGTGGTGAAAAACGCAGGATGCAAGTTGCAGAAGGCCCAGAAATAGTGTTATTCCTCATGTGTACACACATGAGAGCTTTTTATGATTGGTCACTGGGAATGACAGGTGCGCTTTCAGAAAAGCCAACCTGTCCCCTTGGTAATGCTCGTACAACGTGAGTTTCCAGACTCTGGAGTACACTTCAAGATATTAAGCAGAGGACTCAGGTAATGAATCAAATGGTAAAACAGCTACTACAAGAATTCCCCTCTCGCTGCCTTCCATCAGCAGAACAAAAAGCGCTCTCTGCATGAAGGAGCACATAATGGCAGGTGACTCGGCGCTCAGTTGTTCTGCAGTTCAGGTGCCAATGGCTCCTTAAAGAAATAAATCTGGGATCAGCTCCAGAGACAGATGGAGATATTCAAGCCAGGACCTCCCAGCTAGGGATGCAGACAAGATAGATGTTCCAGCAGCTGCTGCAGACAGACCCGCTAACACCTCGGTGTCCGCTGACAGCTTGCTTCTTCTCCGGCAGAAAACAAGGGTTGAATCCTCGCGGCTCCATCACCAAATTACTAGACATCAGAGCAAATATTACTCTAAATTCTGTACTGTAAATTCACGGTAACGGAGAGATAAGCTCATCGAACCCAACGCCAACTGGAAGAGGAAATCTACGGTCTAATCTGACTACGGAATCCACGAGAATCCCAAACCAGGGGAAATGATCTTCTTCGTGGCTTGAATATTTATTTGTGTCAAAGATTCGATTGACGGGGAAATCGATGACCCAAAATGACGCGGATTTCCTTGATTCAGGTGACACAATGTTTTCGCTCTTGGGTCCAACTCTGCGCAGAGTGTATGGAAAAGGTTTTGTGACAGCTGATCATCATCATGTCTATTAGTTTGGGAATATAGTGGGGTAAAATGTGTGAAAGATTGGTACGGCGTGAAGAAGGCAAAAGAAGAGGAGGCACCGCCGTGTGAGTTTGGAACGGCTTGATGCCAAAGTTGCAACAGTTTTAGAATTCAGAATGCCACAGAAACTTCCCAATGGAGCGCTCTCGACAGCTGGGGATGAGGCGTGCTCTGCCGACACTGCTCAATCCGGATCCTTCTGATCACACACATCGGACAGTCAGGTTGTTAGCTACAAAAATGTATCTGCAATATGTTTGCAGACAAACTAAAAAAAGCAAAAAAAAATTTAGTAGAAGAAATTGCACGGGGTGGCAGATCAGAAATAGGGTTAGATCATCGGGTTAGTGATAGGAGCGATGCATAGTGTGATGTGACACAGAAGAATTTCCTGCACCTATAGTGCTGGTAGAATTCTGATAAAGAGGAACCACCCACTATAGATGGCACATTTCAGAGCATGAGTTTCTGGATTGTTCCTGAACACATCAGACTGGCAGGTGTGCATAAAAGCAGTTTCACCTTGTTATAGAGGATGAGAGCAGCCAGGCCGCGCATTTCTACAAGGGTTTGAAAGCACAGATATTAAATAACTTACATTTGTCCCTTGGAAATTAATCTATAAGGTGCATTCAAAATGAAGACGTTTCTGTGTTTTAGGGTGTTGCACAGAGTCGATTTCAAAATTGCAACTTAATAATCTCCATTAGACTAAACAGCACTGACCTGCAATACCACACTAAACCTGTAAACAGGGGCGGCGCTGTTTTTTTTTTTTTTAGATAAAGTGGATCTCTTTCTCTAATCCTGTAAAACCCCTTTAATTCTGATGCCATCGGCTCCTTGTCCTCTGGATTGATGTAATCTTAGATGAATAGCAGGTTGATGAACGTTTCTCTTTTTTCGCCATCAGGAATGATGGAAGTTGACATCAGTGTACATTGTATGAGCAAGAACTCCGAATATTCAATAATAACCGAGCTTCAAAAATGTCATCAGCATGAAAATGTCAAGGCAAATTAAGACCTTTCCGCAACTCCAGTCATCTCTTACTCCGGCTGCTAAACTCAGATTAAACATTGTAAAGACCTAAATATGTTTCATGAGATTTGCTTATTCTAGTCACTATAAGTAATGACCTTAGATAACGAGACGTTTGATTATAAAAAAAGGGGCAAAAATATCATTCGGGTTTAGGGTATGCTGGGGTAGACAACAGCTGCAGGCTTATGCGGAAGATGGCGCGGTGTTAACGGCAGTCGCTTCTCTACACTGTACGATATGACCGCTCTGCTATTTTGGTTGCGTCGGTTCTTTCTTGTATGTTCCCCGATGCCGTGAAGACCATTGATAACAGGGCAAACATACAGAAAGGAAACGATGCCGAAGGAAATGTTTCTTCTCCTTTGTCTTGTGCAGTGGACCATTCATGGTGATTCCATAGTGGTGTAGGATGCAGGAGGGTGAATCAGTGCTTCCATGATAGTCTATGATCATGGAGAGGTGAACGCTTATTTCCCTGGTGGGTGGCCCATTTCCTTGGAGATCGGGTGATCTGGTATGCCGCTAATCCAGTCCTGCAGTAGATCCTCCAGTGTCACTCAGCTCAGTTGCATTTTATCCCATGACTCCAGTTTTCTGCCATCGATGTTCCAATTTTCCATCTGGATCTCCCTGTTTTACCAACGTCATCTGCCCATGCTGAATAATATCTGCTCATCCGGACGAAGGGCTTTGAGGATCCACCTCACCAGGTAAGACATAACGCTGAGATGATGACACTATCAAAAAATGCTTCTCTGATCGATCAGATCAACAATATCCAACAGCAATTTGTAAAGTTACAGCGAAAATGTATCTGAAGCTCCACAGCTGAGGACACTTTACTTTTTGGAGGCTCTTTGGCGATTCCTAATTTGTCCTCCTTAAAGTCCAAACAAAACTAAAATCAAAATAAATGTAGTTACTGTAATTGAATTTCCAGATTTTGCTAAAAAAATTACTCCAAATCAGTCCATTTTGGCTGAGTAGTAGATTGGAATATAAGTTTTGTGTGGCTCCTCCTATCCTCTCCCAGCATTTTCTTCTGGTGGGACCTGTGGATTTCATGAACAAAAGTTCTCGCACCCATGAGAAGCATTTCAAGATGGATCATAACTGGTTCAGTGATCATACTCAAGAGTGGTGATAAATGGTTGCATGTCCAATTGGAAGAGTGTTACAAGTGTGGTACCATAAGGCTCTGTCCTGGCCCCAGTCTTACAAGTGGGGTACCACAAGGCTCTGTTCTGGCCCCAGTGTTGCAAGTGGGGTACCACAAGGCTCTGTCCTGGCCCCAGTGCTACAAGTGGGGTACCACAAGGCTCTGTCCTGGCCCCAGTGTTACAAGTGGGGTACCACAAGGCTCTGTCCTAGCCCCAGTGCTACAAGTGGGGTACCATTAGGCTCTGTACTGGCCCCAGTGTTACAAGTGGGGAACACAAGGCCCTGTCCTGGCCCCAGTGTTACAAGTGGGGTACCATAAGGCTCTGTCCTGGCCCAGTGTTACAAGTGGGGTACCACAAGGCTCTGTCCTGGCCCCAGTGTTACAAGTGGGGTACCACAAGGCTCTGTTCTGGCCCCAGTGTTACAAGTGGGGTACCACAAGGCTCTGTCCTGGCCCCAGTGTTACAAGTGGGGTACCACAAGGCTCTGTACTGGCCCCAGTCTTACAAGTGAGGTACCACAAAACTCCGTCCTGGCCTCAGTGTTACAAGTGGGGACCACAAGGCTCTGTACTGGCCCCAGTGTTGTTCAACATTTTTATAAATGTTCTAGATAAGGGAATTGAAGGTGAACTGATCAGATTTGCAGACAATGCAAAGCTAGGAGGGATAGATAACAATAGAGAAGACAGAGAAAGGATTCAGAAGGATCTAGATAAACTTGAACCATGGACAACGACTAATAGAATGGTATTTAACAGGGAAAAATGCAGGATTCTACATCTGGGCAAGAAAAACGAAAATTACATCTACAGAAGAGGAGGAATAGAACTAAGCAACAACACATGTGAAAAAGACTTAAGTATACTAACAGATCACAGACTGCACATGAGTCAACAGTGTGACACAGCAGCAAAAAAGGAAAATACAGTTCTAGGATGTATTAAGAGAAGCATAGAGTCTAGATCACGTGAAGTCATTATCCCCCTCTACTCCTCCTTGGTCAGACCTCATCTGGAATACTGTGTCCAGTTCTGGGCACCACATTTTAAAAAAGACATCAACAAACTGGAGCAAGTTCAGATAAGAGCAACCAGGATGGTGAGTGGACTGCCAAGTATGGACCAAGTAAAGGATCTGGGAATGTTTAGCTTGCAAAAAAAGAAGAGGAGACTTAATAGCTGTTGTAACCAGTTCAGGGGGTATATAGCTCTGGGATCGCCGTCTCGGGTAGACGGAGTGGCATAACGAGTCCAATCACCAACAGCAGCACTGGTGCAAACTGGCGCCAACCAGCTTTTATTAAAGTCCACAGCAATAAGACATAAAACAAAACCATAAAACAAAGTCCTAAGCCTGTCAGGCTGCTAACTAGACACAGTCAGTTCCCTCACTACCGTGGTCTAGGCTCTAGCAGCCTGGCCACAACAACACAGATTTATAATTACCAGAGATTGTCTTGCAGGAGACTCCAGCAGCGTCTGAAGCCAGATTCAGACTGAGAGCTCTGTCTGTGTAACTCTACCACCTATTTCTGGCTGCTTAATTAAGCAGCTGTGTGTACTCAGGGTTGAGCTGCAAGCCTGTACTGGATGAGGAGTGGAGTGAACGTCGTACTGCTATCCTACCTTCACTCCTATATTCCTTATGCGACCCAGCTAAGAAACCTGGCGAGATATACACCCTGTCCAGTACGCACCCCTTCACTGTCTCACATATCTCCCCCTCTTCTCCAGACCGGAGGGCTGGTTAACAACCCCAAAGAGACAGTGAACTCTGGACAAGGCATCGGCATTACCCTGTAACTTCCCAGGCCTATGCTCTACCGAGAAATGGTGCTTCACTAAAGAAGTCCGGCCTGGCAAGTCTGAAAACCTCTGCTGATTTTTCTGCAGAAATTCCCGTATTAACCCTTTCTCTAATTTACTCGAGGCCAACAATGACTCTCTGTCCCTCCAGGGCTTGATCAGGTTGATATGATAGACCTGGTAGGGCTTCCGTCTCCCTGGTTGATGTACTTTGTAGGTGACCTCGCTCACTTTCTGTACGATCTCGTAGGGGCCATGCCATTTGGCCAAAAACTTACTTTCCACCATGGGAATTAGGATCAGGACCCGATCTCCGGGGTTGAAAGTCCTAACTTTTACTGACCGATTATATATTCTGCTTTGAGCTGCTTGGGCTCTCTGCAGGTGATACTTAACCAATGGCATAACCTTAGTGACCCTATATAGCAGGGGGGAGACCTTTCTAGGCCTGGGGACTTCCGACAGGGAATCATCCGCCATTGCCTCACACATGTCCCCTCGGGGCTGACCTGGTCTATCAGCAGTCCCCCTGACCCCAACAGCTGGATCTCTCTTACCGGGAGGTGTCGGAGGCCGGGAACTCCGAAATGATGACCGCTCGGACGGCTGGGCACGGAGGTAGTTTTTGGTGGCGAAGTACCTCTCTATCAGGCTGACCAGTTGATTGGCATCTTTGGGGTCTCCCTGTCTGACCCAGTGCTGCACCTCAGGAGGAAGGGCCCAGATGTACCGGTCCATCACAACTTTTTCGACCATTTGGGCAGGGTTGTTGACGTCAGGCTCCAGCCACTTCTTTACCAGATAAATCAGGTCATACATTTGTGAGCGAGCAGGATTGTCCCAACTGTATCTCCAGTTAAGGACTCTCCTGGCACGGACTGCAACCGTAACACCCAGCCGGGCAAGAATCTCTGCTTTCAGCTTGGCATAGTCTCTGCTGTCCTGCTCGCTAAGGTCAAAATAGGCCTTTTGGGGTTCCCCGGTCAGATAGGGTGCGACCACCATGGCCCATTCAGATGGTGGCAGATTCTCCTTCTCTGCCAGCCTTTCAAATATAGCGAGATATGCCTCCACATCGTCATGAGGCGTCATCTTCTGCAGGGTCTGTTTTACCGCCTTCTTTACAGCGGACAACGCAGGTGACCTTGCGTCATCACTCTGGGATGAGGTGCTGAGAGCCTGGCGTAGTGCTGCAATCTGCTCCATTAGCAATCGGTTAGTCTCCTGCTGTTGCACACTAACTTGCGCCATATGTTTGAGCACCGCCTCCATGCTGTCAGACTTGTCTGTCCCGGTACCGGAAGCCTTTACCCAGGACATGCACACTCCAAAGTCTTTTCTACAGCAAGTTCAGCTTTTTTTTTTTTCTCTGTGCAGACACTATTAGGGCTACTGTCTCTTTAAGGCTGCTTTGACAGCCTTTTCCTTTGCTGCTGCTTTAGCCACTGTGCTGCCCGCATTCGAGCATCAATTGTAACCAGTTCAGGGGGTATATAGCTCTGGGATCGCCGTCTCGGGTAGACGGAGTGGCATAACGAGTCCAATCACCGACAGCAGCACTGGTGCAAACTGGCGTCAACCAGCTTTTATTAAAGTCCACAGCAATAAGACATAAAACAAAACCATAAAACAAAGTGCTAAGCCTGTCAGGCTGCTAACTAGACACAGTCAGTTCCCTCACTACAGTGGTCTAGGCTCTAACAGCCTGGCCACAACACAGCTTTATAATTACCAGAGATTGTCTTGCAGGAGACTTCAGCAGCGTCTGAAGCCAGATTCAGACTGAGAGCTCTGTCTGTGTAACTCTACCACCTATTTCTGGCTGCTTAATTAAGCAGCTGTGTGTACTCAGGGTTGAGCTGCAAGCCTGTACTGGATGAGGAGTGGAGTGAACGTCGTACTGCTATCCTACCTTCACTCCTATATTCCTTATGCGACCGAGCTAAGAAACCTGGGCGAGATATACACCCCGTCCAGTACGCACCCTTTCACTGTCTCACACTGTCTACAAATATCTCAAGGGCTGTCACATTGTAGAACAGGGTTCCCCAACTCCAGTCCTCAAGGCCCACCAACAGGTCATGTTTTCAGGAATTCCTTAGTATTGCACAGGTGATGCAATAATCACCTGTGCAATACTAAGGAAATCCTGAAAACATGACCTGTTAGTGGGCCTTGAGGACTGGAGTTGGGGAACCCTGTTGTAGAAGGATTATCTTTATTCTCATTTGCACAAGGAAAGACAAGAATCAATGGGATGAAACTGAATGGGAGGAGACACAGATTAGATATTAGAAAAAACTTTTTGACAGTTAGGGTGATCAATGAGTGGAACAGGCTGCCACGAGAGGTGGTGAGTTCTCCTTCAATGGAAGTCTCCAAACAGAGGCTGGACAGACACCTGTCTGGGATGATTTAGTGAATCCTGCATTGAGCAGGGGGTTGGACACGATGACCACGGAGGTCTCTTCCATCTCTAACATTCTATGATTCTACGAAGACTACAAAATTTCCAAATGACTAAGTCCCCTGATGGACACAAACAGAAAAGGGCTCCTGTGCAAGAACAGTATATGGGCCCTTTGCAGTCCAATAGCTCATCATCATAATACACAGTCCCACCTGCTTTGGAGGTAGCCCCCTTTATTATTGGGCCCAGGTTGCACCAATGATATATCCACCCCTAAGTGAGAACATAAAAAATTGGTCCATATTCCTGACCACGACATCTATTAATCTGGCAAATGGACTAAAATAAAAAACTGCCAAATTTTCCTAGACCAAATTGTGAAGCAAGAACCAGTTTTAGTCCCCGGAGATCAATAATGTTCGTTGTGGCTATGGTCAGTGAAGCAATGCGGAACTAATTGAGGTAATTCATTTAAAAAAAAATTAAACTTTTAATAACTTTTTTCAATTAATTCCGTATTACACATTTCTATTGACGTCAGTTTATTTAAAGTGTAGTTTTTTGCTATTTCGACCTTTACTCAGCACAGCATCGTCACCAGCTCCGCACCATCTGTTCCTGACACTTACATTGTGTGTCAGAAAGAAAAAAGTGACCCAGAATAGGGAAAAAAAATGATTTAATAGAAAAAAAAGTGACAAAACTTTCCCCAGTAGCTTTCTCATGATCTCTGACGTGACATTTGCAAACATGCTAAG
This sequence comes from Oophaga sylvatica, assembly GCA_033576555.1. NCBI lineage: Eukaryota > Metazoa > Chordata > Amphibia > Anura > Dendrobatidae > Oophaga > Oophaga sylvatica. Next base: position 606,686,418 of record JARQOD010000003.1, on the reverse strand, counting down.
ATCTTCATCCAGGTAATTGACTTGGAAATGACAGCAATCGTGTATATTAACCGAATCAGTCAATTTCCAGGGGAGATTAAACAAAACGACTTGGGTCATGGAGGAATCTGCGAGCGAGCGAGACAAGATACGACAATTCAGTGTGGCAGTGGCTGGCATCTCGACACTGCTGCCCACGAGAGCTAATTGTCTGAAGGTGTCTGCCGATTCCTGACTCCGGCTGCCCCTCCATCCTTGCCTCATTTGCAGCCATCGGCAAAGAAGGAACGGTAGACAGCAGAATCATAATCATTTTATGAGATGCTGAGGCACCCGAGATAAATTCACTTATCCCTTTGCTTCATTTATTACATTTGAGCCTCATTAGTGTCAGTTTCGGTGTTGCATAACTGAAGGCATTTCCACAGTTAAGCCCAATTAGATGTGGCTCACATGGGTCAGGAGGTGGGAACAGGAACTTTCCAACTATCTTCCATCATATTAAACTAGGTATCATAATTCCCATATTCCATGGATTTTAGGACCATTGAGGTGCCGATCTAATGCTCAACGATGCATCCAAGTCATGTCTTGGTATTTCGGCAAGTCAAGGTTTGCCATGAAGTGTTATAAATCAAGACCAAAGGTAACAAGAAAATGCCCTTTCGGCATTGATGATGAGATATCAGTGTTGACACATCAGTGATCATTGCTACATTAGCCCAATCCTGGTAGAAGATGCCCTGGTTCCACCACTGAGTTACCATGACCCTTCTGTTGTGCAGCCACCAAGGGAATGAAGTGATGAATGGTGAGATTAGTTCTTCTGTGGTTCCTGAGTCATAATGATGAATTATTGTCCTCATATATAGTACAAATATAGTAGGCACCAACTTGTCTCCTGGCCCTTGTCACCGTTTAACTGTAATTAGTAAAAATCAGTGGATTGATTTGTGGAGGATCGCGTTTGAGTCGAATTTCCTGAAATTTGCGGTTTCACATGAATTCAAACATTTTGAGATTTGATTCACAAATCATGCTCAACTCTATTTCCCACACTGCTGAAGCATCACACCCCGGGCAAATGTCATTTTGCATTGCTGCACGGCTTCACCACAATTCTCTGAAGCTCTGACATCTAGCGGGGTGACATTATCACACCTTGTACAGTGGTGCTCAGAACCGGGGCCATCACAGATCAGCGGTTCTCAGTGGATCATAGTTGGTGCAGCAGAGTCGTTTTCTATCTACAGAGTCACTGGGTAAGTCTCTTTCTCCTGTAGAGTAGTGTTCCCCAACTCCAGTCCTCAAGGCCCACCAACAGGGCATCACCTGTGCAATACAAAGGAAATCCTGAAAACATGACCTGTTGGTGGGCCTTGAGGACTGGAGTTGGGGAAACCTGCTGTAGAGTGTAAGCTCTTACGATCAGTGGGGTCCTCTCTCTCCTGTAGAGTGTTAGCTCCTGTGGTGAGAGGAGGTTTCACACTCCTGCAGAGTATAAGCTCTTATGGTCAGTGAGTTCTCTCTCTCCTGTAGAGTGTAAGCTCTTATGGTCAGTGGGATCCTCTCTCTCCTGTAGAGTGTAAGCTCTTATGGTCAGTGGGGTCCTCTCTCTCCTGTAGAGTGTAAGCTCTTATGGTCAGTGGGGTCCTCTCTCTCTTCTGTAAAGTGTTAGCTCTTATGGTCAGTGGGGTCCTCTCTCTCCTGTACAGTGTAAGCTATTATGGTCAGTGGGGTCCTCTCTCTCTTCTGTAAAGTGTTAGCTCTTATGGTCAGTGGGGTCCTCTCTCTCCTGTAGAGTGTAAGCTCTTATGGTCAGTGGGGTCCTCTCTCTCTCCTGTAGAGTGTTAGCTCTTATGGTCATGGGTCCTCTCTCTCTCCTGTAAGTGTAAGCTCTTATGGTCAGTGGGGTCCTCTCTCTCCTGTAGAGTGTAAGCTCTATGGTCAGTGGGGTCCTCTCTTTTCCTGTAGAGTGTAAGCTCTTATGGTCAGTGGGGTCCTCTCTCTCTCCTGTAGAGTGTTAGCTCTTATGGTCAGTGGGGTCCTCTCTCTCTCCCTGTAGAGTGTAAGCTCTTATGGTCAGTGGGGTCCTCTCTCTCCTGTAGAGTGTAAGCTCTTATGGTCAGTGGGGTCCTCTCTCTTTCCTGTAGAGTGTAAGCTCTTATGGTCAGTGGGGTCCTCTCTCTCTCTGTAGAGTGTAGTCTTATGGTCAGTGGGGTCCTCTCTCTCTCCTGTAGAGTGTAAGCTCTTATGGTCAGTGGGGTCCTCTCTCTTCTGTAGAGTGTAAGCTCTTATGTCAGGGGGTCCTCTCTCTCTCCTGTAGAGTGTAGCTCTTATGATCAGTGGGGTCCTCTCTCCTGTAGAGTGTAAGCTCTTATGATCAGTGGGGTCCTCTCTTTCTCCTGTAGATGTAAGTCTTAGTCAGGGGTCCTCTTCTCCTGTAGAGTGTAAGCTTATGTCAGCGGGTCCTCTCTCCTCCTGTAGAGTGTACGCTCTTATGTCATGGGGGTCTCTCTTTCCTGATAGCGGTTCTCTCTATGGTCCATTTTGTAGTGGTCCTCTCTCTTCTCCTGTAGAGTGTAAGCTCTTAGGTCAAGTGGGTCTCTCTCTCCTTAAGTGTAAGCTCTTATGTCAGGGGGTCCTCACTCTTCTCCTGTAGATGTAAGTCTTATGTCAGTGGGGTCCTCTCTCCTCCTGTAGAGTGTAGCTCTTATGGTCAGTGGGGTCCTCTCTCTCCTGTAGAGTGTAGCTCTTATGGTCAGTGGGGTCCTCTCTTCTCTGTAGAGTGTAGCTCTTATGGTACAGTGGGGTCCTCTCTCTCCTGTAGAGTGTTAGCTCTTATGTCATGCAGGGTCCTCTCTCTCTCCTTGTAGAATGTAAGCTCTTTGGTCAGTGGGGGGTCCTCTCTCTCCTGTAGAGTGTAAGCTCTTATGGTCAGTGGGGTCTCTCTCTCTCCTGTAGAGTGTTAGCTCTTATGGTCAGTGGGGTCCTCTCTCTCTCCTGTAGAGTGTAAGCTCTTATGGTCAGTGGGGTCCTCTCTCTCCTGTAGAGTGTAAGCTCTTATGGTCAGTGGGGTCCTCTCTCTTCCTGTAGAGTGTAAGCTCTTATGGTCAGTGGGGTCCTCTCTCTCCTGTAGAGTGTAAGCTCTTATGGTCAGTGGGGTCCTCTCTCTCTCTGTAAGTGTTAGCTCTTATGGTCAGTGGGGTCCTCTCTCTTCCTGTAGAGTGTAAGCTCTTATGATCAGTGGGGTCCTCTCTCTCTCCTGTAAGTGTAAGCTCTTATGGTCAGTGGGGTCCTCCTCTCTCCTGTAGAGTGTAAGCTCTTATGGTCAGTGGGGTCCTCTCTCTCTGTAGAGTGTAAGCTCTTATGGTCAGTGGGGTCCTCTCTCTCTCCTGTAGGTGTAAGCTCTTTAGGTCAGTGGGTCCTCTCTCTCTCCTGTAGAGTGTAAGCTCTTATGGTCAGTGGGGTCCTCTCTCCCTGTAGAGTGTAAGCTCTTATGGTCAGTGGGGTCCTCTCTCTCCTGTAGAGTGTAAGCTCTTATGGTCAGTGGGGTCCTCTCTTCTCCTGTAAGTGTAAGCTCTTATGGTCAGTGGGGTCTCTCTCTCTCCTGTAGAGTGTAAGCTCTTATGGATCAGTGGGGTCCTCTCTCTCTGTAGAGTGTAGCTCATGCAGGGTCCTCTTTCCTAGAGGTAAGCTCTTATGTCATGGGTCCTCTATTCTCCGTAGAGTGAGCTTATGGTCAGTGGGTCCTTCTTTTGTAGAGTGTAAGTTTATGGTCAGGTCCTCTTAAGTTACCTTAGGTCAGGGGTCTCTCCTCGTGATTAGTTTAGGCTGGGTCCTCTCTCGTAGTGAGTCTTATGCTGGTCCTCTTCTCTTGTAGCCTATGCAGTGGGGTCTCTCTCTGAGTTATTATTAGAATAAGCTTAACATGGTAAGTCCTCTCTATCGTGAGTGTTTAGCTCTTGTCTGGGAAGTCCTCCTCCATACTGTATTGGTAACTCTTATGCTTTTGCGATTTTGAACTTTCTCTAAAGTTCTAGGTGTTGGAAGCAGTTTCCTCTCTCCTTCCTCGTATATGTTGCTTATGGTCTGTGGCGGGGTCCTCTCTTTCTTAATGTTAGATTGTAACTCTTGTCCAGTTGGATCTCTCTCTCTCCTGTAGGTGTAAGTCTTCTCTTTGTCATGTTCTTATACAATCCTTAGATTAAGTTCTAGGAACACAGCTCATTGGAAAGGATACGGTAGAGGAATCCTAGAATAGTATGGAGGATCTCTTACTATGAGAGTTTAAGTAACGGTATTCAGGTGCGAAATTTCTTTGAATAAAGCTCCTATGTCAAAGGATCTCTGATTTATAGCTGTATAACCATGATTTATTGGTCTAGGGTCTATTATCCTGTTCAGTTAAGCTCTATGGTCTCGGATTCAAATGTCTTTCTTTGTGTAGCTCTTTGATAGCTGGTTTGGACTATGCGCTCATTCAAGCTCTTAGATCTGGGTTCATTTTCTCACTTCTAAACTGGCCAGACCTTGTCATCGCCCGCTCTGTGACGTTAGTTGTCTCTTTGGGTTGATGGCTGAAGTTGGATTCGTAGTGCTGCTGGAGATTGTCTGCGTTTTTGGGGTGTATGCTTTCTCCATTATCCTATTCCCATTTGGTTAGTACCTGCCTATCAGTCCCATTATTTCTCTCTACCCTTGGTGAGTGTTTTTGTATGTAAGTTGCTTTTTCTTATTCCTGTTTGTCTTGAGTGTTTATATACTAACATATCTGTCCCAAGTCTCCTGGGGTAGGACAGCTTAGGGCATAGCAGGAGCATAGTTAAGTCGGAGTCTCGGGCCTCTCTACCATCAAGAGTACCACCAGGACAGTGATAGTTAGGGTCCCAATTTCTAGGGACAATTTGAGGATCTCCTTCCTTACCGAAAACTGTCACAGTGTGACACCATCATAGTATTCAGTTAGTAAGTATACATTTCTACCGTGTGCCTGCACACACATGAGGGTTAGTAGTATGAGGGTTAGTAGTATGAAGGATAGTAGTATGAGAGATAGTAATATGAGGGATAGTAGTATGAGAGTTAGTAGGATTAGGGCTTAGTAGTATGAGGGTTAATAGAATGAGGGTTAGTAGTATGAGGGTTAGTAGTATGAGGGTTAGTAGCGTGAGGGTTAGTAGCATGAGGGTTATGTAGCATGAGGGTTAGTAGTATGAGGGTTAGTAGTATGAAGGATAGTAGTATGAGAGATAGTAGTATGATGGATAGTAGTATGAGAGTTAGTAGGATTAGGGCTTAGTAGTATGAGGGTTAATAGAATGAGGGTTAATAGAATGAGGGTTAATAGAATGAGGGTAAGTAGTATGAGGGTTAGTAGTATGATGGACAGTAGTATGAGAGATAGTAGTATGATGGATAGTAGTACAATAGATAGTAGTATGAGGGATAGTAGTATGAGAGTTAGTAGGATTAGGCTTAGTAGTATGAGGGTTAGTAGTATGATGGATAGTAGTATGAGGGTTAGTAGTATGATGGATAGTAGTATGAGAGATAGTAGTATGAGGGATAGTAGTATGAGAGTTAGTAGGATTAGGGCTTAGTAGTATGAGGGTTAATAGAATGAGGGTTAGTAGTATGAGGGCTAGTAGTGTGAGGGATAGTAGTATACTGGATAGTATTGTGAGGGATAGTAGTATGATGGATAGTAGTATGAGGGATAATGTGGTTCGTGGGTTATGTAGGATACAGAACAGCCATATGCCGCACATGTAATAGTGTTTAATGCCGTTGACACTTACGTCCTTCTGGAGTCTTAGTCTCTAGGTGCACAAGGTCAGCGTCTCTGTTAGACACCGTCACAGTCCTAAAGGCACAAAAGAAAAACAAAGAAAAGTCACAGAAGAAAAAAAACAAGCGATGCCCCATGCCCATACATGCTGTATAAGACTTTCTCCCATGGTGGGCTTCTGTAGCGAGAGGCGTTGTATCTTCCGTTACTGAGCACAGACCTCTCGGCTCCCCTCTCCCTCACCCATATAGCCTTCCAGACTTTTATTACTTTTCATTTATCCGCAGTTACATTGTTTTATTGTATCACAATTCTTTGGTATTGCCTGACAATATAATGAGTATCAATCTTCTAACCTCTTCGGCGCAGTTCACACCATTCCACCGCGTCCGCTCTTCTCTCTGCAGCTAATCTCGCACTTTGATGAGTTTTTTTTTTTTTTACCCAGTACTGAGCACACAATTTACATCTTGATTCCTACTTCTTATGACCCAATTCTCCCCTCCCCCATGTCTGTAAATCTGCACTTAGTCTGTGAGTTGCAAGTTCTTTAAAAATGCAGTTCTGGCAGTTCTGCGCGGTGCGGCGGTGCGGCGGAGCATCGAGCTTTGTTCTTTCTCAGACTCGGTCCCCACTGAGGTTGGAGATACACAATAAATAATAAGGAACTCGTCAGACTCACATGCTCATTGTTGATCACAAAAGACAAGATTACAGATGTATTTTCGGCATCTGAACAGAACGACTTCTCTTGGCAGCGGGAAGATCCCTCGAGTGCCTCACCAGCCGGCATTTTCATCTGACTAGTGGAAACAATTCGAACGACTGGAGCCAAATAAAACCCGCAGCTTGTATTATATGCAGCATCTCTGTTCATTCATTATACAGTCCTCCGCAGGCTCGTAGGACTGCGCGAAATCCCATTAACCCCTGCGCAGCCACACTCTATTAAAAGGGTCATCCGGATCTTAAAGAAGTTTTACGGAACTTTTTTTTTTAATGCGCAAAGCACCTTTTATTTCACTTTTATACAACTTTTTAAGCAAACAGGCGCATCTGGCGAATGGTGACCTCATTTATTCATTTCCTAATGCACCGCCGATCACATTCTATGCATGCAACATGTGATCTTTCCTTGTTTCTTACATCTGCCATGTCAGTACTGACGTAAGGGTCTGATAGCGCATGCACTGTATGAACTGATTGTGCGCAGCCATAGATATGCCATATAGAGACTTGTGATGGGCGAGTAGTATCGTTGCTCGGGTAATCTCCGAGTATTTTGGCGTGCTCGGATTTAGTGTTTGTCGACGCAGCTGCATGATTTGCGGCTTCTAGACAGTCTGAATACATGTGTGGAATTCCTAACAAACAGGCAACCCCTGCATGTATTCAGGCTGTCTAGAAGCCGCAAATCATGCAGCTGTGGCGACAAAAATGAAATCTCCGAGCATGCCAAAATACTCGGAGATCACCCGAGCATGCTTGGGAAAACCCGAGCTATGAGCATACTCGCTCATCACTAATAGAGACCCAATAATGTCACAAATACACACATATAGGGTACAGAATGTCTAGAGAGAAGGTAATCACTAGTGATGAGCGAGTATACCGTTGCTCGGGTGATCTCCGAATATTTGGAAGTGTTTCGAGATTTAGTTTTCGTCGTCTCAGCTGCATGATTTGCGACTGCTAGACAGGCTGATTACATGTGTGGAATGCCTGTTTGTTAGGGAATCCCCACATGTATTCAGCTTGTCTAGCAGTCACAAATCATGCAGCTAAGACGAAGAAAACGAAATCTCAGAGCACTTTCAAATACTCGGAGATCACCTGAGCGTGCTCGGGGAGACCCGAGAAACGATGCTACTCGCCCATCACTAGTAATCATCTGAATTAGAGGAGTACGGGGCGAGCAACGCTGGCGTTCAAGGGTGGACTGAGCAATGGTAGAGCGGTCCAAGGTCACTCGAGCCGTGCAAGCTGTGATATTGTAGGTCTGCCGATAATGAGCGGCACATGTGATGGAGACGATAAAAGCAGCACTGAAGGTATTGGCATAACTTGGGATAAATTGGCTCTTAGGATCACCTTCTTTCATGTTAGTTGATTCGCAAATCAAGAACTTAGTGAGTTATCATTCAAAACCAGTTTATTTTTCCTACAAACATATTTAGCAATTTTTTAATCATGGCACAAAATATGTTGTGAAAGAAACTTAGCACTCCAAGTAAAAAAAAACAATGCAATCCAAAAATGTGCAAAGCAATATTCACGTTTTGGTCCAACACCGGATCTTCATCAGAATGGTTGCAGATTGCTACGGGATAGGTAAGTATGATGGAGGCACATGGTCGCTGATGGCGTGGCTCTCAGCCATGGTAGTCACATGCCCCATAGTGTCTCCACCATACTTTCTATCTCCCAGCAATCAACAACCATTCTGATGAAGGTCTGGGTGTTGGACCGAAACATGAATATTGCTTTGCACATTTTTGGATTGCACGCATAAACTGTTGTCTTTTTACCTGCATACTTTGCAGTGCTGAGTTCTTTCATATTGCTATATTACGGACTGGAGCCGCACTGGTGCACCTGCCTTAGAATGAGTGACATACACTATCTGCAGCACAAATTAAATCCTTGGCCGTCTCTATCCCCATACTGTACACCACAACATTACCAATGACGTCAGGGCAAAGGCTACATAGAACTGAAAAACAAGCCTGCCCCTTGTGGCTGGAATGGTATTACATCAGGGTCAGGGAGGTCACGTCTACTGTGAGCTGTCAATCATGTGTAACCTGTTAATGTAATTGGCTGTGAACTCCCAGGTATTTTCTAACGGCACCATGAGCGTAATATCTTTCTCATGCTTGCGAAAACATCAGACAGGTCATAGGAGTTTGCCGCGAAGTAATGAGCAGCGCTAGCACACGCTGTTCAGTGTCTCTGCTGGATGGCAGGCTGTATACATGCATCATGCAACCATGCAGCCTGCCATCTAGATTTAGCAGAGTAGACCCATTGTGGGACAAATAGAATATTATCTTCTTCGCAGAAAGGTGAGGAATATGGTTGTTTATTATTTTAATTCTGTTACAGGAGACCATGGCTTCACTGGAATGGGCGATGATGTGAATATGATTAAATTTTGATTTGTTTAAAAGAGTCTGTGTCATTCTTTCAATTAAAGACTTTATTCTGGCTGTGTGTTTATTTGCCATATAACTATAGGATTAGTAATGATAGCTGTGTTATAGACTCCTCTCCATTACTAAGCCTTGATGTCCAAAGGTGACATCAACCCTACAAATATGAACCCCACTTGCCACCGCTACAAGGCAAGTGGGAACAGCTGGGCAAAATGCCAAAATATCCATGATCTTACCAGCCAGAGAATACCAGGCCCCAGATATTGCTTTAGCTTGGCTGGTTGTCAAAAATGGGGGGGGCCCACACAGTTTTGTTAAATTATTTATTTAAAAAAATTTAAAAAGTATGGCATGGGAACCCCTCTATTCTTTTATAACCAAAACCTTGCTGAAGCTGCAGCTGTGGGTTGCAGCCCAACTGTCAGTTTTGCCTGGCTGGTTATCAAACATACAGGGGACCCCCCATCATTTTTTATTTATTTATTAATTTATTGAATGCTTGGTGGCGGATGTTTAATACTCCCATCAGCCGCCTTCTGCTCTCAGTGTTAACAGTAAACAAATTCCACATTGTCCCCAAAAAACGCACAAACAGTAATGTGATTTTTCAGGTGCCCGGACGTGCACACTGATGGGCACATGGATGTCATCGGGGGTCATCAGTGTGCAGTGTGTGGGCGTTTGCGGCCCATGCTGCTACCGGAAACATGACATCTGAAAGAGCCTTGTGAACTCGATCATTTTTCCAAATTTTGGCTGCTTTTGCCAATTTTTTAGGAAAAAACTCAGGAATCCAAACACGAGTCAGAATATTAACATTCAGCCGAATATAGATTGGTGAATGTTTTTTGAAAAAACCGTTCACTTATCTCTAAATATGAGCCCAATCTACTTTTTCGTCGTTTCCTGCAATGGTGCCACACTACTTACATCTACTTTTCATGGTGTTTTGTATGGGTCCTATGGTTCCCTTACTTTTTATTTTTTCCTTTTGGGGCCCTGAGTCCCTTTTTTTTTTGGGGTGTCCCCTATGGGGGCCCATGGTTTTAATTTTCCAAAGGGCCCTTTTGGGTGCCACATGGTCCCCCCTTTTTTTCCATGGTGTCCGTATAGGTGCCCGGCCCCAAAACTTTTCATTTTTTTCCTTTTGGGTGCCCCATGAGTTATGTAAAATTT
>JARQOD010000003.1:606600258-606676217 GCA_033576555.1 Oophaga sylvatica | reverse complement strand
GAGTGATCTATTCTATAGAGACATTACACACAGATGATCTATTTATAGAGTCATTACACACAGAGTGATCTATTTATAGAGACATTACACCAGAGTGATTATTCTATAGAGTCATTACACCACAGATACTATTCTATAGATCATTTACACACAGAGTGATCTATTTATAGAGTCATTACACACAGAGTGATCTATTCTATAGAGCATTACACAGAGTGATCTATTCTATAGATAACACAAGATGATCTATTCTATAGAGACATTAACACAGAGTGATCTATTCTATAGAGTACTTCACCAGAGTGATCTATTCTATAGACATTACCACAGAGTGATCTATTCTATAGAGTATTACAACAGAGTGATCTATTCTATAGAGACATTACACACAGTGATCTATTCTATGATCATTACACAGAGTGATCTATTCTATAGAGTCATTACACACAGAGTGATCTATTCTATAGAGTCATTACCACGAGTATCTATTTATAGAGTCATTACACAAGAGATCTATTCATAGAGACATTACACAAGAGTGTCTATTCTATAGAGCATTACACAGAGTGATCTATTCTATAGAGCTCATTACACACAGAGTGATCTATTCTATAGAGACATTCACACAAGATGAATCTAAGACACACAGAGTGATCTATTTAAACATTACCACAGAGTGATATTAAATCATTCATAGATAACAAGTATATCATAGAATTACAAGATATCAGTATTACATATCAAGAGAATTCACAAGTGATCTATTCTAAGAATTACACAAGTGATTTTATAGACATTACACACAGAGTGATATTCTATAGGACATTACCACAGAGTGATCTATTCTATAGATCATTACACACAGAGTGATCTATTCTATAGAGACATTCACACAGAGTGATCTATTCTATAGAGACATTACACACAGAGTGATCTATTCTATAGGTCATTACACACAGAGTGATCTATTCTATAGCATTACACACAGAGTGATCTATTCTATAGAGCATTACACACAGAGTGATCTATTCTATAGAGTCATTACACACAGAGTGATCTATCTAAGACATTACACACAGAGTGATCTTTTCTATAGCATTAACACAGAGTGATCTATTCTATAGAGTCATTAACACAGTGATCTATTCTATAGAGCATTACACACAGGTGATCTATTCTATAGTCATTACACACAGAGTGATCTATTCTATAGAGCATTACACACAAGTGATCTATTCTATAGAGCATTACACACAGTGATCTATTCTATAGAGTCATTACACAGAGTGATCTATTCTATAGAGCATTACACACAGAGTGATCTATTCTATAGAGTCATTACACACAGAGTGATCTATCTATAGAGTCATTACACACAGAGTGATCTATTCTATAGAGTCATTAACACAGAGTGATCTATTCTATAGACATTACACACAGAGTGATCTTTCTATAGAGCATTCACACAGAGTGATCTATTCTATAGAGTCATTACCACAGAGTGATCTATTCTATAGAGACATTACACACAGAGTGATCTATTCTATAGCATTACCACAGTGATCTATTCTATAGTCATTACACACAGAGTGATCTATTCTATAGTCATTACACACAGAGTGATCTATTCTATAGAGCATTCACACAGAGTGATCTATTCTATAGAGCATTACACACAGAGTGATCTATTCTATAGAGTCATTACACACAGAGTGATCTATTCTATAGTCATTACACACAGTGATCTATTCTATAGTCATTACACACAGAGTGATCTATCTATAGAGTCATTACACACAAGTGATCTATTCTATAGAGACATTACACACAGGTGATCTATTCTATAGATCATTACACACAGAGTGATCTATTCTATAGAGCATTACACACGAGTGATCTATTCTATAGAGTCATTACACACAGAGTGATCTATTCTATAGAGTCATTACACACAGAGTGATCTATTCTATAGAGCATTACACACAGAGTGATCTATTCTATAGAGACATTAACACAGAGTGATCTATTCTATAGATCATTACACACAGAGTGATCTATTCTATAGAGCATTCACACAGAGTGATCTATCTATAGAGCATTACCACAGAGATCTATTCTATAGAGTCATTACACACAAGTGATCTATTCTATAATCATTACACACAGAGTGATCTATTCTATAGAGTCATTACACACAGAGTGATCTATTCTATATAGTCATTACACACAGAGTGATCTATTCTATAGTCATTACACACAGAGTGATCTTTCTATAGTCATTACACACAGAGTGATCTATTCTATAGAGTCATTACACACAGTGATCTATTCTATAGAGACATTACACACAGTGTGATCTATTCTATAGGTCATTACACACAGAGTGATCTATTCTATAGAGTCATTACACACAAGTGATCTATTCTATAGAGACATTACACACAGTGATTTCTATTCTATAGAGTCATTACACAGAGTGATCTATTCTATAGAGTCATTACACACAGAGTGATCTATTCTATAGAGTCATTACACACAGAGTGATCTATGCTATAGAGTCATTACACACAGAGTGATCTATTCTATAGAGTCATTACACACAGAGTGATCTATTCTATAGAGTCATTACACACAGAGTGATCTGTTCTATAGAGACATTGCACACAGAGTGATCTATAGAGTCATTACACACAGAGTGATCTATTCTATAGAGTCATTACACACAGAGTGATCTATTCTATATAGTCATTACACACAGAGTGATCTATTCTATAGAGACATTACACACAGAGTGATCTATTCTATAGAGACATTACACACAGAGTGATCTATTCTATAGAGACATTACACACAGAGTGATCTATTCTATAGAGTCATTACACACAGAGTGATCTATTCTAGAGTCATTACACACAGAGTGATCTATTCTATAGAGTCATTACACACAGAGTGATCTATTCTATAGAGTCATTACACACTCTTAATTACACACTATTAATTATTCTAATTTACTGAGATAATGACTTTTGGGTTTTCATTGGCTGTAAGCCATAATCATCAACATTAACAGAAGTAAACACGTGAAATAGATCACTCTGTGTGTAATGACTCTATAGAATAGATCACTCTGTGTGTAATGTCTCTATAGAATAGATCACTCTGTCTGTAATGACTCTATAGAATAGATCACTCTGTGCGTAATGACTATAGAATAGATCACTCTGTGTGTAATGTCTCTATAGAATAGATCACTCTGTGTGTAATGTCTCTATAGAATAGATCACTCTGTGTGTAATGTCTCTATAGAATAGATCACTCTGTGTGTAATGACTCTATAGAATAGATCACTCTGTGTGTAATGACTCTATAGAATAGATCACTCTGTGTGTAATGACTCTATAGAATAGATCACTCTGTGTGTAATGACTATAGAATAGATAACTCTGTGTGTAATGTCTCTATAGAATAGATCACTCTGTGTGTAATGTCTCTATAGAATAGATCACGCTGTGTGTAATGACTATAGAATAGATCACTCTGTGTGTAATGACTCTATAGAATAGATCACTCTGTGTGTATTGACTCTATAGAATAGATCACTCTGTGTGTAATGACTCTATAGAATAGATCACTCTGTGTGTAATGACTCTATAGAATAGATCACTCTGTGTGTAATGACTATAGAATAGATCACTCTGTGTGTAATGTCTCTATAGAATAGATCACTCTGTGTGTAATGTCTCTATAGAATAGATCACTCTGTGTGTAATGTGTCTATAGAATAGATCACGGTGTGTAATGACTATAGAATAGATCACTCTGTGTGTAATGACTATAGAATAGATCACTCTGTGCGTAATGACTATAGAATAGATCACTCTGTGTGTAATGACTATAGAATAGATCACTCTGTGTGTAATGACTCTATAGAATAGATCACTCTGTGTGTAATGACTATAGAATAGATCACTCTGTGTGTAATGTCTCTATAGAATAGATCACTCTGTGTGTAATGTCTCTATAGAATAGATCACTCTGTGTGTAATGTGTCTATAGAATAGATCACTGTGTGTAATGACTATAGAATAGATCACTCTGTGTGTAATGTCTCTATAGAATAGATCACTCTGTGTGTAATGACTATAGAATAGATCACTCTGTGTGTAATGACTCTATAGAATAGATCACTCTGTGTGTAATGACTCTATAGAATAGATCACTCTGTGTGTAATGACTCTATAGAATAGATCACTCTGTGTGTAATGACTCTATAGAATAGATCACTCTGTGTGTAATGACTCTATAGAATAGATCACTCTGTGTGTAATGTCTCTATAGGATAGATCACTCTGTGTGTAATGACTCTATAGAATAGATCACTCTGTGTGTAATGACTCTAGAATAGATCACTCTGTGTGTAATGACTATAGAATAGATCACTCTGTGTGTAATGTCTCTATAGAATAGATCACTCTGTGTGTAATGTCTCTATAGAATATATCACTCTGTGTGTAATGACTCTATAGAATAGATCACTCTGTGTGTAATGACTCTATAGAATAGATCACTCTGTGTGTAATGACTCTATAGAATAGATCACTCTGTGTGTAATGACTATAGAATAGATCACTCTGTGTGTAATGTCTCTATAGAATAGATCACTCTGTGTGTAATGTCTCTATAGAATAGATCACTTTGTGTGTAATGTGTCTATAGAATAGATCACTGTGTAATGACTATAGAATAGATCACTCTGTGTGTAATGTCTCTATAGAATAGATCACTCTGTGTGTAATGACTCTAGAATAGATCACTCTGTGTGTAATGACTATAGAATAGATCACTCTGTGTGTAATGTCTCTATAGAATAGATCACTCTGTGTGTAATGTCTCTATAGAATAGATCACTGTGTGTAATGACTCTATAGAATAGATCACTGTGTGTAATGACTCTATAGAATAGATCACTCTGTGTGTAATGTCTCTATAGAATAGATCACTCTGTGTGTAATGACTCTATAGGATAGATCACTCTGTGTGTAATGACTCTATAGAATAGATCACTCTGTGTGTAATGACTCTAGAATAGATCACTCTGTGTGTAATGACTATAGAATAGATCACTCTGTGTGTAATGTCTCTATAGAATAGATCACTCTGTGTGTAATGTCTCTATAGAATAGATCACTGTGTGTAATGACTCTATAGAATAGATCACTGTGTGTAATGACTCTATAGAATAGATCACTCTGTGTGTAATGTCTCTATAGGATAGATCACTCTGTGTGTAATGACTCTATAGAATAGATCACTCTGTGTGTAATGACTCTAGAATAGATCACTCTGTGTGTAATGACTATAGAATAGATCACTCTGTGTGTAATGTCTCTATAGAATAGATCACTCTGTGTGTAATGTCTCTATAGAATAGATCACTGTGTGTAATGACTCTATAGAATAGATCACTGTGTGTAATGACTCTATAGAATAGATCACTCTGTGTGTAATGTCTCTATAGAATAGATCACTCTGTGTGTAATGACTCTATAGAATAGATCACTCTGTGTAATGACTCTATAGAATAGATCACTCTGTGTAATGACTATAGAATAGATCACTCTGTGTGTAATGACTCTATAGAATAGATCACTCTTTGTGTAATGACTCTATAGAATAGATCACTCTGTGTAATGACTCTATAGAATAGATCACTGTGTGTAATGACTCTATAGAATAGATCACTCTGTGTGTAATGACTATAGAATAGATCACTCTGTGTGTAATGACTCTATAGAATAGATCACTCTGTGTGTAATGACTCTATAGAATAGATCACTCTGTGTAATGACTATAGAATAGATCACTCTGTGTGTAATGACTCCATAGAATATAGGAGTTTCACTTTTTGAATTGAAGAACTGAAATAAATTAATTTTTTGATGATATTCTAATTTTGTGAGAAGCGCCTGTATTTGCACTACTGAATATTATTTTGAGTTCTTTAATACTAACGTTTAAAATTCTGTGTTAATTGCCTTCTTAATATACTCCACAACATTGTAAATGCAACACCAAGAAGGAAAGTCATGGACTGTTGGAAATCACAGGATGAATAGACATGGTAATGGTTAGCAAATGGTCAAAAAATGCAAATATTTCCAAAATATCTTGATTTATTCAGTCTGGAGTATGAGCATCATGAGTGCATCAAGATCCGCTGCTGACAGCTCCTTTGTAATCACCAACTATTGAGGTCTCAGATAACTTGATTTTGGGGAATAATCCTTTAAAAAGATTGGATTAACTACAGAAAAGTTAAAGTTTTTTTTAAAAAAAAACCAATATCTTTTTTAAAAAAATAACCAATATCTCCCTGTTCAATCCCCATCAATATAACTCCGGTGGTCTCTAGTGGTCTGGTTTTTTTTCCCTGCCGTGATCATATCATATACATACAATGCATGTACTGTATTTGACCTGTGAGGCTAGTGATTGGCTGCAGCGGTCAAATGGATGCAGTAACTGGTATTCAGAACTGGTGAGAACTACTGATGGAAATGCAGGGGTATGAGCTGGGAGTTTTTTTTTAATTTGATTTTTACCTTTAATTTATATTTTGTAAAGTTTTATGCTGTTGTCTTTTTTAAATCTGGACAAACTCCTTAAATTTAGGGACTTCTTGCAAGCCACAGATGTTTTGCTATATTTAGGGGACGCTCTCTCTGCCGCCCCTATAAATACACACCAGCACTGGCGACAAATAATTTTAATACCTGATCTTTTGCTTTATTTTCCAAGCTTAGAAATCAGAACCGCTGAACCTCGAGTCTCTTTGTAATCTTAAATGCAAATTAAACTGGAAATGGAAATTAAACATAATTGCTCACTTAATATTCCGACTAAACGGGGGGAAGGAAACCACTGAAAGATTTGCTTTAAAGCTGCTAAATAATGAATCCCGTCGCCCAGAAGGTGAGGTGGTTTTTGCTTGTTTTGTTTTACAAGCTTCAGTTTAAAAAATGGTTAATTCCAAAATTAATCAAAGCCACTGTGTGAACCCCAAAACTGTTCACTATGTTGCGACCCATAGACGCTATTAATAACCCCCTGCTGATCCTGGATATTTAATGCATGAAATATTCAGCTCCTGGATACAGTTCGTTTAGGTTCGTTCCCTGTGCCGCTCCTCATAGAAATCAGATCAATTTTGAAACATGTTGCTGCCTTTTAATGAATGTTCGTTGTTTTTCTACTTCTTCTCATTCTTTTCTTTACTGTCAAAGTGCAACAGTTTTTTTTCTCTAATTTTTTTTGCCTAACAATTGCTCCTCATACGGAGCCAATGAGCAGCCGCACTTTACTGGATACATTGCGGTTATCCGAGCTCAGGATATTATAGGATAGCGCTAATTTAAAGGTGTTTTGTCCCCTTTTTTTTACTTTAATTAAAACTGTCAGTAGCAAATACCTACCTTCTGATCCACGACCCCTACTACGACTCATTTATCTCTCCGAAGGTCTTCTCCTCTGGCTGAGGCATTTTAAGGATGGCCATGTGGAATCAAGAGGCTTAATATTCATCAGAAATGAATGTCCAGCCATGATCCTGAGCAATTGAAACAAGGCAGGTTGGTTCCATAAGTTCTTGGGGTCTGTTGTGAATGTGTTGGAGATGACTTCAGAGCTGAGGCTCCCTCCGGTGGTTGCTGAGGGTATTGAACCAATTAAGGAATGGGTGTCAGGTGGGGCTGACTGGCCTGATATAAGTGAGCTGAACTCCCATGATCCTCGCCGGTAATCAATTGTTGCTTCCAGGTCTTTGTTGAAATTTCAGCTTGCTTTCCTGCTATCATTCAGATAAGTGACTTTCTGTTTTTTTTTTTCTGTGGTTGGATTTTCCATGCTTTTTGCAGTCTTGCCTTGGACTTCAGTCGAGTCCCCTATAGGGGCTTGCGCTGCCCTCTGTTCTCATTTTGAATTGGCACTTGATCTCTGTTCCATGGATATTTTTTATTGCTGGGTAGCTGTGTGTCACACCAGAGATCTGATATAGGTGGTCGAGATCGTGTGGTCTCAGGTTTTTTGTAATCAGAAGTGATGGTATTTTTATTAGGGTTTTTCTGGGTTGCAGACAGAATTTCTCTCCTGTACTTTACTTTCTAGACAGTTTTGGGCCCCAACATTTGCTCATTCTATTTTCTGTCTGTGTTCGTGTTTTCTTTTTGTCTAACCGCCATTACATGTTTGGGGGCTTCCTATTTCTTTGGGTGCTTTACTCCGGGGCAGTTAGCTTTCCTCTTTCTATCTTCAGGTGTAGCTAACTCTCCGGCTGTGCCGAGGCGTCTAGGATCACCGTAGGTACGCTCCACAGCTACTTCTAGTTGTGCGGTTAGTTTAGGGATCTGCAACCCATTAGGTTCCAGCCTCTCTGGTGTCTTGCTGCTTTGGTGGTATTTTGCTCCTGTCCTCCTCAGCTACCAAATCATAACAGGGGTCTTTGCCAAATTCTTACCTTGCCATTTAAAATTCACCTAACCGCATGAGGTTCTTCTAGTCTTCAGTTTCCTAGTTTGGATCACTATATTCTGGGTTTCCCCTTTCTTAGCCAACATGAGGGGAACCAATGTGGACATTTTTTTGACCGTAACCCATTATCCTCCAAATTTCAGCTCCGTTACAGCTGCTGTTTCCTAAAACATGGCATTTTTTCTCAATATGCGCCACATTTATGTACATTCCCCCTCCCGCTATAATATTGCACCTTCCTGTGTTCGTGAAATATGCAATGCAATGTCCCAATCAATCTAAGTCATGTCACACTATAAATTGGCCTTCTTATGCTGCAATGGTTAAATGCATTGGGGCTCCAAGTGTCATAATGGCCTCAATGTCCTATTTATTGGCCTTGCCAATCTGTAAAGATCGCCTTGTCTCCACAATCATGAGTCAGGGAGTATCCTCTGTCCTGGACAAATCCAATTGGTCTTAAAATTTGCATACATTTTTGGATCATTTTTGGTTAATATCTGTGAAAAATATTATTATTGGCCACAGAAATTTTCTAACTGGGACTGTAAGTGTCGCATGAACATCAAGACTGGGCTTCTATGCTACAATCGAGTCCACCAGCATAATATAGAGTAGGACACATAGGGCACATGTAATGTCCTGATGCGGCAAGAAGTGTTAAAGCTGTCGGGGGCATTTGATAAAATCTACTTGGGATTCACCTGAAAACAGTAAGAAATACCTACAGTACAGACCAAAAGTTTGGACACACCTTCTCATTCAACGAATTTTCTGTATTTTCATGACTATGAAAATTGTAGAATCACACTGAAGGCATCAAAACTTTGAATTAACACATGTGGAATTATACATTACACCTTACAAAAAAGTGTGAAACAACTGAAAATATGTCTTATATTCTAGGTTCTTCAAAGTAGCCACCTTTTGCTTTGATTACTGCTTTGCATGCAGAAAAGGTGAACGGATGGACTCTACATGCCTGGTTCCCACCGTGAAGCATGGAGGAGGTGGTGTGATGGTGTGGGGGTGCTTTACTGGTGACACTGTTGGGGATTATTCAAAATTGAAGCGGTGAGCGGTCCAGCTCACCCCAAACCATTTCGATTGGGTTCAGGTCTGGTGACTGTGGAGGCCAGGTCATCTGGCGTAGCCCCCAACACTCTCCTTCTTGGTCAAATAGCCCTTACACAGCCTGGAGGTGTGTTTGGTGTCATTGTCCTGTTGAAAAATAAATGATGGTCCAACTAAACGCAAACCGGATGGAATAGCATGCCGCTGCAAGATGCTGTGGTAGCCATGCTGGTTCACTATGCCTTCAATTTTGAATAAATCCCTGTGATGACATCTACTACATTTAGCAGCCTGTGTATAGCTGCGCTTCCCTTCCCCCTCCCATTGAGGCTCAGTGTAATCTGAAGCTACCAGTGCTGGAGTTTTCCCGCCTCACCGTAGGGGGTCTCCATTGTCTTCACATGTGCTGTCCCTCCATGGCAGCCATTATGAGGATTCATTCTTTTGGCTTATAACACGGTGGGAAGTTGCGTCAGAAACACGAAAGTCACTGTTTTGAACCATGCGCCGACAGGCATCATTCCCGTGGTACTGGTGAACCCGTAACTCCAACAGAACCCGAGAAATGGAATTCTCGGATGCCCCATGAACTATTTCACCCAAGTTTGGGCTCATTTGAACTGTCATTTTAAAGTAAAATCATTGATAGGTCTGCCGTTATTCTGCTAG
The DNA here is from genome assembly GCA_033576555.1 of Oophaga sylvatica. NCBI lineage: Eukaryota > Metazoa > Chordata > Amphibia > Anura > Dendrobatidae > Oophaga > Oophaga sylvatica. The sequence goes on along the minus strand of JARQOD010000003.1, from coordinate 606,665,948 downwards.
GTTCACAGGACGAGGGATGGACCTTATGATATTTCAGAGCTCAAACCATACCTTTCAGCCTGGGGAGGTGGCCAGAAAAACCATCCCCTTTTGTGAGGTCAGCAGCCCACAGGTATAAGTCTTGTGGTGAACCCCCTGCGTTATTCCAAGCTGTGATGACGTGACTAACAGATCTGCAAATGAACTATGACGTGTGGCTCCTCCCCAGCCAGTCTTGCCTGTAACTACCATGTGAGTTTTCATTTTCAATCCGTTTATTTTGTAACTGCATTGTACATAACTATATTGCCTCAGCTTGTTACCTTTTTTTTAACATAAGCACTGCCTGTATTTTAAGGAATAAACCTATAAATTTATTAGTTTGTTTCTCCTGCTCTATAAACGAATTTGCACGTGCCTGAAGTACTACGCTACTGTTTTGGGTTGCTACGGACCCTCTTGATAAATTGTTCATTAAGGAAATCGTAGCTGGTGGCAGCTTAAAAGAAGGGTGTAAAGTGTTGACCTATGGGTGGCGTTGGCAGTGACGGAGCGGGTTTTATAAGGGTATTGCCTGGCTGCGGCCCGGAGTAATTATAATTCCCTCACTGCAGCGTGCCCAATAGCCAGCACACATCCAAGTGACCCGTCTGGCGACTAATTATCCTAGGTGCAGTTCCCTGACTGACCTGAGGGTAAGGGGAGCGCCAGAGAGCTGCAAGTTCCTAAGTGGAAGTGGGATAATTATAAATCCCTGCGGTTTACTGGGTTGGACGGCAGCAGCCGTCGTGTGTGTGCGCGTTTTCGTCACATTTGCGGCACGGAGGGATCACAAGCCGTGATACCCCGGGCTACCGTGTGTGGACCGTGTGCACGTTCCATCACAATCCCCAACAGTGTCACCAGCAAAGCACCCCCACACATCACACCACCTCCTCCATGCTTCACGGTGGGGACCAGGCATGTAGAGTCCATCCGTTCACCTTTTCTGCGTGCAAAGCAGTAATCAAAGCAAAAGGTGGCTACTTTGAAGAACCTAGAATATAAGACATATTTTCAGTTGTTTCACACTTTTTTGTAAAGTGTAATGTATAATTCCACATGTGTTAATTCATAGTTTTGATGCCTTCAGTGTGAATGTACAATTTTCATAGTCATGAAAATACAGAAAAATCTATGAATGAGAAGGTGTGTCCAAACTTTTGGTCTGTACTGTATATACAGAACTTTGTCCACCCGTGGACTAGCCTATTCTTTCCCCTAAGATGTTTAGCATTGGGTTGCATTGGTGTTCGCGAATGCACCATCATCAACACAGGGTCTCATTTGTGACTTTGCTCCGCTTTTCCCTATAAACCATTGATTATTTTAAAGTTTTATGTAAGTGATAACTTTTACAAATTACACCAAAAACTAATCCCAAAAATATTTTACAAGCGTTCTGCTTCGCCTTTCGCCGTTCAAGTCATCTTCATAGTAAATAACACACCGAGACAAAAGCTCTTTTAGTTTTTGAAGTTGAGACTTTGATAAATGTGAGACCTTTTTCTTATGGATTAAAATGAAGACAACATGGAATGTGGCGACTTCAAATTACCGTTCGCGCTTTCATCAAGGCGGGAAATAGAAAGCTTCTCTTCATTGCCCTCTGACCCAGACTATGATTATGCGGGTCAGCGCCTCTGTATTCCTTCATACCAAACATTTCATCAAGAAATTCAGGTCTCACCCACCAGCTCATTAATAGAATATTTCCCAACCTATTAAAATGACTGGCGGCTCATTGATACTTCACAGATCTGCGGCCAATTAATCTGCTGCCAAGTCACCGCTATCATCACTGGTTATAAAGAAATAAGATTCGGCAGAGAAATGGTCATAACTAGTGATGAGCGACCGTGCTCGGTAATGCTCGTTACTCGCCCGAGCATCACTGTACTCGGGGTACTCTGCGAGCAGCGAGCAGTTCCGTGTTTGCTCGGCGGGAGTTCTGGTGCACGCCCTGCATGTTTGTTGCTCTTTAAAGCGCCAATCAGCATGCAGGGATTGTCTGCCACGCACTGTGATGCCGCAGCCATCTTTGTTGTGGTATTACAGTGATTGGCTGGCCGCACAGCGTCATCAGGTCTATAAGACACCGGGTTGCGCCATGCTCGGCTCTGTCCGCTCCGGAATTAGCGAGTGTAGGGAGAGCTGCTGCCGAGATAGGGTCAGATTTGGGGGTTTAGAAGTTAGTGTCGGTCTAACATCAAAGAAGACACAAATCCAGCTAAATCAACAGTCCTTATAGCGACTAATTACAGCGTATATAGATTGCAGTGCTAGGTAGGCAGGGAGTGCATGTGCGTATATACATAGTGCAAGGCATGCAGGCACTGTAAGTGGGTATATAGATCTCAGTAGCAGGCAGGCATTGTATGTGGCATACTTCATTGCATACATCAAGAGGGTCCATTCCATTACTCTCTGCTGCTGCCTATTAGCTATATTTACCGTATCTACACAGCCCTAGGTCTCAGTGGGCAGCAAATTTTTTTTGGGCATCTTAATCCTGATTATTTTTTCCAAAGCAATCCAGAACCCCCTTTTTTTTCTCTAATTGCTTGTTGACATTGCAGAATACAGGCAGATCCTTTTCATAGTACAGCATGAAAATACAGCCATTTTAAAGTCCCAGGCCTGACATCTGCGTGTGCCTAAAAATCTGCCATTTTTTGTGGTACTGTAGAATTTTTTTGGAGTGTCTTATAAAAATTTTTGACACCATGTTGCTGGCCAAAAAATATTTATCTTCCCAAAAAATATTTAGCTACAGGGCAGATATATTACACTGGGTTTTGTCTGCCATACGGATTGCATATCATTGCGCAAAATTTTTTGCCATTTCAGGCCTCTATAGAATTTTTTTGGTTGTGTCACTCATATCCTACAGGGCAGATACTTGAAAGCGGGCTCTCTTTGTCAGACGCCTGATGTAACGGGTCTGGGAGGCGGAACCTCTGAGCTACTATACAAAGGGGCGGACCTTGTAAGAGAGCCGGTGGCGACCAGGGTGGACGGGCAGGTAGTCACAGCAGATAACCGAGGTAGTCTCTGGATGAACGGGCAGGGAGTCGCGGCAAGTGACCGAGGCAGTCTCTGGATGAGTGGGCAGGAGGTCACGGCAAGTGACCGAGGCAGTCTCTGGATGAGTGGGCAGGAGGTCACGGCAAGTGACCGGGGCAGTCTCTGGATGAGTGGGCAGGAGGTCACGGCAAGTGACCGGGGCAGTCTCTGGATGAGTGGGCAGGAGGTCACGGCAAGTGACCGGGGCAGTCTCTGGATGAGTGGGCAGGAAGTCACGGCAAGTGACCGGGGCAGTCTCTGGATGAGTGGGTAGGAGGTCACGGCAAGTGACCGGGGTAGTCTCTGGAGGAGTGTAGATACGACCTGTGATGGCTGAGCCTCCAGGTAGGCTAGCAGGCAGGTAACAGATGGGCGCTCCCAGGTGAGCGGGCAGTCAGGTAACAGATGAGCGCTCCCAGGTGAGCGGGCAGGTAGGTAACAGATGAGCGCTCCCAGGTGAGCGGGCAGGCAGGTAACAGATGAGCGCTCCCAGGTGAGTGGGCAGGCAGGTAACAGATGAGCGCTCCCAGGTGAGCGGGCAGGCAGGTAACAGATGAGCGCTCCCAGGTGAGCGGGCAGGCAGGTAACAGATGAGCGCTCCCAGGTGAGCGGGCAGGCAGGTAACAGATGAGCGCTCCCAGGTGAGCGGGCAGGCAGGTAACAGATAGCGACAGACAGGTATCTGGCAAAGACCCTGAGGACTGAAGCAGAGTAGCAGAGTAGTGAACTGTGCAACAACATTGCTCGGGCACCTCCATTTTGGAGGAGGGGCCTTATAAAGGTGAAGTCCTCCGGCCATTGGCCGGGGACTCCTTAGGACGACGCGCGCGGCCCCTTTAAGAGGGAGGGCAGCGCCCGCGCCCTAAGCACAGAGGCAGGAAAGGAGCGTGCGCCGCCAGCAGAGCGGCAGGAGGACGCCGGACCTGGAGCAGAGGGGTGAGGGGAGCAGCGTCCCTGCCTGGCAGAGGGCAGGGACGCCGACGCCGGCGCTACACCTGATCTATCAGTGTGCCAAAAATTGTGCCATTTCAGGCTTACATTCCCCTTTCTTGCTGTCTGTTACCCTATTTGTACACAGTCTTTTGGGGTAAAAAAAAAAAATCCAGCCCACATATTGACCAGTGTATTATCTGTGTCAGACGTATATCTCTCTGTGTGCTAAAAATTGTGGCATTTCAGGGCTACATTACACAGTTTTTCTTGGTCTTACCACAGTTATTGACACCACAAATAAAGTACATTCCAGATATTATATTTGAAAGTGCGTTTTTACCGCACACGGATCACATCTAAGTTTGCTCCCAATTCAGCCTTTTTTATTGAAGGTGGAAAATATTGTACTCCATTTAAAATGGGAAAGGCGCATGGCAAGGGACGAGGAAGTGGACACTCCGAAGAGCTGTTCACTTTTCCATTTATAGATTCGGGCCTCTCGCCCAGTCCACTTGAAGTGGGGGAAGATGATATTCCATGTAGCGATGCCCAAATATTTGAGTGTTTCCAGTCATTAGGCGCTTAGTAGCACCCGGCTAGTTTATTATATGATATTTATTGTGGTGCCCACCTTTCCACAAATATTTGAGCAGCCACGTTCACACGAAGGTGATGGTGGGAACGTGTCACAAGAAGTGGACGATGATGAGACACAATTGCCAGAAAGTCAGAAAGGACCAGGGTGCGGAAGTGGAAGAGTAGGTAGTGGATGATATAGTAACTAACCCAACCTGGCAGGAGGACATGCAGAGCGAGGGCAGCAGCACACAGGGGATGGAGGCGTAGCGCCACAACAGGCAGGAAGAAGCACTGTGGTGGCCGCAGACAGAAGGCGGGCAACTGTTCCTCGTAACACCAACACGACGGAAGTTGCCAGTCCAACTGTTATGCCTTCCCTAGTCTGGTTGTTTTTTAAAGACTTTGCCGATAACCCCAAACAGGCCATTTGCACCACGTGCCATGCCCACATCAGCAGAGGTAGCAAAACTACCAGCCTGACCACCACCAGCATGATCAGGCACATGGCAGCGAAGCACCCGACTTTGTGGGCTGAAGCCCTGGGTGTTATGATTTGGTAGCTAAGGAGAGCAGGCAAAAAAGGAAATACACCAGAGAGGTTGGAATCTATGGGATTGCAGTACCCTGACTAACCACCACAACTAAAGGCAGCCGTGGAGCGTACCTACGTTGGTCCTAGACGCCTCGTCACAGCCTGAGAAGCTAACTACACCTAAAGACAGAAAGAGGAAAACTATCTGCCCCGGAGCAGATCCCCAAAGAACAAAGAAAGCCCCCAAACATGTAATGGCGCTTAGGCAAGAGGAAAATACAGACACAGACAGAAAATAGTATGAGCAAACGTTGGGGCCCAAACTTCCTAAATAGAAAAGGATAGGAAGGTCACTTACTGCAATCCAAAAAACCCTGAAAAGTACCAACTATACTAATTACAAAAACACCTGAGATCACACGACCTCTACCACCTAAATTAGTTCTCTGGTGTAACAAAACTAAACAGCAGCCACTGAAAAAACTGGAAAAGGCAAATGAACAAACAACAGTGGCTGAACTAAACTGAGAGGAGCACAAGCCCCCGGAGGGGACCCGGCAGACCCCCACAGAAGCGCAGGACAAAATGCAAAAAGCAAGCACAAAAAACTAAAAGAAGAAAATGTCTTATCTGTTAGCAGAAGATGCAGGCACGAAACAGCAAGCTACAAAGTGAACAGGAATCAAAGATGAGACCAGAACAATTGATCACCGGCAACCCTGATGGGTGGGAACCTCCCTTATATAAGACCAGTCAGTAACACCTGATCGCCAATCTTCACAATCTTCATTGGATAGTTCAGTACTGTTTGTAACCACCAGAGGGAGCTTCTGCTCAGAATTCATTTCTAGCACATTCACAACAGTACCCTCCCCTTGAGGAGGGGTCACCAAACCCTCATTTGAGCAACCAGGTCGGTCAGGATGAGCTCTGTGATACGCACGGATGAGTCTCCTAGCATGGATGTCCGAAGCAAACACCCAAGAATTGTCCTCCTGACCATAACCTCTCCACTTAACCAAATACTGGAGTTTCCGTCTAGAAAAACGAGAATTCAATATTTTCTCAACCACATACTCCAGATTGCCCTCAACCAAAACAGGGTCAGGAGGCACAGCCATAGGAACCACTGGCTCGACAAACCTCTTCAATAAGGACTTGTGGAACACGTTATGGATCTTAAATGTCCCTGGAAGAAGTAAACGAAAGGAAACAGGATTAAGAATCTCCATGATCTTATAAGGTCCAATGAACCTAGGCTTAAACTTAGGAGATGCAACTCTCATAGGGATATTTCTTGAGGATAACCAGACCAAGTCCCCCACTTCAAACCGAGGACCATAAGTCCTATGCCGGTTGGCAAACCGCTGGGCCCTCTCCTGAGAGGGACAACCTCTCCACTACCTGGTCCCAAATCTGCTGCATACGCTCCACAACAGAGTCAACACCTGGACAGACAGAAACCTCCGTCTGTCTGAAGAAAATCGAGGGTGAAACCCAAAATTGCAGAAAAATGGAGACATCAAAGTGGCAGAGCTAGCCCTATTATTAAGAGCAAACTCAGCCAAAGGCAAAAAAGAGACCCAGTCATCCTGATCAGCAGACACAAAGCATCTCAGATAAGTCTCCAATGTCTGGTTTGTTCTCTCAGTTTGTCCATTGGTCTGAGGATGAAAAGCCGAGGAGAAAGACACTTGAACACCAAGTTTAGAACAAAAAGTCCTCCAAAATCTGGAAACAATCTGGACTCCTCTGTCAGACACAATGTTCTCAGGAATGCCATGTAACCGAACCACGTGCTGAAGGAACAAAGGCACCAATTCAGAGGAGGAAGGCAACTTAGGTAATGGCACAAGATGTATCATTTTGGAAAACCTATCACAAATCACCCAGATAACGGTCATTCTCTGAGAAACAGGGAGGTCGGAAATGAAATCCATAGAGATATGGGTCCATGGTCTCTTGGGCACAGGCAATGGCATCAACAAACCACTAGAGCGAGAGCAAGGCTTGGAGCGAGAGCAAGTCCCGCAGGACTGCACAAATTCCCTGACGTCATGAGACAAAGTAGGCCACCAAAAGGACCGACTAACCAAGTCTCTGGTACCAAAAATTCTGGGATGACCGGCCAACGCGGAACAATGAATCTCAGACATCACACTCTTTTTCCACCGGTCTGGGACAAACAATTTCCCAATAGGGCAGCGCTCGGGTTTATCCTCCTGACACCCTTCCAGAGCCAGTCTCAAATTGGGCGAGATGGCGGAAAGAACTACACCCTCTTTCAAAATAACAGCAGGATCAGATAACTCAGGAGAGTCCGCAAGGAAACTCCTCGAGAGGGCATCCGCCTTAACATTCTTAGTGCCAGGAAGAAAGGAAACCACAAAATTAAAACGTGTGAAAAACAAGGCCCACCTGGCCTGTCTAGGATTAAGTCGCTTGGCTGATTCCAGATAAACCAGATTCTTATGGTCCGTGAGGACCACCACCTGATGTTTGGCTCCCTCCAGCCAATGTCTCCACTCTTCAAAAGCCCACTTCATGGCCAATAACTCCCGATTACCCACGTCATATTTACGTTCAGTTGGAGAAAATTTTCGAGAGAAAAAGGCACAAGGGTTACTTTTATAGGTCTCTGGATCTCTTTGGGACAAAACGGCACCTGCCCCAATTTCAGAGGCATCAACCTCCACCTGAAATGGCAGAGAAACATCAGGCTGCCGTAGAACAGGAGCAGAAGTGAATCTCTGCTTAAGTTCCTGAAACGCAGAGACTGCCTCAGGAGGCCAATTCACCACATCAGCACCCTTTTTGGTCAAATCAGTCAATGGTTTAACAATAACAGAGAAATTACCAATAAATTTACGGTAAAAATTGGCAAAACCCAAGAATCTTTGAAGAGCCTTTAATGAAGTAGGTTGGACCCAATCACAGATGGCCTGAACCTTGACCGGGTCCATTTCAATAACAGATGGGGACAAAATGAATCCCAGAAATGAGATCCTCTGTACGCCAAAAAGACACTTTGATCCCTTCACATACAGAGCATTCTCTCTCAAAATCTGGAACACAGTCCGAACATGTTTCACATGAGAGTCCCAGTCATTGGAAAAAATCAAGATATCATCCAAATAAACAATCAGAAATTTATCCACAAAATCCCTAAAAATGTCATTCATGAAGGACTGGAAGACAGAAGGAGCATTAGTGAGCCCAAAGGGCATCACTAGGTACTCAAAATGCCCCTCTGGGGTATTAAATGCCATCTTCCATTCATCCCCGTGCTTAATGCGAATAAGGTTATATGCCCCCCTGAGGTCAAGCTTGGTAAACCAAGTAGCACTTTTCACCCTGGAAAACAGGTCAGAAATCAAGGGTAACGGATATTGATATTTCACAGTGATATTGTTCAAGAGACGATAATCAATACACGGCCTTAATGAACCATCCTTTTTGGCCACAAAGAAAAAACCGGCACCCAAGGGTGAAGAGGATGGTCTGATATGACCCTTCTCCAATGACTCCTTGATATAAGACCGCATAGCGTCATGTTCAGGTACAGACAAGTTAAAAAGGCGACCTTTAGGGAATTTACTACCAGGCACTAATTCAATAGCGCAGTCATAGCTCCTATGGGGGGGCAAGGATGCAGATTTACTTTCACTAAACACATCAGAAAAATCAGTCAAAAAGTCAGGAACATCCTGAGCCTGGGGAAGGCAGAAAAAACAGGAGTGTTGGTATTAACACATTGGCAGCCCCAACTGGTTACAGACACAGATTTCCAATCCAAAACAGGATTATGAGACTGTAACCAAGGGAAACCCAGTACGATAATATCATGCAGATTATACAGCACCAAAAATTTGCAACTCTCCTGATGATCAGGTTCAACCCTCATTATCACCTGAGTAGAGAACTGAGGTTTATTCTCAGCCAAAGGGGTAGAATCGATCCCCAGTAGGGGAATAGACTTCCGTAGTGGTATCAAGGGAAACCCACAACGTTTAGCAAAATCAAAATCCATCAGGTTGATAGCTGCTCCCGAATCAACAAAATCCTGAGCAGAAAATGTGGACAGGGAGCAAATCAGGGTAACAGTCAACAAAAATTTAGTCTGAACACTACCCAAGACAACTGAACGTGCAAAACGTCTTCCCCGCTTAGGGCAGACTGAAATAGCATGAGAGGCATCACCACAGTAGAAACATAACCCATTGCGTTTACGAAACTCATGCCGCTGTGCCCCAGAAGCCACTCTATCACACTGCATGGGTTCAGAAGCTGGTTCACAAGGCAACACTGTTCCACGCATACCTCTACGCTCACGCAAAAGTCTGTCAATTTGAATCGCTAAAGACATAGAATCATTGAGACCAGAGGGGACAGGGAATCCCACCATAACATCCTTTACATTCTCTGACAGACCCTTCCGAAAAAGGGCTGCCAAAGCATCGTCATTCCATTTGGTCAGGACTGCCCACCTTCTGAATCTCTGACAGTATAACTCAGCGTCCTCAAGCCCCTGATTTAATGCCAACAAGGCTTTTTCAGCTTGATCTGTGACATTAGGCTCATCGTACAATAACCCCAGAGCCTGAAAAAATGCATCAACATTACTCAAAACAGGATCCCCAGGTGTCAGGGAAAAAGCCCAATCCTGAGGATCGCCGCGCAGGAGAGAGATGACAATTTGAACCTGCTGTGCTGCGTTCCCTGAGGACTTAGATTTCAAGGCAAAAAACAACTTACAGTTATTTTTGAAATTCAGAAATTTAGCTCGATCCCCTAAAAACAAATCTGGCATGGGAATCCTAGGTTCCACAACAGGCAACCTCGCAAGATAGGTAGCAATACTCCGAACTTCAGTGGCAAGCTGATCCACACGGCCAGACAACTGTGCAAACTCCATTGAGAGAAAAAAAATCCTCCTCAGCATTCAGAGAAACAGAGGGAAAAAAAAAAAAAAAAAAATCTCTGACAATCTTCTTTCTTTAACACTATTTTTCCCTTCTGTGAGTACCATACAAATATCAGTTTTTGGGCCGGTGATACTGTTATGATTTGGTAGCTGAGGAGAGCAGGCAAAAAAGGAAATACACCAGAGAGGTTGGAATCTATGGGATTGCAGTACCCTGACTAACCACCACAACTAAAGGCAGCCGTGGAGCGTACCTATGTTGGTCCTAGACGCCTCGTCACAGCCTGAGAAGCTAACTACACCTAAAGACAGAAAGAGGAAAACTATCTGCCCCGGAGCAGATCCCCAAAGAACAAAGAAAGCCCCCAAACATGTAATGGCGGTTAGACAAGAGGAAAATACAGACACAGACAGAAAATAGTATGAGCAAACATTGGGGCCCAAACTTCCTAAATAGAAAAGGATAGGAAGGTCACTTACTGCAATCCCAAAAAACCCTGAAAAGTACCAACTCTACTAATTACAAAAACACCTGAGATCACACGACCTCTACCACCTAAATTAGTTCTCTGGTGTAACAAAACTAAACAGCAGCCACTGAAAAAACTGGAAAAGGCAAATGAACAAACAACAGTGGCTGAACTAAACTGAGAGGAGCACAAGCCCCCGGAGGGACCCGGCAGACCCCCACAGAAGCGCAGGACAAAATGCAAAAAGCAAGCACAAAAAACTAAAAGAAGAAAATGTCTTATCTGTTAGCAGAAGATGCAGGCACGAAACAGCAAGCTACAAAGTGAACAGGAATCAAAGATGAGACCAGAACAATTGATCACCGGCAACCCTGATGGGTGGGAACCTCCCTTATATAAGACCAGTCAGTAACACCTGATCGCCAATCTTCACAATCTTCATTGGATAGTTCAGTACTGTTTGTAACCACCAGAGGGAGCTTCTGCTCAGAATTCATTTCTAGCACATTCACAACACCTGGGACCAGGAACAGTGTCTGCGGGTGACACCACTGCTTCTTACGCTGTTGCGCGTGGAAACCAATCCCCTGTCCATGGTGCCTGCAAAGATGCCTCCTGCCCTGCACCTGTCGTTGCACACACTTAACTACCACCATCAGCAAGCATGTCCACATCTTTGTCCCAGCGCGTCCCAGGCCTAGTCATTGGGACGCAAGCGGAAATATGCAGCCAACGCCCCACAGGCCACATTACTAAATTCACACATTTCTCGTCTGCTTGCGCTTGAAATGTTGCCTTTTAGGCTCGTGGAGATGGAAGCTTTCCACAACCTGATGGTGGCGGCCGTCCCAAGGTACTCTGTCACCAGCCGACACTATTTCTCCCGGTGTGCCGTCCCGGCATTACACAAGCACGTGTCCCACAACATTACCCGTGCCCTCAACAATGCAGTTACAGGGAAAGTCCACCTAACCACGAACATGTGGACATGTGCTTGTGGGCAGGGATGTTACATCTCGCTAACGGCACACTGGTTTAATATAGTGGAAGCTGGGACCCAGTCTGACCTTGGGATGGAATACTTCCTACCAACGCCGAGGATTGCAGGCCCTAGGTCAATCAGGGTTACCCCCCACAGTCTACAGCTCCTGCACGTCATCCTCTTCCTCCTCTTCAGTCTGCATCTCTGAAATGACCAGATCAATCACAAGCTGGATGCACTGTAGCACTACCTCAGCCAAGCGGCAACAGGCTGTGCTGAAGCTAATATGCGTAGGTGACAAACCGCACAATGCTGAAGAGTTGTGGTCAGCTCTGAAAGAACAGGCAGATATGTTGGCTGACACAGCTGAACCTACAGCCAGGCATGGTGGTGTGTGACAATGGCTGGAACCTGGTGGCGGCTCTGAGGCGAGGCGAGCTCACACACGTACCATGCCTGGCCCATGTGCTTAACCTGGTGGTTCAGCGGTTTTTCAAAACCTACCCGGAGCTGCCGGATCTGCTTGTGAAAGTACGCCGCCTGTGTGCCCATTTTAGAAAGTCAGCTACAGCTTCAGCCGACCTTGCCGTGCTTCAGCAGCGTTTGCAGCTTCCGGCTCACCGACTGGTGTTTGATGTCCCCACGCGTTGGAACTCTACACTGCATATGCTGGAAAGGATTTCTGAGCAGAAGAGGGCCATTGTTGAGTACCAGCATCAACAAGGCAGTCGGTATTCAGTTCAGAATCCACACATAAGACCTCAGGAGTGGACATGGATGTCAGACATATGTACCATCCTACAAAACTTTGAGGAGTCCACCAAGATGGTGAGCGTCGATGACGCCATAATTAGCGTCACCATCCCGCTTCTCTGTATTCTGAAAAGCTCTCTGCTCCCAATAAAAGAGGATGCATTGAAGGCGCAGCACGATGAGACCGAGCAAGGAACCATACAGGGTGATTACACACAGCCCAGCCTCATGTCATCCCAACGTGGATTGGTTGACAATGAGGAAGAGGAGGAGGAGGAAGAACAGGAGCTACTTTCCTGCGCTATAGACAGTACTACAAGCACAACTGTCATACTATCTGTTCAGTGTGAATGGCCTGAGGACAGGGAGGAGAAGGACAGCATGGTCAGTCGTCCTGTTGGTGAGGACACGGAAGGCTTGCCAGTTATCTGGCACGCATGGCAGACTTTATTTTGCGCTACCTTTCCCGTGACCCTCGCATTATCAAAATTTTTGCGGACACTCAGTACTGGTTGGTGACACTTCTAGACCCATGCTACAAGGAGAACTTTCAATCTCTTATTCCAGAGTCAGATAGGTGTATTAAAATGATGCAGTACCAGAGGGCCATTGATTCGGAATTACTGAAAAAATTCCCATCTGAAAACGCTGGTGGCAGAGGTCACAGTTCGTTGGACAACCAAGGAGTAGAGGCGAGAGAGACACAACTCCAATTCAGCAGAGGCACGGGAACACTGGCAAAGTTCTGGGACACTTTTCTCAGACCCTCCCATCGCCCTGGCCCAGAGTCGCGGGGTACTCTTACAAGGCTTGGAAAGTTTGAGAAGATGGTGAGGGAGTACCTTGCTGACTGTACCAACATCCTCCGTGATTCCTCTGTGCCTTTTAATTATTGGGTGTCCAAGCTGGACACATGGCATGAGCTGGCTCTCTACTCCTTGGAGGTCCTGGTCTGCCCTGCCGCTAGTGTTTTGTCAGAGCGGGTTTTTAGTGCTGCTGGTGGAATAATAACTGATAAGCGCATCCGCCTGTCAATTGAAAATGCTGACAGGCTGACTTTTATAAAAGTGAACAAGGCCTGGATTGGGGCAGACTTCTCTACACCACCGAATGATTACAGCGAAACATAACCTCCAATACAGTGTATTTTTTTGGGAGGTGTATTACCATGCACCTCTTCACACCCACACATGGGTATATGCTTCCTGACTTTGGCTATTTGGTGTGTTATTATCCTCCTCCTTCTCCTCATCCTCATCATCCACCACCACTATAACACGAGGGTGACCGTGGTCCGTGATGCAACAGCCAGTAGAAATTTTTTCAAGGGTTTTTTGATGCCCGTTTCAAAAATATTTACACTCTGTTGAGGTGTCACCCCCAGGGGAAAATGTTTTTCAGCCTGTGCACTTAGTGTATGGGCATTACAAGTATAGGAGACCCTCTCCTTTAAACTGGGAAGACCTTTTTCGGAGGCCATACTCTACATCTCTTCAGACACCACCACTAGAACACCAGGGTGAACGTGTTCCGTGATGCAACAGCCACGTAATTTTTTGGAAGAGTGTTTATGATGCCCGTAACAAAATGTTTGCTACAGTATGTGGATGTGTACCCCACAGTGGGAATTGTTTTGTCAGCCCATACACTTAGTGTATGGGCATTACAAGTATAGGAGACCCGCTCCTTTGTAATGGAACCAGATTTTTAGGAGGACTTTATACACGTCTCTTCTAAGTGGTATTTTGGTTTGTCCAAATTTGGGGCAGGCCTTGCATTCACTGCAACACTATGACTGAACAATATTAATAATGTGAACTTGGTTTTCCTGTGGCCATCCAGTACGTGGGTTCAAAGGCTTATTGGGGTGCGTTTGAATTTGGTGCAGGGCAGGCTTTGCGTTCAATGCATAGGCAAACATCATGGGAGACCCACTTACTAAAATGTGAACTTTGTTGGTTGTTCATCTTCTTCAACAATCCAATTCTTCTATGCCAGTACTTCAGCCTCAGCACTGCAATGCTAAAATGCAGGGTCTTCTGCCTCACCACAGCAATTCACCAATGCAGGTTCTTAAGCCTCAACAGTGCAATTATCCACTGATGGTTCTTCAGGCTCAACACTGAAATGCTCCACTGCAGGGTCTTCAGCGTCAACACTGCAATTGTCCACTGCAGGGTCTTTCGCATAAACACTGCAATTGTCCACTGCAGGGTCTTAACAATTCACTGCGTAGCCAAACAATATGGGAGTAACAAATTAATAGGAACAATGCTTTCAGGGGGTCATCCAGTACCTGGGTTCAAAGGCTTATTGGGGTGTGTGTTACTTAGCTGCAGGGGAGGCCTTGCATTTAATGCATAGGCTAACACTATGGGAGACCTATTTTCTTACCCTTGGAACCCTTTTTCATGAGGCCCTCCTGTTCATCTCATCAAAGGGGTATTGGGGTGCGTCCTAATTTTTGGCAGCCCAGCCACTCAATGCATAGGCAATAACAGTATAGGAGACCCACCGTTTAATATTGGCCCTTTAAGAATAGTAATGCTGCATGATGCCCCTGTAAAAATAGGCTCTGTGACTTTCAGAGTCCCTCCTTCATAAATGAAACAAGATGTGTCTGATGATGTGTCACACAGCACATGGCCAGCTAGGGTTGTTAAATGTTACAATGACATTTCCCAGTAAATGCATTTGTCTTGGTTGAAAGCAAAGGTAAAGTTGAAAAACGCATCAAAAACGCTACATGTGAACATAGCCCAAGTGGTGGAGGAACATTTTTGCTTTGCGTTAATTATTTTGCCTTGTATAAAAGTTATTACCCTTGAAAGGATGTTCCTTGTCATATTTCCCAGGAAAATCCATTTTGATTTCGTTTTTGTATGTTTTTTGGTGAGACTGTAAACATGGCGTAAGACTCTGACAACATTGTTCACAGCTGTGACCTGGGAGTCAGAAATGCTTCCAGGGGCGATCCCCATGATGTTCCCGTGTCATTTGAGCAGTGTTTCCATCATTTACAGACATTTCTAGACTTTAAAAGGACCCCCATGGGGATCGCAGTACAAATGCTCATCACCAGTCATAACACAAGACATTCGCACTTTGCTCACTATATAAGGTGGCTCCATAATAGATGATGGACAGTAAATATAACAAAACTGAACTTGACGGATGAATCAATATTCACATTAAGGGCATATAACCGATATAAAAGAAGCCCTGCATGCACGACCCCCTCTGTAATCGGGTGTCCCATTTATCTCCCATTGGACAGTCAGTCACCCACAAGGGCAAAGCATTGATACCTGTGACTTCTCCAAACTAGTTTTGCCAAGAACTTCACAAGTTATTAGTTTTAATTACAATATAAGAGGAGTGACCTAGCAAAGGCTGAGTGTCATAAATGTAGATCAGAATGTAAAAATGGTATAGTAGTTATGTTCTTGTATATAGGGGCAGTATTATAGTAGTTATATTCTTGTACATAGGAGCAGTATTATAGTAGTTATATTCTTGTACATAGGAGCAGTATTATAGTAGTTATATTCTTGTATATAGGGGCAGTATTATAGTAGTTATATTCTTGTACATAGGAGCAGTATTATAGTAGTTATATTCTTGTACATAGGAGCAGTATTATAGTAGTTATATTCTTGTACATAGGAGCAGTATTATAGTAGTTATATTCTTGTACATAGGAGCAGTATTATAGCAGTTATTTTCTTGTATATAGGGGCAGTATTATAGTAGTTATATTCTTGTACATAGGGGCAGTATTATAGTAGTTATATTCTTGTACATAGGAGCAGTATTATAGTAGTTATATTCTTGTATATAGGAGCAGTATTATAGTAGTTATGTTCTTGTATATAGGGGCAGTATTATAGTAGTTATGTTCTTGTATATAGGGGCAGTATTATAGTAGTTATATTCTTGTACATAGGAGCAGTATTATAGTAGTTATATTCTTGTACATAGGAGCAGTATTATAGTAGTTATATTCTTGTATATAGGGGCAGTATTATAGTAGTTATATTCTTGTACATAGGAGCAGTATTATAGTAGTTATATTCTTGTACATAGGAGCAGTATTATAGTAGTTATATTCTTGTACATAGGAGCAGTATTATAGTAGTTATATTCTTGTACATAGGAGCAGTATTATAGCAGTTATTTTCTTGTATATAGGGGCAGTATTATAGTAGTTATATTCTTGTACATAGGGGCAGTATTATAGTACGGTAGTTATATTCTTGTACATAGGAGCAGTATTATAGTAGTTATATTCTTGTATATAGGAGCAGTATTATAGTAGTTATGTTCTTGTATATAGGGGCAGTATTATAGTAGTTATATTCTTGTACATAGGGCAGTATTATAGTAGTTATATTCTTGTACATAGGGGCAGTATTATAGTAGTTATATTCTTGTACATAGGGGCAATTTTTATTGTAAAAACCAAACAAATACAAATATACTGACATTCCTCCAGTAATACAAATATAAATTCACTTGGATTGTACATACATTCATTACATATCCGGATTATACATATAAAATTATCTTAAAGAGTCCAGTTACTATGTTTTAGGCAGCCCCCAAATCTAAGAAGCATCATTGTCAGAAGCTCCTGTCCTCCCCAACAGCTGCAGGAACCTTTCCTTGCAGACAAAAGAAATGCAAGACCTGTACATCTATAATGACCACGGACAGGATAAAGATCCCCAACTCCCATCAGGACTACAAGATACCAGGTACTTTCAGCTGCATCACATCTAATGTGGTGTACCTAATTATATGTACTAAATGTCCAACTGGGGGTCTGTATGTGGGGGAGACCGGGCAAAAACTGAGAACAAGGATGAATTCTCATCGCCACACGATAAGAGAAAAAAGAATGGATTTACCTGTGGCCAAACACTTTGTATGCCCGGTCATAGCATGACAGATATGGAATTACTTGTATTAAAATCTAACTTCAAATCTGAGAAGGATAGAAAAGTCTGGGAATATAAACTTATGATGACCTTTGACACTCTTAGTGCTGGGATGAATATATCCCAGAGTTTTATGTCGTTCTACAACAATTAAGGAATCTGCCTCCCTGACCTTTTAGGGTCATCACAACACAATACCAGACCCCAATCGAGGGTAATAAAACCTTCACTCCTTATCTATGAACTAGTCATATTTATGTTAATCCCTCTGCCATAATGACAGTTCTGCTTCATGTCACTTGTCCTACCTATTGCATTTTTTCTGTGCTATTTTGTGTATAAATATGTGATTCTTCAGATGTTGTATTAGTCTATGCCTGATGAAGAGACCTGAGTAGTCTCGAAAGCTTGCAATTTGTTACCATCTTTTCAGTTAGCCATTAAAAGGTATCAACCACTGAGGACTCTCAAGTCTAAATATTTTTCTTAAAGAGTCCATACACCTGGTTGGGAAAAAAAAAAAAAAAAAACCATCATATTTCAACCCAGTGACACATCCTTCCATAACTTAACATTTCCTAATGATTTTATCTATCTGGGCTCGGACATTATGTGGTTGACAGCGTCACAGATCTGAGTCGGAGTTATTCTGGTCACCGCCGGTCTCCATTTCAGACTCTACCCGAGAGCCCTCAGGTAATGGCTTCCGCTTGGGCGGAGGACAGTCCTCTACGTCCCTATCAAACTCTGCGTCAATTCTTCTAAGGTCATCCTCAAAATCACCGTCAGACTCAGACAGAACACCAAACCTATTAGATAAGTCCATTACACCTGCAGAACTCTGGACCTTCTTCCTGGCTCCTTGGCCAGTGTCATACTCCTTCTCAGGTTTACGGGAGGTCTTGTCCTTTTTCTTCCTTTTAGTCTGAGACACAGATAGTAGTAGTGAAGTATTGCCTCCCTGTGACTGCTGCCCCTGAGGGACAACCTCCATACTTCCCTGTACACCCTCTGAACCCTGCTGCTCTGGTGTCACCTGAGTAGACCCCTGGTGGGCCTCCGGTCTTGTCAGTATTTCCCCTGACAGTAAAGCTGCCTCCTCCAGAATCTCTGCCCCTGCCACCAAATCCTCATCAGGATAGTCCTTACAGATATTGTGCCAGGCGTCAGGACAGTCCCTGTGAGGGTGACCGATATTCCCACAGAGGTTGCACCTGATGTTCTGGCAGTCTGCAGCCACATGGCCGACCTCCCCACACAGGTTGCACTTCACCACAGTACACGTATTTGCCAGGTGACCCGCCTTGCCACATTTGAAGCACTTACGAGGCTGCCCAGGATAGAAACACACTCCCCTCTCCCTCCCAATAAAGAAGGAGTTGGGTAAGTGGACAGTGATATTATCGCACTGGCGCAGTTTCACCAAAACCCTCCACCCTCCCGTCCAGATACCATCATTGTCTCTGCTTTTGGTGAGGTCAGAGACCAGGTCACAATGCCTCCGGAGCCACACCACAATGTCCTGCGGGGGAACAGACTCATTCCAGAAGATGAGATTTACCGTAACGGTATCTGGCTTAGAGATAGGAATAAAGCTGAACTTACTCCAGCCCTCAGTGTCTCTAAACTTGGGGAAATTAGACCAGAACCTGTCCAGGTCACTCATGAGCTTAAAGCTGACGTCATAGCCCTGCCTGTCTGGAAGATTAATCACCGCCAAGATGCTGACTGGCGCAAACCCCATCTGGCGACACAAGAGCTCCCTGACCACAAACCTTCTATCTGGCAGATCCTCCTTGGCACCTCTGTGCCGGAAACGCACAACGTTTCTCCGTTTAAACGCCTGGCCGGTATAATTGGCACCAGAGGTGAAGGACGGAGCGCCACGACTCCAGGCATTACTGGGGGGAACCTGCGGGGTCACACTAGGCTGACTGACGGGGTGAGGGTCTGCAGCAGGGGGGGCTTCTACACCTTGTGTGCTCGGAATTAAAGGGGGGAAATCACAGACATCATCATGAACATTGTTATCATCAACATCAATGTCACTATCAAACTGCGCAGCGTCCACCAAAGATACTGTGCTCCCCCAAACCCCGACCCCTCAGATACAGCGCGGTTATCCCCAGCATCAGAGCCCTGCTGGGCACCATCAGGAACTACCGGCACATGTCCACTGCCCAACTGTGGTGCATGGCATTCTGAGACTTGTAGTCCCTGTGCTGAAAAATGTCCATGCTGCTGCTTGGAATCTGCTGCAGGCGGCTGTACTGGGCATTCTGCGACTTGTTGTACCTCTACTGGAATGTGCCCTTCATGCTGCTGCTTGGAATCTGCTGCAGGCTGTTGTGCTGGGCATTCTGTGACTTGTTGTACCTCTGCTGGAATCTGCACTACATGCTTCTGCTTTGGATCTGCTGCAGGCAGTTTTGCTGGGCATTTTGAGACTTGTGGTACGTCTGCTGGGGTCTGTACTACAGGCTGCTGCTGGTGCGGCATTTGCCCCTTTTGGAAGCAGAAACTTGCAGGCTGCAGCACTGGCCGCACCTGCTTCTGGGGTCCACCTGGGACAATGTCTGACCTGGAACCTGCAGAGTTCTGCTTCTGTGACTTAAACAGTTCCTGGTTCCTATAAGTCTCCGCCAGGGGCCCCATCCTCTCTAGGACGCAGTCCATGTCCCTCACCACTTTTGCCAGCAATACACCCAGTGTGTTCAGAGTCTCATCATAAAAATCATGACTCCCGGGATTAATAGCCTTTAGCTTATAGCAAGTGTCTATCTGCATCTGTAGTGTGTCTTTCTGCTGCTGTAACTCACCAAACTTCTTGACCAGTCCT
Source organism: Oophaga sylvatica (assembly GCA_033576555.1). Classification (NCBI taxonomy): domain Eukaryota; kingdom Metazoa; phylum Chordata; class Amphibia; order Anura; family Dendrobatidae; genus Oophaga; species Oophaga sylvatica. Next base: position 606,645,912 of record JARQOD010000003.1, on the reverse strand, counting down.
GGGATCTCCTCTGCGAGCTGAAGCTCAGGTGCACGTGGCGTCTCCTCCTGGGATCCTGCATTCAGTGATGTCCCCGGCTGCTTGAATCCAGACGTCTCCTTAAATTTCACCACCGCTGGTTTCATGGCTCCAAGCTCCACAGCACTTTTACTGCTGCCACCTGACTGCGACCGTGTGCGTCCTGACCGCGCCATACTGCCATGCTGCTGTAAGTTCTCCTGGATGGTTTGTCTTTCCAAAGACGTCCGTCTCTGCCTGGGAGCAGCAGAGGTGATCTGCACAGCTGGGGCTGATCTCACCTGTGCACCCGGCAGGAGCTGCTTACTGACTGGGGAGTTACCTGACTTCACATTGTGCTGTAACCCTTCACTGACCGACACTTTTCCTTCTTGCTTCTTTGCTGGACTTGGAGAAGGTTTTCCTCCCAAAACTTTACTGACGGCTTTTTCCTCCTTCACAGAACTGCTGCAGCTTTGGCTCGCTGCATTCACTGCTCTGACAGTGGCTCTGGGATTAACATTCCCATTAGGAGAGGCCTGGGAGGCTTGTCCCAGTGTAGGCCGGGAAGCCTGGGCCTTGCCTGGGGAGCTTCCCCGCCCAGGGTGGCCCCTCCCTGGGCTTGCTCCAGACATCAGGAGAGCTACAAACACACAACCTCTCAGCTAGGAGGCAGTATTATAGTAGTTATATTCTTGTACATAGGAGCAGTATTATAGTAGTTATATTCTTGTACATAGGAGCAGTATTATAGTAGTTATATTCTTGTACATAGGGGCAGTATTATAGTAGTTATATTCTTGTACATAGGGGCAGTATTATAGTAGTTATATTCTTGTACATAGGAGCAGTATTATAGTAGTTATATTCTTGTACATAGGGGGCAGTATTATAGTAGTTATATTCTTGTACATAGGGGCAGTATTATAGTAGTTATATTCTTGTACATAGGGGCAGTATTATAGTAGTTATATTCTTGTACATAGGGGCAGTATTATAGTAGTTATATTCTTGTACATAGGGGCAGTATTATAGTAGTTATATTCTTGTACACAGGGGCAGTATTATAGTAGTTATATTCTTGTACATAGGGGCAGTATTATAGTAGTTATATTCTTGTAAATGGGGCAGTATTATAGTAGTTATATTCTTGTACATAGGGGCAGTATTATACTAGTTATATTCTTGTACATAGTAGCAGTATTATAGTAGTTATATTCTTGTACATAGGAGCAGTATTATAGTAGTTATATTCTTGTACATAGGAGCAGTATTATTGAAGTTATATTCTTGTACATAGGAGCAGTATTATAGTAGTTATATTCTTGTACATAGGGGCAGTATTATAGTAGTTATATTCTTGTATATAGGAGCAGTATTATAGTAGTTAATTCTTGTACATAGGGGCTGTAGTATAATAGTTATACTCTTGTACATAGGGGCATTATTATCGTAGTTATATTCTTGTATATAGGGACAGTATTATAGTAGTTATATTCTTGTATATAGGGACAGTATTATAGTAGTTATATTCTTGTATATAGGGGCTGTATTATAGTAGTTATGTTCTTTCATAGAATCATAGAAGAATCATAGAATGGTAGAGTTGGAAGGGACCTCCTGGGTCATCTGGTCCAACCCCTTGCTCAAAGCAGGCTTCACTAAATCATCCCAGACAGATGTCTGTCCAGCCTCTGTTTGAAGACGTCCATTGAAGGAGAACTCACCACCTCCCGTGGCCGCCTGTTCCACTCATTGATCACTCTAAAGGGTATGCCACACTAAACAATATCGCTAACGGGATCGCTAAAAAACGTCACTATTTAGCGATCCTGTTAGCGATGTTGTTCAGTGCGGCAGCTTCCAGCGACGAGCTTCCTGCTGTGATCTCGCTCGTCGCTGGAATCGTTCCGGACCCTATTATCTCGTCGGCGCTCCCGCTGGGTAAGTATCTAATCGCTGTGTGGCACCTTTTCTTAGCGATTTAGCGGTACTTTTGTACCGCTAAAGTCGTTAAGAAGATCGCTAACGGCGATAGCGTCGTTAACTATATCGCTAAATGTGGCCGCATTTAGCGATATAGAAACAATCCCGCTAGCGATCGCATTAGTATGCGTCGTTATTGTGATCGCTAGCGGGATTGTTTAGTGTGGCAGTACCTTAACTGTCAAAAAGTTTTTTCTAATATCTAATCTGTGTCTCCTCCCATTCAGTTTCATCCCATTGCTTCTAGTCTTTCCTTGTGCAAATGAGAATAAAGATGATCCTTCTACAATGTGACAGCCCTTGAGATATTTGTAGACAGCTATTAAGTCTCCTCTCAGTCTTCTTTTTTGCAAGCTAAACATTCCCAAATCCTGTAACCGTTCCTCATAGGACATGGTTTACAGACCGGTCACCATTCTGGTGGCTCTACTCTGAACTTGCTCCAGTTTGTTGATGTCTTTTTTAAAATGTGGTGCCCAAAACTGGACACAGTATTCCAGATGAGGTCTGACCAAGGAGGAGTAGAGGGCAATAATGACCTCACGTGATCTAGACTGTATGCTTCTGTTAAAACATCCCAGAATTGTATTTGCCTTTTTTGCTGCTGCATCACACTGTTGACTCATGTTCAGTCTGTGATCTATTAGTATAACCAAGTCTTTTTCACATGTGCTGTTGCTTAGCCCTATTCCTCCCATTCTGTATATGCTTTTTTTATTTCCCAGATGTAGTACTTTGCATTTTTCCCTCTTAAAAACCATTCTGTTAGTTGCTGCCCATTGCTCCAGTTTATTTATTTCTTTTTGAATCCTCTCTCTCTCTTCTCTGGTATTAGCTACCCCTCCTAGCTTTGTGTCATCAGCAAATTTAATCAGTTTACCCTCAATTCCTTCATCTAAATCATTGATAAAGATGTTGAGCAATACAGGGCCCAGGACAGAGCCTTGTGTTACCCCACTTGATACATTCTTCCAACTGGATGTGCAGCCATTTACTCTTTGGGACCGATCACTAAGCCAGTTATGAATCCACCTAACAGTTGCCTTGTCCATTCCATACTTAGTCATTTTTCCAATAAGGATTGTGTGACATACTTTGTCAAATGCTTTGCTGAAGTCAAGATATAATATATCTACAGCATTTCCCTGATCCACCCAGTCAGTGATTCTGTCATAGAAGGAAATTTAATTAGTCTGACATGACTTATTAGTTACAAACCCATGCTGACTCTGTTTAATCACTTCATTCTTGTCCAGGTACTTACAAACATGTTCTTTAATAATTTGTTCAAAGATCTTTCCTGGTATAGATGTCAGACTCACTCATTTTTATAGTGTGAAGAATAAAGTGATATGATTCATCCCCTTTGTTGCATTACATCATTATATGACTACATAGATTCATTCATGGAGCTCATGTTCCGTTCTTGGTGTCTTTTTTATCTTTACAATCTGTTACTGTGATAATTATTTACCTCCTTCTGGTGGGTGAGAAATTGATGAATACACCTCGCTGATTCAGCCTCCCCTTGGAAAGGTTACTCTTTTGCTGATTGTGCACTCTGTTATTGTCTTGGCCCCATGAATGTTCTGTTATGTTCTGTCACTGATGAGAATGTGAAGGGATCATAAGTATCAGTGCTACATCACTCATCAAACACCAGGGTCCACAGACATATTATTGCCCCACCCTTCTCCTATTGTTTTGCCATTGGGGAAGACACAATGTATCAGATGTTTCTGGAATATTTCTTTAATCAACTGTTTAATAAACTTCACTCCAATTGCTCATCACTGAGAACAATCCCAGCTTATAATCCATGACTTGTAATAATACCGCCGGCCTCTCTCCGCAGGACATGCACGTGATCAGCACTGATGAAAACCAAGTGTTTGTTGCTATTCAAGAATGGAACCAAAACGAGACGTATAACCTCTACATCTCCGACACTCGGGGGATTTTCTTCACGCTCGCTCTGGAAAATGTGAAGAGCATTAAGGGTCCGGAGGGAAATGTCATGATCGACCTCTATGAGGTATGTCACCGTGGCTCATAGATATGTCTCCCTTGTTTTGGAATTGATTGGGAAACTCCACATGTACAGTAATGGCCAAAAGTTTTGAGAATGACACAAATATTATATTTTCACATGATCTGCTGCCCTCTGGTTTGTATGTGTGTTTGACAGATGTTTTTATCACAGACAGAAATATAATAATTGCAAACATATGAGTAATAAAAGCTTATATTGACAGTTAGAATGAGTTAATGCAGCAAGTCAATATTTGCAGTGTTGACCCTTCTTCTTCAGGACCTCTGCAATTCTCCCTGGCATGCTCTCAATCAACTTCTGGAACAAATCCTGACTGATAGCAGTCCATTCTTGCACAATCAATGCTTTCATTTTGTCAGAATTTTTAGGTTTTTGTTTGTCCACCCGTCTCTTGATGATTGACCACAAGTTCTCAATGGGATTAAGATCTGGGAGTTTCCAGGCCATGGACCCAAAATCTCTATGTTTTGTTCCCTGAGCCATTTAGTTATCACCTTTGCTTTATGGCAAGGTGCTCCATCATGCTGGAAAAGGCATTGTTGATCGCCAAACTGCTCTTGGAGGGTTGGGAGAAGTTGCTCTTGGAGGACATTCTGGTACCATTCTTTATTCATGGCTGTGTTTTTAGGCAAAACTGTGAGAGCCGATTCCCTTGGCTGAGAAGCTACCCCACACATGAATGGTTTCAGGATGCTTAACAGTTGGCATGAGACAAGACTGGTGGTAGCGCTCACCTTGTCTTCTCCGAATGAGGCGTTTTCCTGATGTCCCAAACAATCGAAAAGGGGATTCATCAGAGAAAATAACTTTACCCCAGTCCTCAGCAGTCCACTGCCTGTACCTTTTGCAGAATATCAGTCTGTCCATGATGTTTTTTCTGGAGAGAAGTGGCTTCTTTGCTGCCCTCCTTGAGACCAGGCCTTGCTCCAAGAGTCTCCGCCTCACAGTGCGTGCAGATGCACTCACACCTGCCTGCTGCCATTCCTGAGCAAGCTCTGCACTGCTGGTAGCCCGATCCCGCAGCTGAAACACTTTTAAGAGACGGTTCTGGCGCTTGCTGGTCTTTCTTGGGCGCCCTGAAGCCTTTTTGGTAACAATGGAACCTCTCTCCTTGAAGTTCTTGATGATGCGATAGATTGTTGACTGAGGTGCAATCTTTCTAGCTGCGATACTCTTCCCTGTTAGGCCATTTTTGTGCATTGCAATGATGACTGCACGTGTTTCTTTAGAGATAACCATGGTTAACAGAAGAGAAACAATGATACCAAGCACCAGCCTCCTTTTAAAGTGTCCAGTGGTGTCATTCTTACTTAATTATGACAGATTGATCTCCAGCCATGTCCTCATCAACACCCACACCTGTGTTAATGGAGCAATCACTGAAAAGAGGTTAACTGGTCCTTTTAAGGCAGGGCTGCAATGATGTTGAAATGTGTTTTGGGGGATAAAGTTAATTTTCTAGCCAAATATTGACTTTACAAGTAATTGCTGTTAAGCTGATCACTCTTTATAACATTCTGGAGTATATGTAAATTGCCATTAGAAAAAGTGAAGCAGTAGACTTTGTAAAAATTAATATTTGTGTCATTCTCAAAACTTTTGGCCATGACTGTAGAGATGGAGACCTTAAAATATGAGGACACCACTGTTCATGGAGTAGTTTTACTTGTGTTTATTAGAATGTGTATATTGTAGATCCAGACAGCAAAACCACAAAAGAATGACGGAACACCTATAGAAAGAAGACGTAAAGATACACCTGAGATACAAACCAGAATATGTGTTACATCTTAGGTTAACCCCCTCCTACTCTGATGACAGCTATACATCCCCCTTGCCATTCTCTCAACTCCATCAGTTTTCAAGTGGAATTAGCTTCTACTGAGCAGTTATACCTCAAGAGATCATTTATGGAATAAATTGCCTTCAGAAAATTGTTTGCTGCCTTCAGGTGTTATTTACAGAGTAAGTGTTGGTACACAGCTCCATACAGTACTGAACCCTTTTCCACAATTGTTCTAACCCAGAATATAGCAAGAGCCACTAAGCTAGGTAAGGAGAAACCATGGTTCATCATTACTTAAAGACATAAAGGTCAATCAATCCGAAAAATTGATAGAACCTTAAAAGCATCCTCAAGTGCTGTCATGAAAATAATATAACACTATGGTAAAACTAGCTCTCATGAGGAATGCTTTAGTAAAGAAAGACCAAGAATTACCTCTGCTGCAGAGGATAAGTTTATCAAAGTTGCCAGCCGTGGAAAAGCTAATTAAGAGCTCCTCAGATAACATTCCCATAAATGATGATCAGACATCAAGTAGAAGACACAACTCAACATCAACTGTCAAGAGTAGATGCTTTTATAGTTGGATTGCAACAAAGAAGCCACTACTGAGGACTGCAAACAAGAAGAAGAGACATGTTTGGGCCAAACAGCACAAGGGCTGGACGCAAAGTCAGTGGAATCTGTACTGTGGTTTGAAGAGTTAAAATTTGAGATTTCTTGTACCAACTGCCATTTTCTTAAAAGGTGAGAAGATTGTTTCTACATATGTGATGCCCACTGTGAAGCATAGAGGGAAGGCATGGTGGTGGGGGGAATCTGCTGGTGAAAATGAAGGTGATTTTCTACATTTAGGGCACTTTCCCAGCATGGCTACCAACAGCGTTCTGCAGCAACCTCCATCCCATCTGGTCTGCAATTAACGGGACCATCATTTGTTTTGCAGCAGGTCAATGATCCAAAACTCATGCAAGCTATGTAAGGACTTTGTGACCTAGAAGAAAAGGGACGGTGACTGTGTCAGATGACATGGTTGCCACTATCACCGACCTCAACCCAATTGTGATGGTTTGGAATGAGAAGAACGTAGAGTGAAGGCAAAGAAGCCAACAAGTGATCTACATCTCTGGAACTCCTTTAGGTTTGTTGTAAGCCGTTCCAGGTAAAGACCTGATGGAACGGCGGAGAGCAGCCCAGGAGATGTAAAGGCATCATCATCAGAGTAAATGAGGAGAAATGTGAGGAATGTCACGTGGAACGCAGATTCTGGCTTGTTACTTATTTCCGCACTCATTCTTTCCACGTGTTCCTTCATAGTTTTGCTGCTTTCAGGCTGAATCTAGGACGTGCACGTTCCAACAAGAAGGAAAATTACTGAACGAACAGGTTTTTCAGAACTTTTGACTGGTTCTGTACGAAGGGGTAAAGTTCCCAGGAGACGGATGTCTGACCTTATGTTCCTGCTGGTATATGAAGCATGTGAACTCCAAACTTACATTCACATGAGGCAGAAATTGAATAAGAGGAATAGAAGCAAAGCGAGAAAGAAAAAGAGACACAAATATGTAACCAAAAAGGGGAGTCCTTATCCGAAACTATCAAAATAAATGGTGAGATACCAGTACATAAAATATGTAACCAATCGGACAGAAAAAGGGAAACCCAGAAAGAGGAGTTTTTAGAATGAATGAAAATGTTTTATTAATATATGAAAGAATAATAACATGGGCTAGGAAGAGAAGTGCGATAAAAGAGTGGGAAAGATTGGAAAAGTCCCTAAATCTAGAAGAGACTACAGTCCTTCATGAGATGTTCCGGAAAGATACAAGGCTCCATTTAAATTCTAGGGGAAGTCCTAAAAATCAGAATGTGTAAATGTAATGATGAAATCTACACAGCAGATAATAGGACATTGTGTCTACAGATCAATAGGGCTCAGTATAAACATATAACACACCGCTAATTATGGTGCGTATGTAAAAAAGTCCAGCCCATAAATATATGAGGATCAAAGGGGCACACTATAGATATAATCTTTACCTTTCAGTATAATGGAGGTGGAAAGTGAGTGTACCCGGTGTGCACATTTAGTATAATAACCGATATACAAGGGGATCATAAATTATAGACGCAGGTCCTCAAAGATCAGATAATCGCATCTTCTCAACCCACCAAGTAATATACCGAGCCCAGTAATGTCAAGAGGAAATTACCTTGGGACATGATGTTTGGGTGCACAGAAGCACACGTGTGTGTGCAGGAAGCCTCGACGTGCATTTCACCTGCACAACTTCCTCACAAGTACTGCAGCTTTTTTTTGTAAGAGTTTTATCTCAACCCAGAGCTGGGATTCACAGCTGTACAATTCAGTAGTGACACATAATGTTCTCAATGCTGCTGCTTTCTAGTAAGTGTTCATCTCATCCCATATTTGGATACATTTCTCATAACTGCTGTATAATGTCATCCATGGTGCTGTTTATTTTTAGTAGGGATTTTATCTCACTCCATAGCCATAGCTGGATTCACAGCTGTAATGTTCAGTACTGATATACAGTATAATGGTCTCCATGATGCTGCTTTCTAGTCAGTGTTCATCTTATCCCAAAGCTGGCTTCACAGCTACATTTTTCATTACTGCTGTATAATGTCATCCATGGTGCTGTTTATTTTTAGTAGGGATTTTATCTCATTCCACAACCATAGCTGGATTCACAGCTGTACTGTTTAATACTGATATATAATGGTCTCCATGATGCTGCTTTCTAGTCAGTGTTCATCTTATCCCAGAGCTGGCTTCACAGCTACATTTTTCATTACTGCTGTATAATGTCATCATCCACGCTGCTGCTTCTTTCTAGTAAGTGTTTATATCACTCCGAATATGGATTCACAGAGACACTTCTCAGTACTGCTACATGCTGTCCTCCATGAGACAGGAGAGTAGGAATACCTGGTGACTTTGTGTGCTGTGCATGGGAGACATCAAAGCTGCTAAATTGTATCCACTAGCTAAGAGGCAACTGAGAATCAATTATTGAGCCTGCGGAGGAGGAAATGGTGAAAATGCAGGATATATGTCACATAATGGCCACAAATAATGTTATTACTCATGTACACACATGACAACTAATGCTGAACAGTCTTCTGTAGTGATTAGTAATGCTATAAGGACAGTTTTCTGGGCAGCGTATACTGTATGTGCTTGTCTGATCCTGATGATCCTGTTTGTCTGGCGTCGTACATATTTAGTGGCTTCAGGGCTCATGCACATGACCGTATAACAGTGTGCACTCCGGATGTACAGAGGTGTAAAACAGCAGTACCTGTACCGTACGAGGTCTCTGTGCAGAGCCAGTATGGCAGGACCCCGTGTCGGGATGATTTGTGTCAGTAGTGCAGCCTTTGTGCACTGTCGTGCAGTATTTATTTACAAATCACGATCATGTGTCGGATATTGATGAAATATTTACAAAAAAAATTGCAAAAAGCAATGACAAATCGATGTACCGTTACCCGGATAAAATCTTCTCGGCATCTTCCACGTTCCATGGTGAGCAGTCTGGTGTGTGGAGGCAGCATGAACTTTCCTTCTCCTCCTCTGGCGGTCATCGCTTCCACTGCCTCCCCGCCGGCCTGACCAGCCTAAAAGCCTGTCTCAGATTGATCTGTTTTTCAGCTGCATCAATTTTTCCTAGGTAGCAGGGATAAAGGGGATGTTCCTGGCAAACAAGAAGACTGACAGCCAGGTAAAGACTTTCATCACGTACAATAAAGGGAGAGACTGGCACCTGCTGCAGGCTCCGGACGCTGATCTGCGAGGAAACCCCATCAACTGCCTGCTGGTGAGTGTTACCGGACCAGGGCAGAAGCAAACACAATCATTTGCCTTTAATTGTGCGTCAAACACAAATTGTTACATTTTCGGAACAATTAAATAAATCTCAAATTATAGGGCTTGAATTATACCGCTATATGGTGCCCAGATAACATTGCATGAGATGTCAACGAGGCATCTACCGTACATAATGGTGACTATAAGATGCTTACGTAACTGTAAAATACAAGACTTGTATAATACCACCATATAGTGCCCATATACAACTGCTATGAGATGCTTACCTAATAGTACAGTACAGTGCCTGCATAATACCACCATATAGTGCCCACATAAGATTGCTATTAGACACTTACCCTACAGTACAATACAGTGCCTATGTAATACCACCATATAGTGCCCACATAAGACTACTATTGGACGCTTACATAATAGTACAGTACAGTGCCTGCATAATGCCACCATATAGTGCCCACATAAGTCTACTATTAGACACTTACCCTATAGTACAATACAGCGTCTACATAATACCACCATATAGTGCCCATATATGACTGCCATTAGATGCTTCCCTAATAGTATAATACAGTGCCTACATAAGACTGCTAATGCTCACATAGTTGTACATGATAGCACTGATATAATAGCACCATAAATTGTCCACGTACAACTACCATAAGAAGCCTACATTGTTGCCTTATAATAACACCTTATGCCAATAGAAGACTGCTACAAAATACGACATAATACCGCCATATGGCATCCATGTAGTGCCGCTATACAGCGCCACAATGTTTTTTCATGACAATCCACTAAGGAAGAGATTGAGATCAGCGGATGATTGCGGGTGACGTAATGACACAGGTCCGTACCCGCTGGCAGACATTTACCCCTTTTCCCGCGCTATAACCTGTCTCTAAACACCAAAGTAACTTCTTCTGTAAAACGTCTGCTGTCGTTTGCTAATTATCTGTGTCTGACTGCAGACTAATGAGGCTTGGCATTTGCAAATGATGTATTCTGCAGAAATTACAAGTATCTTTACAAATAACTCATCAAACTGAGACGTGGAGTGTTGTGCTGTTACAGGTCTGCACGGTAATTCTAGGGATTATCTTTACAATTCATCTCCATTTTTTATCATTGTGGCTTCTTAGGTCCAAATTTCTGTGCAAATAAATGTCTTATTATTTCATTATAATGATCAGAATTCTGTTTATCTGATGCACAGACCAATATCTCCAGCACAATCATAAAAGAAAATCACACAATTCTGCCTCTGCCTCCACTAGGCAACACACCATTCACTAGAGGTGATGTCACAGCTCACCTCCTCCTCCTGTACAATGACTGATAACACCTCTATATACAGTAGATAACACAGGATCCACCATTCACAATAGGTGATGTCACAGCTCACCTCCTCCTCCTGTACAATGACTGATAACACCTCTATATACAGTAGATAACACAGGATCCACCATTCACAATAGGTGATATCACAGCTCACCTCCTCCTCCTGTACAATGACTGATAGCACCTCTATATACAGTAGATAACACAGGATCCACCATTCACAATAGGTGATGTCACAGCTCACCTCCTCCTCCTGTACAATGACTGATAACACCTCTATATACAGTATATAACACAGGATCCACCATTCACAATAGGTGATGTCACAGCTCACCTCCCCCTCCTGTACAATGACTGATAACACCTTTATATACAGTAGATAACACAAGATCCACCATTCACAATAGGTGATGTCACAGCTCACCTCCTCCTCCTCCTGTACAATGACTGATAACACCTCTATATACAGTAGATAACACAAGATCCACCATTCACAATACATGTCACAGCTCACCTCCTCCTCCTCCTGTACAATGACTGATACCACCTCTATATACAGTAGATAACACAAGATCCACCATTCACTATAGGTGATGTCGCAGCTCACCTCCTCCTCCTGTACAATGACTGATAACACCTCTATATACAGTAGATAGCACAGGATCCACCATTCACAATAGGTGATGTCACAGCTCACCTCCTCCTCCTGTACAATGACTGATAACACCTCTATATACAGTAGATAACACAGGATCCACCATTCACAATAGGTGATGTCACAGCTCACCTCCTCCTCCTCCTCCTGTACAATGACTGATAACACCTCTATATACAGTAGATAACACAGGTTCCACCATTCACAATAGGTGATGTCACAGCTCACCTCCTCCTCCTGCACAGACTGATAACAACTCTATATACAGTAGATAACACAGGATCCACGATTCACAATAGGTGATGTCACAGCTCAGCTCCTCCTCCTGTACAATGACTGATAACACCTCTATATACAGTAGATAACACAAGATCCACCATTCACTATAGGTGATGTCGCAGCTCACCTCCTCCTCCTGTACAATGACTGATAACACCTCTATATACAGTAGATAACACAGGATCCACCATTCACAATAGGTGATGTCACAGCTCACCTCCTCCTCCTGTACAATGACTGATAACACCTCTATAAACAGCTGATAACACAGGATCCACCATTCGCAAAAGGTGATGTCACAGCTCACCTCCTCCTCCTGTACAATGACTGATAACACCTCTATATACAGTAGATAACACAGGATCCACCCTTCACAATAGGTGATGTCACAGCTCACCCTCTCCTGTACAATGATTGATAACACCTCTATATACAGTAGATAACACAAGATCCACCATTCACTATGGGTGATGTCACAGCTCACCTACTCCTCCTATACAATGACTGATAACACCTCTATATACAGTAGATAACACAGGATCCACCATTCACTATAGGTGATGTCACAGCTCACCTCCTCCTCCTGTACAATGACTGATAACACCTCTATATACAGTAGATAACACAGGATCCACCATTCACAATAGGTGATGACACAGCTCACCTCCTCCTCCTGTACAATGACTGATAACACCTCTATATACAGTAGATAACACAGGATCCACCATTCACAATAGGTGATGTCACAGCTCACCTCCTCCTCCTGTACAATGACTGATAACACCTCTATAAACAGTAGATAACACAGGATCCACCATTCACAATAGGTGATGTCACAGCTCACCTCCTCCTCCTGTACAATGACTGATAACACCTCTATATACAGTAGATAACACAGGATCCACCATTCACAATAGGTGATATCACAGCTCACCTCCTCCTCCTATACAATGACTGATAACACCTCTATATACAGTAGATAACACAAGATCCACCATTCACTATAGGTGATGTCACAGCTCACCTACTCCTCCTATACAATGACTGATAACACCTCTATATACAGTAGATAACACAGGATCCACCATTCACTATAGGTGATGTCACAGCTCACCTACTCCTCCTATACAATGACTGATAACACCTCTATATACAGTAGATAACACAGGATCCACCATTCACAATAGGTGATGTCACAGCTCACCTCCTCCTCCTGTACAATGACTGATAACACCTCTATATACAGTAGATAACACAAGATCCACCATTCACTATAGGTGATGTCACAGCTCACCTACTCCTCCTATACAATGACTGATAACACCTCTATATACAGTAGATAACACAGGATCCACCATTCACTATAGGTGATGTCACAGCTCACCTCCTCCTCCTGTACAATGACTGATAACACCTCTATATACAGTAGATAACACAGGATCCACCATTCACAATAGGTGATGTCACACTCACTCCTCCTCCTGTACAATGAACTGATAACACCTTCTAATAACAGTAGAATTAACACAGGATCCACCATTCACAATAGGTGATGTCACAGCTCACTCTCCTCCTGTACAATGACTGATAACACCTCTATATACAGTAGATAACACAGGATCCACCATTCACAATAGGTGATATCACAGCTCACCTCCTCCTCCTGCAATGGCTGATAACACCTCTATATACAGTAGATAACACAGGATCCACCATTCACAATAGGTGATGTCACAGCTCACCTCCCTCCTCGTACAATGACTGATAACACCTCTATATACAGTAATTACACTAGGATCCACCATTCACAATAGTGATATCACAGCTCACCTCCTCCTCCTGACAATGGCTGATAACACCTCTATATACAGTAGAACAAGGATCCACCATTCACAATAGGTGATGTCACAGCTCACCTCCTCCTCCTGTACAATGACTGATAACACCTCTAATATAGTAGATAACACAGGATCCACCATTCACAATAGGGGATGTCACAGCTCACCTCCCCTGTCAATGACTGATAACACCTCTATATACAGAGATAACACAGGATCCACCATTCACAATAGGTGATGTCACACTCACCTCCTCCTCCTGTACAATATGATAACACCTCTAATACAGTAGATAACACAGGATCCACCATTCACAATAGGTGATGTCACAGCTCACCTTCTCCTCTGTACAATAACTGATAACACCTCTAATACAGAGATAAACACAGGATCCACCTTCACAATAGGTGATGTCACAGCTCACCTCCTCTCTACAATGACTGAAAACCTCTATATCAGTAGTAACACAGGATCCACATTCAAATAGGTATGTCACACTCACCTCCTCTGTACAATAATATAACACTTACATACAGTGATACACAGGATCCCTCATTCACAATAGGTGATGTCACAGCTCACCTACTCCCTGTACAATGACTGATAACACCTCATATACAGTAGATAACACAGGATTCCACCATTCACAATAGGGATATCACAGCTCACCTCCTCACTCTGACAATGGCTGATAACACCTCTATATACAGTAGATAACACAGGATCCACCATTCACAATAGGTGATCACAGCTCACCTCCTCCTCTCACAATGACTGATAACACCTCTATATACAGTAGATAACATATGATCCACTATTCTCAAATAGGTTGATGTCACAGCTCACCTCCTCTCCTGTACAATGACTGATAACACCTCTATACAGTAGTAACACAAAGGGTCCATCATTCACAATAGGGATATCACAGCTCACTCTCCTCCTGTACAATGACTGATACACACCTATATATGTAGATAACACAGGATCCACCATTCACAATAGTGAGTCACAGCTCACCTCCTCCTCCTGTATAATGACTGATAACACCTCTATATACAGTAGATAACACAGGATCCACCATTCACAATAGGTGATGTCACAGCTCACTCCTCCTCCTGTACAATGATTGATAACACCTCTATATACAGTAGATAACACAGGATCCACCATTTACATACTTTCCATGTGTACTTTCGTGTTTTAATAACTTTCCAATAAAATTAAGATTTCTTATATAATTTCTGGATAATGTGCCGAATTTTCCCTTTTTCTATGAATTATGTTGTTTGATACATGACCACTAGATGGCGCAGGGGAGCTGCAGATGATGCCGGCGTTGGCTGCGCTCCTAATACTATTTTTAGTCTAATGATGAAAATGAAATCCAGGTCATAAAGGTAAAGTCCCACTGAGAAAATAATAACAGAAAGCAGCAACGGCTTCAAAAACGACTTCTGCTTAATAGTAAATATACACAAAGCCGAGAAAAAAATCAGAAAAAAAATATCTCTATAGATCATTTAGAAATTGTATCATTATATAGGAACTGCAAAAGCAAAGTCTGGAAATGCAGAACTGGAATGGGCTAAAGAGCAAAATACTGGGACATTAAGAGCAGACGATGCACGGGCACAGCGCCCCCTATCAATAAATGCCCTGCAGATGACCCACGGCACAATGTCCCTGCAGATGACCCAAGGCACAGCGCCCCCTATCAATAAATGTCCCTGCAGCTGACCCACGGCACAGCGCCCCCTATCAATAAATGTCCCTGCAGATGAGCCATGGCACCGCGCCCCGCGTATCCCTTCTGTAGGGGTCATGTATACCCACACAAGGCTCCTACTGTCTTTACACAATGGAAGCAGCTGGATGTCCCGTTAGACGGCGTTATCTTATTTGGTTTACTGGCGCTGAGCTGCCATACCACACACAATCTATGGATCGCTCCTCTCTTCTACATAAGCAATCATTGCTGCCGGCAGTCCCCCTTTCCATCTCTATAAACTTAGCCCACCTAATAATAAGTATTTTTCTTAGGAACACAAAGTAAGCATAAAATAATGCTGCAACACAGTGCACAGTAATAGAAGTGATTAATCTGCCATTACAAGACATTTATATTTCAGGCCACTAGATGGGGCTGTGCCATGGAGTCAGTGCAGTGCTCAGGGGTAGGATCTGCGCTATGATGGTTTCTTTTTAGAGAAATCTCTGCGCAGTGATACTTTGTCATTATGGCGTCACTTATGTTTGTGTTTTTATGGACCTCGTAGATCTCTATCACAATGATTTCTGCATAAAACAATATGATGTCGCTCGACTGTGATATCAGAAAGCATGTAAATGTTGGGAGTTCTGAGTATTCTTATACATGTGATACAGGTCTTATGTATCATGTGATTAAAAATGGAAATCTGCGCGGCTGAGATCATAGATGGCAGTATATGTAAACTATAGGAGCGCCATCTAGTGGCCAAATCTATACAGGAACTTAATCCAGGATTGCTCATTTTCATGTCTGATATTCTGCGTTTTGCTTCTTTTCAGCCATATTGTTCTTTACATCTACACCTGAAGGTGTCCGAGAATCCCTATACCACTGGTAACATCGCCAGCCGAGATACCGCGCCGGGAATCATCGTGGCTTCAGGTACTTGTCCCATAGGAATATGCTGCAGCAGAGCAGACTTTGCATTGGGCGCAGTTCATAAACCTTCTGCATTGTTTCAATCATTTCACTCCACGCACAAATAAACCTCTTATCTCGATAAATTGTAATTCACCTGGTGAGGAGGATGCGCTAAGTCATAGTTCCAGAAGAAAAGCACAGACTAGCAGCGTTGGTGCAGCAGGGTACAGCAGAGCAATGTAGCTGGGCAGCACGTGGCACAGCAGAGCAGGGTATGCAGGGTGGCACCCACAGTGGCATAGAACAGCAGATCGGTATGCTGGATAGCACGGAGAATAGTAGAGATGGACATGCAAGTTGTCACTCAAAGAGGCAAAAAACTGTGGAGATGGACATTTTGGATGGCACTTGGAACAGTGGTGTGGACTGATACCTTGGAAAAGCAGAGCCAAATATTCAGACAAACACCTTAGCACAGCAGAGCCAAGTATATGAACAAGCAACTTGGAACATCAGAGCCGAGAATGCAAACATTAAGCTAAGAATGTAGAGATGAAAGTAAAAACTGGTATCTTGGAAAAGAAGAGCCGAGTAATGAGACTGGCACCTAAATACAGCAGAACAGAGTGTGTAGACAGGCACCATGGAACAGCAGAGCCGAGTAATGAGACTGGCACCTAAATACAGCAGAACAGAGTGTGCAGACAGGCATCATGGAACAGAAGAGCCGAGTAATGAGACTGGCACCTAAATACAGCAGAACAGAGTGTGTAGACAGGCATCATGAAACAGCAGAGCCGAGTAGTGAGACAGGCACCTAAATACAGCAGAACAGAGTGTGCAGACAGGCATCATGGAACAGCAGAGCCGAGTAATGAGATAGGCACCTAAATACAGCAGAACAGAGTGTATAGACAGGCACCATGGAACAGCAGAGCCAAGTAGTGAGACAGGCACCTAAATACAGCAGAACAGAGTGTGTAGACAGGCATCATGGAACAGCAAAGCCGAGTAGTGAGATAGGCACCTAAATACAGCAGAACAGAGTGTATAGACAGGCACCATGGAACAGCAGAGCCGAGTAGTGAGACAGGCACCTAAATACAGCAGAACAGAGTGTGGGGACAGGCATCATGGAACAGCAAAGCTGAGTAGTGAGATAGGCACCTAAATACAGCAGAACAGAGTGTGCAGACACGCATCATGGAACAGCAGAGCCGAGTAATGAGACAGGCACCTAAATACAGCAGAACAGAGTGTGTAGACAGGCACCATGGAACAGCAGAGCCAAGTAGTGAGACAGGCACCTAAATACAGCAGAACAGAGTGTGTAGACAGGCATCATGGAACAGCAAAGCCGAGTAGTGAGATAGGCACCTAAATACAGCAGAACAGAGTGTGCAGACACGCATCATGGAACAGCAGAGCCGAGTAGTGAGACTTGCACCTAAATACAGCAGAACAGAGTGTATAGACAGGCACCATGGAACAGCAGAGCCAAGTAGTGAGACAGGCACCTAAATACAGCAGAACAGAGTGTGTAGACAGGCATTATGGAACAGCAAAGCTGAGTAGTGAGATAGGCACCTAAATACAGCAGAACAGAGTGTGCAGACACGCATCATGGAACAGCAGAGCCGAGTAATGAGACAGGCACCTAAATACAGCAGAACAGAGTGTATAGACAGGCACCATGGAACAGCAGAGCCAAGTAGTGAGACAGGCACCTAAATACAGCAGAAGAGAGTGTGTAGACAGGCACCATGGAACAACAAAGCCGAGTAATGAGACAGGCACCTAAATACAGCAGAACAGAGTGTGTAGACAGGCACCATGGAACAGCAGAGCCAAGTAGTAATGAGACAGGCACCTAAATACAGCAGAACAGAGTGTGCAGACAGGCATCATGGAACAGCAGAGCCAAGTAGTAATGAGACAGGCACCTAAATACAGCAGAACAGAGTGTGCAGACAGGCATCATGGAACAGCAGAGCCGAGTAATGAGACAGGCACCTAAATACAGCAGAACAGAGTGTGCAGACAGGCACTATGGAACAGCAGAGCCAAGTAGTAATGAGACAGGCACCTAAATACAGCAGAACAGAGTGTGCAGACAGGCATCATGGAACAGCAGAGCCGAGTAGTGAGACAGGCACCTAAATACAGCAGAACAGAGCGTGTAGACAGGCATCATGGAACAGCAAAGCCAAGTAGTAATGAGACAGGCACCTAAATACAGCAGAACAGAGTGTGCAGACAGGCATCATGGAACAGCAGAGCCGAGTAGTGAGACAGGCACCTAAATACAGCAGAACAGAGTGTGCAGACAGTCACTATGGAACAGCAGAGCCAAGTAGTAATGAGACAGGCACCTAAATACAGCAGAACAGAGTGTGCAGACAGGCATCATGGAACAGCAGAGCCGAGTAGTGAGACAGGCACCTAAATACAGCAGAACAGAGCGTGTAGACAGGCATCATGGAACAGCAAAGCCGAGTAGTGAGACAGGCACCTAAATACAGCAGAACAGAGTGTGCAGACAGGCATCATGGAACAGCAGAGCCGAGTAGTGAGACAGGCACCTAAATACAGCAGAACAGAGCGTGTAGACAGGCATCATGGAACAGCAGAGCCAAGTAGTAATGAGACAGGCACCTAAATACAGCAGAACAGAGTGTGCAGACAGGCATCATGGAACAGCAGAGCCGAGTAGTGAGACAGGCACCTAAATACAGCAGAACAGAGTGTGAGACAGGATATGGAACAGCAGAAGAGTAATGAGACAGCACCTAAATACAGCAGAACAGAGTGTGAGACAGGCAATGGAACAGCAGAGCCGAGTAATGAGACAGGCACCTAAATACAGCAGAACAGAGTGTGAGACAGGCTCATGGAACAGCAGAGCGAGTATGAGACAGGCACCTAAATACAGCAGAACAGAGGTGTAGACAGGCATATGGAACACAAGCGAGTATGAGACAGGCACTAAATACAGCAGAACAGAGTGTAGACAGGCACATGGAACAGCAGAGCGAGTATGAGACAGGCACCTAAATACAGCAGAACAGAGTGTGTAGACAGCTCATGGAACAGCAGAGCCGAGTATGAGACAGGCACCTAAATACAGCAGAACAGAGGTGTAGACAGGCACATGAACAGCAGAGCGAGTAATGAGACAGGCACCTAAATACAGCAGAACAGAGTGTGAGACAGCATATGGAACACAGAGCCGAGTAATGAGACAGGCACCTAAATACAGCAGAACAGAGTGTGAGACAGCTAGGAACAGCAGAGCGAGTAGTGAGACAGACTAAATACAGCAGAACAAGTGAGACGGCTATGGAAAGCAGAGCCTAGTAATAACAGGCACCTAAATACAGCAGAACAGAGGTGAGAAGGATATGAAACAAGCCGAAGTGAGACAGCACCTAATACAGCAGAACAGTGTGAGACAGTATGAAAGCAGAGCATAGTTGAGACAGGCACCTAATACAGCAGAACAGGTGTGAGACAGGCACATGAACAGCAGAGCCGAGTATGAGACAGGCACCTAAATACAGCAAACAAGGTGTACAGCATATGAACGCAAGCATATGAGACAGGACAAATCGCAAACAAGTGTAGACAGCACATAACAGCAGAGCGAGTGTACTATACCAAGAGGTAACAGTATAGCAACGATTGGCAGCACATAGAACAATTGTAGAAGGTAGCAAGATAAGAAAATTACGTGTAGACACACATGGACACGGAGTAGTGGAAGCACTAAATCAGCAGAACAGTGAGACAGACATGACAGCAAGCTGAGTTGAGCAGCACTAAACGCAGAACAAGTGTGAGACAGGCATCATGGAACAGCAAGCGATATGAGAAGACCTAATACAGCAGAACAGAGTGTGAGACAGTCATGAACCAGAGCAGAGTATGCAGATAATACAGCAGAACAATGTGAGCAGCCTCATGGACAGCAGAGATATAAGAAGGCACCTAAATAGCAACAGAGTGTAGACAGGCACATGAAAGCAACGAGTATGAACAGGCACCTAATACAGCAAACAGAGTGTTAGACAGCTCATGGACACAGAGCCGGTAGGAGACAGCACCTTAAATAAGCAGAACAAGGTGTAGACAGGCTCATGAACAGCAACCGATAGAACAGGACCTATCAGCAGAAATTACAGCCATGAACACAGAGCCGTATAGACAGGCCCTAAATACAGCAGAACGAGTGTGCAGGCATCATGGAACAGCGACGTATGAGACAGGCACTAAATACAGCAGACAGAGTGTGTAGACAGCTATGGAACAGCAGAGCAAATAATGAGACAGGGCCGCAAATACAGCAAGAACAGAGTGTGTAGACAGGCATATGAACAGCAAGCCGAGTATGAGAAGGCACCTAAATACAGCAGAACAGGTGTGAGACAGCATATGAACAGCAGAGCCGAGTAATGAGACAGGCACCTAATACAGAGAACAGAGTGTGAGACAGCATATGGAAAGCAAGCAGTGTGAGAAGCACCTAAATACGAGAACGGTGTGAGACAGCATATGGACTGCAAAGCGAGTAGAGAAACACCAAATACACGAACAGGTTCAACGATCTGGAAAGCAAGGGTAGGAAAGGCACTAAATACGCAGCAGAGCGTGAGACAGGCACATGGAACAGCGAGCCAAGTAGATAGACACACTAATAACAGAAAGGTTGTGCTAGAGATATTTTGGACAGGGAGAGCCAGTATAAGGAACGGCACCTAAATCAGCAGAAGGTTCAACAGTGCACATGGAACAGAGAGACAGAGTTGAGCAGGCACCTAAATACAGCAGAACAGAGTGTGTAGACAGGCATCATGGAACAGCAGAGCGAGGTAGATGAGACAGGCACTAATATAACACGCGAACAGAGCGGTCAGACAGGCACATGAACGCAGAGCGAGTTATGAGACAGGCACCTAAATACAGCACAGAGGTGCAGACAGGCACCATGGAACAGACAGACGAAGTATGGTTGATGAACAGGCACCTAAATACAGCAGAACAGAGTGTGTAGACAGCTACATGGAAAGCAGAGCGAGTATGAGAAGGCACCTAAATACAGCAGAACAGAGCTGTGAGACAGCACAGGAACAGCATAGTCAAGTAGTAATGAGACAGGCACAAATACAGCAGAACAGAGGTGTCAGACAGGCACATGGAACAGCAGAGCCGAGTAGTGAGACAGGCACCTAAATACAGCAGAACAGAGTGTGTAGACAGGTCATATGGAACAGCGAGCCAACTAGTAATGAGACAGGCCCTAAATACAGCAGAACAGAGTGTGCTAGACAGGCTCATGAACACAGAGCCGAGTAATGAGACAGGCACCTAAATAAGCAGAACAGAGTGTGTAGACAGGCATCATGGAACAGCAGAGCCGAGTAATGAGACAGGCACCTAAATACAGCAGAACAGAGTGTGCAGACAGGCATATGGAACAGCAGAGCCGAGTAGTGAGACAGGCACCTAAATACAGCAGAACAGAGTGTGTGACAGGCACATGGAACAGCAGAGTGAGTATGAGACAGGCACCTAAATACAGCAGAACAGAGGTGTAGACAGGCTCATGGAACAGCAGAGCCGATATGAGACAGGCACCTAAATACAGCAGAAACAGAGTGTGCAGACAGGCAATGGAACAGCAGAGCGAGTAGATGAGACAGGCACCTAAATACAGCAGAACAGAGTGTGTAGACACACTATGGAACAGCAGAGCCAGAGTAATGAGACAGGCACCTAAATACAGCAGAACAGAGTGTGCAGACAGGCACATGAACAGCAGAGCGAGTAGTGAGACAGGCACCTATAATACAGCAGAACAGAGTGTGCAGACAGGCATCATGGAAAGGCAAGCCGAGTTAAACACCTAAATACCCAGAGTGTTAGCCATCACGCAGCCGATAGTCGGCACCTAAATACAGCAGACAGAGTGTGAGGACAGGCATCATGGAACAGCATGAGCGAGTAGTGAGACAGGCACTAAATACAGCAGAACATTGTAAGGCTGGAAAGCAGAGCAGTAGTAGGACAGGACCAAAACGCGAACAGGTGAGACAGCACATGGAACAAAGCTGAGTAGTGAGACAGGCACCTAAATACAGCAGAACAGAGTGTGAGAGGCATCTATGGAACAGCAGAGCTAGTAGTAATGAGAAGGCACCTAATACAGCAGAACAGAGTGTGCGACCAGGATCATGGAACAGCAGAGCGTGTGAGACAGGGACCTAAATACAGCAGACAGAGTGTGAGACAGTCACTATGGAACAGCAGCAATAGAAGGAGACAGGCACTAAATACAGCAGAACAGAGTGTGATCAGCACTCATGAACGCAGAGCCGTAGTATGTAGACAGGCACCCTAAGTACAGCAGAACAGAGTGTGTAACAGGCATCATGGAACAGCGAGCCAAGTAGTATGAACAGGCACTAAATACAGCGAGAACAGAGTGTGTAGACAGGCATCATGGAACAGCAGAGCCGAGTAATGAGACAGGCACCTAAATAAAGCAGAATAGAGTGTGTGCAGGTCATCATGAACAGCAGAGCCGAGTAATGAGACAGGCACCAAATACAGCAGAACAGACCGTGTACAGACAGGCACTCATGGAACAACAGAGCCGTAGATGAGACAGGCACCTATAATACAGCAGAACAGAGTGTGTAGACAGGCACTGAATATTCAGGTGTTATTCTTCACCCGAGCTGGCCAAATAAAGGGTTGAGGGAAATGGCATTAGTGATGCATGACGGGTCAGCAGAGTAGCACGACTTACATGACAGCAGAGAAGTCTTGGTGCTAAGGATGGAGGAAGCAGAGTCCAGCGCTGGAGCCGGGACAGGTGAGGATTAGACACACATAGGATTAATATCCATTATGAATGTTTGTCTTGGGTGCTAGTAGAATAATTATGATTGACCTTGGAGGTCTGCAGATATTGTGCATTATTATATCTAGAAGGAATATACGGCACTCCTCTGAGTGATTCATGTATCAAGTAAGGTTCCAACCAATAGTAGCAACAGATGTGTCACTCAGAGAGATTACAGATGTGTGAAGCTTTATTGGCAATCCATAAAATAACATTTCGGTCTGTTTAGACCTTCATCAGAACTGACTGCCGTCTGAGGGGAGACTTGAGATGAATGGAAACAACGTTACATCAGAGCGCGATCCATGTCACTTCACTATACCGCAGCATCATGGATCGCTCTCTGACATAGTAATATTTCCATTCAGTCTCCCCCCAGACGGCAATCAGTCCCGATGAAGGTCTAAACAGACTGAAACGTTATGCTGTGGATTGCCAATAAAGGTTCACACGTCTGTAATCTTTCTGAGTGCCAAGTTTGTTGCTACTATTGTTTATTATTATATCATTCTGGATGCTAATAGCATTAATGATGGCGGTTTTGGTCCTGAAAGTACAGATATAATTTAATGTTATTTAATCTAAATAGGTCCAGAATTTTTAATAGTTGTCAAAGTTCCAATGCAGAGCTCTACATTACCTGCATCCTTTCACACAGAAATAGAATCACATCATAAATGACCGTCTACATCGACCACTAGGGGGAGCTCCCTGTATACAGAGATACATGATAAGACCCTGTCTGCAGCCACCACTAGGGGGAGCTCCCTATATTCAGAGATACATGATAAGATCCTGTCTGCAGCCACCACTAGGGGAGCTCCCTGCATACAGAGATACATGATAACATCCTGTCTGCAGCCACCACTAGGGGGAGCTCCCTGTATACAGAGATACATGATAAGATCCTGTCTGCAGCCACCACTAGGGGGAGCTCCCTGTATACAGAGATACATGATAAGATCCTGTCTGCAGCCTCCACTAGGGGGAGCTCCCTGTATACAGAGATACATGATAAGATCCTGTCTGCAGCCACCACTAGGGGAGCTCCCTGTATACAGAGATACATGATAAGATTCTGTCTGCAGCCTCCACTAGGGTGAGCTCCCTGTATACAGAGATACATGATAAGATCCTGTCTGCAGCCACCACTAGGGGGAGTTCACTGTATACAGAGATACATGATAAGATCCTGTCTGCAGTCACCACTAGGGGGAGCTCCTTGTATACAGAGATACATGATAAGATCCTGTCTGCAGCCACCACTAGGGGGAGCTCCCTGTATACAGAGATTTGAACTCATTTCTGAGTTTATATATATTGGGTATTAATAGTTATACATAATATCCGCAGTTTGTTTCTGAGAGTCTCAGTATCTACTTGCACTGTTTTCAGAGTTAACCTTTATCTATATGTCCCATCTACATATTCAGATTTACCATGGGATAATGAAGTTGTGTCGATGTTGTGGGCCTCACTTTGTCACACAGCGCTCCTTCTCCTAAAATCTTCATGTCTTGTCTCTTCAGGGAACATTGGATCAGAGTTAACCGAGAGTGATGTCAGCATGTTTATTTCCTCGGATGCCGGCAATACGTGGAGACAGGTAAATATAATTGTGACATATGTTGTCTGTAACAAACAGTTCTCCTGTGCTGACCCTGTGAATGACAAGAGCTCCGCAGGGCAAGTGATGGCTGTCACCAGCTCCAGACGGAACCCGCGGAATAATGCCGGGCTGGCGGAAAACTAAACCTAATGAAGACATAGCTGATGTGCAGCCGCAGCCCGGGAATACCAGGGGAAGCGGGGCGGCACTGCGGGGCATCTGTGCCTAATCTAACCGAATATAGAGAATCCCAACACAATGACGAGAAAGATGTGAGGAAACTGTCAGTGGGGAAAAGTCACAAATAAAAGCTAGGAAAGATGGAGATGATAGATAGATAGATAGATAGATAGATAGATAGATAGATAGATATAGATAGATAGATAGATAGATAATAGATAGATAGATAATAGATAGCGAGTTAGATAGATAGATAGATAGATATATAATAGATAGATAGATAGATGATAGATAATAGATAGATAGATAGATTATAGATAATAGATAGATAGATAGATAGATAGATGATAGATAATAGATAGATAGATAGATTATAGATAATAGATAGATAGATAGATAGATAGATAGATAGATAGATAGATGAATAATATGTAGATAATAGATGATAGATAAATAATAGATAATAGATACATAGACAGATAATAGATAGTGATACATAGATAGTAAACAGATATGTAGATAGTAGATAATATATAGATAAAAAGATGATAGATAGATAATAGATAGATGAATAGATAGATATATAGATAATTGATAGATACTCTTGCATATTTCATCTCAATTACTTAGAGTCCTCAGCGGGGAATCGTGCACTGATTTGCCGTAAATGCTTGTCTTATTTTTCCACTTTTTCGCCTGCGGCTTCTCCCAGATTCCACCCGAGAGTCTTCTGAGCGTCTGCGGATCACATGAACGGTGCAGGGAACCTCGCGCTGAGCCTCTTTGAACTGTGCACAGAACATGAATTGTTTGATATGATCTGCTACAATGTATCTTCTCTGTTTACTCTTTTTGAAACGTATTGTATCATTTAGATCTTTGAAGAGGAGCACAGCGTCTTGTACCTGGATCAGGGTGGAGTGCTGGTGGCCATGAAGCACACCTCCCTCCCCATCCGCCATCTCTGGTAAGGAGAACTGTGGGAAATCTGCATACAACATGACCTATTTTCTGTATCTTGCATTGATATTCAGTTACATTGTGCCTCCGATCACTTCCAAAGCTGCATCCACAACACCACTATTTGCAATGCCTCTCAGAGTTTTGTGGAGCAATATTGCCTTTAGAGGGTCATAGAGTCACAATACAATATACTCCTTTTCATAAAAGTTTGCAGAAGTTCCCTTTGCAGGACTGTCATATACAATACTGAACTTGTGGAAGTTTTGAGCGCAGGTCATAATGAGGTTCATCTCTTCTGTTCTTAAGGAAATAAACCATTATTTTACTGTTTTAAATTCACAACACCACGAGGAGCCATCCGACCCTACAAGATGTCTCCCCAGGAAAACTGGTGTTTTAACTGTGGTTCTTCAGAGGACGATGCTTCTCATTTTGCTAATTAGATAGTCGGTCACATTTCCTACTAGAGGTTTACATTTTTTAGTTTTGGCACAGAAATGTAGAGTCCAATATATCAATTTGGAAACCTAATGTCCACTATTAATCCTCCCACAAGGACACATGGACTTTCTCAGTCAGATTCCTGGGCCATAGTCCCCAAACTACTCAAGAATAAGTGTCAGAATCAATGAAGCTTCAGTAGCGTAGTCAGGAACAGAGCAAAGGGTTATCAGCCAGAGAGCGATCAAGATGCAACTTGTCATGGGTTGAGAAGATGAAAGCAAAGTCAGAAACTGAGCCACCAGTAGAACGAGCTACCAAGAAACCGGGAAGAGCAATATCCAGAAATAAGGTTGAGGTCAAAACCAGAGTCAGGTTGGATCAAATGCACAAGAAAAATCATCCAGAAAAGGAAAAAGCCTTAAATCAACCGGCAGGAAATCCATGAGCGCAGCGTCTTTAGATCAGCCACCAGTCTCAACGTCTTCAGGCGTAAGTCTTCTCGGCCACATGGTTCTTAAAAGAGCGGAGCCGCTGCCTGATCCAGCAGGACCACGGCAGAGCACAGGAGGCTTTGCGGAAGCTGGAGCGCCAGAGAATTCGGTGTCTTATGACTATTGGACAGGGCGAACAGATGGGACCACGACCCAACATTGGAACTGGAAGAGGAAAGTAACCGAGGCCTTTACAATCAAAGTTATACTTAGTCTTTTCTTCGCCCCTGGCAAAGATTAATGTTGCTTGCGTAGTCCTGTATGTAAATGTTGTGACCAAGGCAGAGCGACTTGTTGGCACTTTTTCCGGCATAGTTATGCCATGCGCTATTGAATTCTTGGCAGATGTGACCTGTCGAAATGGAAATGCGGAGAAGTCCGCACCGCAGAGCGCCGTGCAGCACGTCCATTGTCTGCAGGTGGCAGGTGCAAGCTAAACTTTTAATTAGTTAGGAGACGTAAGACGCCATCATCCGTCTCCTTTCTTTTCAGTTAAGTATTCAATACAAAGGTGTCAATCAAACCATGCCGAAAAGTTCTTGTAGGAGCTCTCATCTTCTTCCGCCTGCTCCTCTTTGTGCTGAGTTCCTCGAGTACCTTATGTTTGGAAAGAAACCTTATTAGTTTTATTTTATTTTTTTTATTTCTGGCATAAAAGAAAAGCAATACAGATCTCGTAGGGAGACGGGAGAAGCCTCCGGGGTTCTTGTACGCACCACGTAATCTAATCAAATACCTCATCCATTATATGCACATAATAAGGCGAGGACTTGCCGCCTGATGTAGTTGTTGCTTTTTTTTTTCATATTTGACACCAGGAGAATTTTCTGAACGTGTTGGCGCAAAACTCAAGAAGCCGTCACTTTTAGAGTAGGTCAACAGTCAACTTTTCCAATAAAATCCTTCTGTGCCTTTCATCAATCATTTCTCTCGGAGGCTCCTAACTTTTTGTAGGAAGAAGCATCTTTAATAGTGAGGAACGAGAAAATTCTTTACAAAGTATGTGACTCACTTACTAAAAGAGGAAAGAGTCGTGGTGAGATTAAGAGGAGGGTGCACTGATTTTTCTACTGGGTTGATGTAGTCATTGTAAACGACTGTTGTGTACTTACCGGTCTGGCATGGTTAGCAACACATGAGATACAATTTATTTGTCCTGCTGCAAAACATGTGTTTGGACTTGTAGCGGTAAGGTAAAATATCATGTAGGATTGGCCCTATTATCACACTTACTGGAACCTCCCAGAATCTTCTATTCACATACTGAACTCTGCTATGCCAGTAGGTGAGGAGGTGACTCCCCCTGTACTGTTCCCTTTGCCTGTCATGCCTGCAAATTTCTGCTCACTCACAGCCTGCACCCACAATCAGTGTAACCCGGGACTCCAGTGAGTGATATCCCCCCTCCCAAAGGATTGGGGCGTGCGTCAACGTGGCCTGTGTTTTTCCCGGTTCCAGTGCCAACAGAACCAGAGAAATGGATTTCTCCTGAACCGAGGTGAATAGCTAGTCTGAGTTTGGACTCATTAGAAAACTAATTTCAAAATAAGATGAATGATGGTTCTGCCGTTATTCCACTAGGTTCTCAAGCCAAGTTATGATCATTATAAGTTTTCAGAACCAAACCTGTAACTCTGAGCTAGGGAAGGGGGCCAGTAAACCAGCCCCTTTGGTGATGTCACAAGCCCAGGGGTATAAGTCACTTTCACTCAGGACTGCCTTCATTCTTGCCTGGGAAACTTCTGCAACAAGACCCCTCAATGCATTGCAACGTCTGGCTCCTCCCACCAGCATGGTTTTGCCTAAGATGATCTAAGCATTACGTGAGTTTATTTCTTCTCTTAATCCCCTTTTATTTGTGATTGCATTGTACATTTTCTAATTGTCTCATTTTGTAAAATCTTTTTATACCTTCTGCAAACACTGCCTACCTTTTTTGGAGTAAAATATAAAATTACTAGTTCATCTCTATGCTCTATAACGAATTTGCACGAGCCTGAAGTGAATTACGCTATTAATTTGGGTTGGCTTCGGACCCCTTTAATTAATTATTATTAATTAAAAATCGGAGCTGGTGGCAGTGACGTGTGCTCTGGAGCTATAGGGGCACCGCTGGCAGTGACGGAACGGGTTTTATAAGCTCTTGCCTGGCTGCAGCTAGGACTAGTTATAATTCCCTCGCTGGAGCGTACCTAATAGCCAGTGCACAACAAGTGGCCCGTCCGGCGACTAATTATCCTAGGTGCAGTTCCCTGACTGACCTGAGGGTAAGGGGGGCGCCGGAGAGCTGCGAGTTCCAAAGCGGAACCACAAAGTGGGATATACATAAATCCCTGCAGTTCATGACACATTGTCAGCAGCAGCGGGATACCTAAAATAAGCCCCTGCGGTAAATTGATAGGTCAAGATTAGCTTGCTGTTTTCATCACATTGGTGGCAGTGGCAGGATCATAATCCGTGATCCCCCGGGCCTCTGTGTGCTATTCGTCACACTTGGTGGCAGCGGTGGGATCATAATCCGTGATCCCCCGGGCCTCCGTGTCGTCACAGGATTGGACTAGGGGGCTTCCCAATGACTGCCGCATGCCAGCGCTTTGGCAGCCCCATACTCCTACTCTGGTATTTCCACCAGTTAGTACAAAGTCTTCAGTTGATAGATGGCGGCTCAATCCCGTCCTGGGTGTCCAATAGCACCTCCAGGCAAAAACTGTCAGTTACAACCAGATGGTCTGCCTGACCTGAGGACCAGGAACCACATCCAGCCCTCCAAGGGAAGAATTACAAAAAGTGCAAATATTGTAGGGGAAGCAGAGGATGCTTGAAGTTAGGAAAGACTTGTCATAGAGCAGGCAGAATGGGAGAGAAGGAAGCACATTGGGGAAGAAAGTGATACTTGGTCATGATAGTGGTGAAACTTTGTTCAAGATGTGGAGTAATGACACAAAGGATTAGAAGACCAGAAAGATCCAGGGATTGTAGAAAGTTGCTGATAAAATTATGCAAGAAAGCAGAGCTGCTACAAAGATAGCTGAGGAGCTAGAGTAGAGACAAGACCTCCAAGAAGGAGCGGATGAATACTTAAAGATACTGAGGGTCTCATGGCTGGTGGGCTTTCACAGTTACCAAACCTACTGAGCTGACATGGCTAGAGAATTGGTGGTGGAACCACTGCTGGAAGGTGGAAGAAGCATAACTGGAGAGCTGGGAAAAGGGAGATTATAGAAGGTCACTTGGGGCAGTGGGTCATGTTGATGCTTCCCAGTCCAGAATTTGGAGCAATTATACCATTTCCACTTCTCCATATGGAGCTGAGGAATGAGTGGAAACCCCAAGGATAGGATTGTCATCCTAAAAGTCGTCAGATCACTTTGGTGTCCTGGTCGATTGATCCCGATTAGTTAGTCTTGAGTTGTCAGATGATATACGGAGGGACATCTACAGTTGTGCTCAAAAGTTTACATACCCAGGCACAATTTTTAGTTTCTTGGCTTTTTCTTCAGAGAATATGAATGATAACACCAAGCTGTCGTTGATGTTAGAGGGGGCGATATACGGTATTAAGAAATGGGGTATGTGAACTTTTGATCGGGGTCATTTGGATGTTTTGTGTTGTCATTATGATTTAAAAAGAGAACACACAGTAGTTTGACAATAAATAGCTTCACCCAACCTCTAACCATGAGTGAAGGAAAAGTTTTGGTGTTATCATTCATATTCTCTGAAAAAAAGGGCCAAGAAAGCAGAAATTCTGCCGGGGTATGTAAACTTTTGAGCACAACTGTACATACAGTATATATATATAGCCTAAAATACAAAGGAATTGTGTCACCTGTAATTTCCTTAACTGTTCATAATAGTAATTTTGACCAGGGGGTGCCCAAACTTTTACATGCCACTGTATATACTTTATATCCGGTTATTATCTGGTTATTATGTTACATTGTGATATATTATATCCTTCGCATTATTTATACTCTGTCCTGGAAGTTGAACACTGCTTTTCAAAATGCAAAGACATTGGACATCACCGAGTTTTTTTTTCTACCACTTTCAGGTTTCGCGCTTATCCAGAAAAATCTGTTTTGACAATGGAACGTCATGTTTCCTGTTAAACCTTAAACCGATGCATTAGATTTATTATTTTGCTTCTTTTTTCCCCTATTTCAGGCTAAGTTTTGATGAAGGTAGATCCTGGAGTAAATATACCTTCACATCCAATCCTCTGTTTGTGGACGGGGTTCTGGGGGAACCGGGAGAAGAGACATTAATTATGACGTAAGTTTAGAATGTCAAGTAGATTTTTTTTCTATTTTCATGTTATCACTGCTTTTTATTTTTTCTTCATCTCCATGTTGATCCTTTCTGTACTGTCTGCACAGACTGTGAGTTTCATGACAGCTGCTGTGATTTAATGGGCAGTAAAGTGTCCATAAACTATCGCAGTATCTAGTAATAAACGGAGCACAGTGCCCTCCAAACACCTGGAAATGAGAAGAGAGCAGCACACACAGCCGGATGTGTGGATGTATTATAAGTGTATGTATAACTATCCGGACTTATCTAAAGCTCCAGCGTTTCACCAGACCAGTCATTAGCATCTAACGATAGTGAAGTGACTCTGCTCATTCTGCCCCAGGATACACAGCAAAGTTAGCAAGTGACCTACAGAAAGCAGGAAGCAGTCTAGTATGTGCCCTCTAGTGGCCAGATAAAAACTACATTATCTATTGATTTTATTGGAAAGAAGTGTTAATACAATGTAAAATAGAAATATTTATAAATATTAAAAGAATATATAATTTCCTGACTGTTTTAGTGGATGTAACCTGGATCAAAAGGGGCCCAATTTTTATTTCTGTTTTTTTTTTCAAAAACAGAATCTTAAGACAACCATTGGAATTCTTGGTTTGGATTTCTTAGCATGAATCTACTGATGTCCATAATATGTTAGTGCCTTTGATAAGGGTGGCCCTTTCCTGAGCTACACAAGATGTATTGCTATATATCACTATAAAGTATTAAGTAACATAATAACAGAGTGGACTATGAGTTCCTTTAAAAGGAAATTGTTACGTTTCGGTAACTGAGGAGAAATAGCAAAAAATAGCAAAAGCGGTAATACACCAGAGAGGCTGGAACCTATTGGATTGCAGTAACCTGAACTAACCACACAACTAGAGGTAGCCGTGGAGCGTTCCTACGTTGATCCTAGACGCCTCGTCACAGCCTGAGAGATAACTACACCTAAAGGCAGAAAGATGAAAGCTATCTGCCCCAGAGCAGATCCCCAAAGAAAATAGGAAGCCCCCAAACATGTAATGGCGGTTAGACAAGAAGAAAGCACGGATACAGACAGAAAATAGAATGAGCAAACGCTGGGGCCCAATCTGTCTAGACAGAAAAGTACAGGAAAGAATTCTGACTGCAATCCAAAAAAAACCCTAACAAAAATACCAACACTTCTGATTGCCAAAAAACCTGAGATCACACGATCTCATCCACCTAAATCAGATCGCTGAAGGCCATTCAGTAATTAGTTCATTACCCTCAGCAACCACCGGAGGGAGCCCCAGCTCAGAAGCCGCCTCCAGCATATTCACAACAGGAAATCCAGTAAATTCAACATCCCTGAAAATGCTTTTTTTCCATGGGGGAAAGAATTTAACTTGATCCTAGACTTACTTCACATAGGAATAGACAACCCCAAGTCCAAAAAAGTTGGCCTGTCTGTATAAAATGTAAAAAAAACCAAGAATGCAATAGTTTGGAAATCTCTTATCGCCATATTTTACTCACAGCGAAATAGTGAACAGATCAGAAGTTGAATTTTAGGCTTTTTTGAATTTTTAAAAAAATTGACTTTTAATTTAAATTTACATTTTAAATTCAAATTTAAAAAAAACCTTTTGGCCGCAGCACCTGACAAAACATTTGCGATCAAGATGAGGATGGACATGTAAGTGTTACTAATTAAAATGAGCTGGAGGGTTGCTTTTCTACTAAGTCACATGACTAAATAAAAAAAGTATGTGTGAGAGAGGCAGAGTCTCAGACTCAAAGGTGGTCGGAGGTCACCGATCTGTGAACAACTGCGTCTAAAAAATTGTGTAACAGTTTCAGAAAAATGTTCATCAACGTAAAATTGCAAAGATTATGAATATTCCAACATCTACAGGATGTAATATCATCAAAAGATTCATGATTTCTGGAGAAATTCATAGGCACAAGGGACCTAAGCCGACAGTCAGTATTGCATGCTCATGATCTCTGAGCCTCTGCATTAAATACAGACATGATTCGGTCGTGCAAATCACTGCATGGGCTCAGGAATATTTCCACAAATCATCTGTGATCACAGGTCTCTGTGCATTTCACAAATGTAAGTGACAGTTCTATGATGTAAAGAAGAAGCCAACTATCAACACAATCCAGAGATGCTGCTGTTTTCTCTGGGCCAAAGAAAATTTCAAATGGAAGGGGGCAAAATGGAGAACTGTCCTGTGGTCAAATTATCCAAAATGTGATACATATATATATATATATATATTTATTTATTTTTTACGGAAACCATAGATGCTGTGTCCTGCAGACACGAGCAGAAGGACCATCCTGCTTGTTATCAAGGAGAGGGACCATCCAATTTGTTATCTGCTTACAGTTCTGCATCTCTGATGTATAACAGGCATTAGTGTCTATGGCAGGGCAGATGACACATGATCAATGCTGAGCATTATATAGAGGTGTTAGAACAACATCTGTTCCATGCAGACAAGGTCTATTTCAGGAAAGGTTGTCCATATTTCAGCAAGACAATGGTAAACCACAGCCTGCATCCATCACAGTAGCACAGAAAAAGTGTTCAGGTGATGAATCGGCTACCTGCAGTGGGCTTATTTTTGAACTAGAATGGCTAAGCAGCCACCTGGTTTTTGCTAGAGCTCCTGATGGTGGAGTCAGGCTTGAGCTGCAGGTGGCGACCAGGTACCACTCAAATAAGAACAAAAAAGCCAACGCCGCCCTTTTGTTGCCCCTTTTAGGGGGATTTGGTGATGTAAATATCTATAGGTTTGTCCTGGTGAGTTTCCCTTTAATTTGAGATATGTTTTATGTGCTTTACCCTTTGTGATGCGTTTTCATTCTTTCCTCTTTTTAGCTCCAGCCTTTCAGTTCCTGTCACTCGTTCCTTACATCACCCATCATCCTATTTTAGTAGGATAAGTGAATGTGTCACAAGGAGAAAGAACATATTGACTCCTCTGTAAATATTTCTCCAGCTTTACATTATATATTTTATTTTCCTTTTCCGCAGAGTCTTTGGGCATTTTGGTCACCGGTCAGAGTGGCAACTTGTAAAAGTGGACTACAAGTCAATATTCGACAGACGTTGTAACCCTGAAGATTATCTTCCCTGGCAACTCCACAGTCAGGTATGGATATTCCTTATGGACCTCATATATATGGGTGTAGCCATAGGGGGTGCGGAGGTAGAGGTCACACCGGGCCCTAGTGCCTGAGTGGGGCCAAACGATCCTCTGTCTAAACTTGGAGGAGGTAAAGGCGTTTCCTCATAAGGACAATGCCAGGTCATGGTCCTAGAGGATTCTCCACCCAGAACCCCTATTTTGGAGCCAAATGGAGAAGATCTCTGCAGAAACGACTCCAGTTATGGGAGACTCAAGACAACTTTGTATTACACGGTGACCATTCATCTGACAGCTGCCAAATGACATTATATTTTTCCATCAGTGCCTTGGCTAGCTTCGGTATTCCTCTGGGATTTGTCAAGGGGGCTGGGAATGGGACCAGGAGCAATCAACCACCTTATTTCCCCGGTGGGTTTTCTATTTAGACAGGGTCCTAAATATCACTATCTTTGGTGCCATTGGTGGTTGAGTATCGCTTTTTGGTGGTCCTTGGTGGAAGAGTGGATATATAATTTTTCTCTGGTGGTCCATGGTAGAAGATAGAGTTACATGGAGGTCCTGTTGAGGAGATGAAAGTCAATGTTTATTTCTGAATTATCCTACATTACGGTAGAGTATTATACCTGGTGGTCTAGGGTCAATTTTGGAAGGCGACTATCATTTTCACTGGTGGGCGCATGTTAAAGGGGCTTATTGATAATGATTTTGGATATTATAAAGTGTTTTTTTGGATTGGGTGTGTTAAGAGGTTATTATTTGTCTAGTAATTTGTGTCGTAATCCCTGGTGGTCCAGAGTAAATATAAGGTTTATACCTGAGGACTTCTTAATGTCCCAGGCTCCAGCGTGCTAGGAATCTCTACGCAATGTGTCCTTCATCTTCAGCTTCCTCTCCTGCCCTTCAGTGATCATTTAGATCAGTGCCAGGAAGGAAGAACAGACAATGTGACTGTAGGTTATTAATTTTGACAATTTTTTTTCCGCAAAACTCTTTTTTTATAGTCCGGAAAACACAATAATTTGTGATTTTTGTGGCTTCAACCAATTTCACCTCTCGCGGCCTCCATGAGTTGAGTCTTCATTATTCTAGTAGTGTAATAGTCTAATTATCCCCCATTCTCTCTCCTCCCCACTAACTACCTGCATTAATGGTGCCGGAGTCTCCACCAATCCTCCGGGGACGTAGAAGCGTCGCCGAAGAGAAGGAATCCAGGGGAATAAAGCAAATGTGTCATGATGAGAAATACTAACCCTACAGGAGGACTCCCGGAGATTAAACCACTGCGATTAGGGTCTTCAGCTGTAGTTATGGCTGTTAGCAAATGATCCCATAGGACTGTGGCTGCGGAAAGTAAACCAGCTAATGTACTGGACCGGTAATGGAGAAGTGATCCCTGCTGGAATGTGATCATGAGCTGTGATTGACAGCCACCCCATGAAGTGAGGATCAGAGAAAACGCTGATCCCGACAGTTTATTCCCTAATTCACATGGTATGGGGGTGTTCCTTGTAATGAGTCTGTGGGGTGAAGTAATAAAAAGCCAGATAGATTCATCTCTCAACCAATGAGAAAACATGCACGCTCAACTGAGATGAGCATGCATGTTTATGGAGGAATTCTTAGGAGAACAGGGATTCTTAGGAGAACAGTTCTCTTACAGGGATTTTCCAGGATGACGACTCCAGCCAACATGTTAATATACAGTAGTCCATGCATTGTGCAGTTGGGAAGTTTATGGTCACTCTCTTCAGATACCTAGGATGGTTGCCATTTGTCTTCCATCCATTACAAGACCCACACAAAAAAAATTAAAAAAAAAACCCGATATACATATGTATATATGTATTTAGAAGGGTATTATTTTTTTTTTAAATTTTCTTAGTATACCAAAACGTTATGGAAACAATCACATAGATGCAATGTGAAATTAATAAATAAAGTTTGATAAAATAAAAAAAAAAAAAAAAAAAAAAAAAAACAATTCGGGAATGTGCACACGATGCTTATCTGCCGAGGATTTGCGTGACTAAATTCTGTGCGTTCATTGCAGCTTGTAATCTTTATATTGCAAAGGGTAAAAAATTGCAATGGAAATTTATAGCTTAAATTGACATGTTGCGAATATCGAATCCACAGTCCATCAGCTCACGCTGCGATATCCACGAGGTCACCACTGTAGATTACATGTATTATTAGAAAAATCCACGGCATATCAGCGCCGTGCGAATAAGTGTTTTTCTTTTGTAAAAGTCGTAGATAAACGCCCAGATACAGGATTGCTGCATTTGTAACGATCAGTAAAAAAGACCAATAAAATAAAGCCAAATCACCAATGACCTAAAAATGCAAAAAACATCAAAAAACATCTGAATTATTGTTTTCCCCAGAAATAAAATAAAAATTACACAATAATCTATATGTAATCAAAAAGTAATTCCATGAAAAATAAAATATGATGCGTCCTGCAAAAATCAAACCCTCATATAACTAGATCGACGGGAACATAAAAAAGTTCTAGCTCCTGTAGTGCAGCCCAATAAATGAATTAACATTATGTAAAAGTAGGAAGCAAAGAAACGTATCCTGTATCTCCGAAACTATATTATCTCATCGAGTAAAGATAGCAAATAATTCATTTTTGCACGGTGAAGGGTAAAAGTGGAAAAAAGATGATTGATTCCTGTCTTAAAAAAAAGGAAAATAAGTAAAATAAAATTAATAAAATAATAATAATACAAAAGGAGATTCCTTCCTAAATAGGAGTTAATAGGAGTTAGCAAAAAAAGTTGATTCTTTAATTATAAAGAAATAAAGTTATAAAACTTAAGGTTGTCCGTATTTAGAAAAAAACATCTTTCAACATTTGATCCACTCCTGACCATTAAAGTGAATGGAGCTGAATTGCAATCAGGGTCGGACATATAATCGGTGCAACCGACAGGATTCTTGTGTGTACGTGGAGCAGTCTGCTGGCAAGCACTTCAGCAGCACTTCCTTCACACAGATCAAATCCCTTCACAGTATAGATTAGCTGCTTCATTTCAACCTGTTAGGTATCATTGCAATAAATCCTATTCCACATAGGATTAATAAACTCAATGTAGCACCGAGATCTAACTCCGGCATTATGGAAGCTGCATGCCTCAGCCGCTCTTCCGCCTGAAGTGGAGTTATTCCCAGACGTCTCAGCAATAAAAGTCTGAGATAAGAATAATCCTTTAACAATTCTACAAATTTCTGTTGCAAAATGAAAAAAAAATAGAATAAGAACAATTGTTAAATAAAACATTTTATAATAATTTATAAAAAGAGCAAGAAAAAAAGATCCTGGTAAATCGTATTCCAATTTGCATTATGTTCTGATTTAAGGAACACGTCCATCTCTAGGAACATGTGGATTAAATTCTGACCCGCTCCCCTAAATGTAATGACTTGTATAATATACAGTGCCTTGCGGAAGTATTCGGCTCCCTGGAACTTTTCAACTCTTCCCACATATCATGCTTTAAACATAAAGATACCAAATGTTAATTTTTGGTGAAGAATCAACAACAAGTGGGACACAATTGTGAAGTTGAACGAAATTTATTATTATTTTAAATTTTTGTGGAAATACAAAAACTGAAAAGTGGGGCGTGCAATATTATTCGGCCCCTTTACTTTCAGTGCAGCAAACTCACTCCAGAAGTTCATTGTGGATCTCTGAATGATCCAATGTTGTCCTATATGACTACTGATGATAAATATAATCCACCTGTGTGTAATCAAGTCTCCGTATAAATGCACCTGCTCTGTGATAGTCTCAGGGTTCTGTTTGAAGCGCAGAGAGCATCATGAAGACCAAGGAACACAACAGGCAGGTCCGTGATACTGTTGTGGAGAAGTTTAAAGCCGGATTTGGATACGAAATGATTTCGGAAACTTTAAACATCCCAAGGAGCACTGTGCAAGCGATCATATTGAAATGGAAGGAGTATCATACCACTGCAAATCTACCAGGACCCGGCCGTCCCTCTAAACTTTCATCTCAATCAAGTAGGAGACTGATCAGAGATGCAGCCAAGAGGCCCATGATCACTCTGGATGAACTGCAGAGATCTACAGCTGAGGTGGGACAGTGTGTCCATAGGACAACAATCAGTCGTACACTGCATAAATCTGGCCTTTATGGAAGAGTGGCACGAAGAAAGCCATTTCTCAAAGATATCCATAAAAAGTGTCGTTTAAAGTTTGCAACAAGCCACCTGGGAGACACATCAAACATGTGGAAGAAGGTGCTCTGGTCAGATGAAACCGAAATCGAACTTTTTGGCCACAATGCCAAACGATATGTTTGGCGTAAAGGCAACACAGCTCATCACTCTGAACACACCATCCCCACTGTCAAACATGGTGGTGGCAGCATCATGGTTTGGGCCTGCTTTTCTTCAGCAGGGACAGGGAAGATGGTTCAAATTGATGGGAAGATGGATGGAGCCAAATACTGGACCATTCTTGAAGAAAACCTGTTGGAGTCTGCAAAAGACCTGAGACTGGGACGGAGATTTGTCTTCCAACAAGACAATGATCCCAAACATAAAGCAAAATCTACAATGGAATGGTTCACGAACGTATCCAGGTGTTAGAATGGCCAAGTCACAGTCCAGACCTGAATCCAATCGAGAATCTGTGGAAAGAGCTGAAAACTGCTGTTCACAAACGATCTCCATCCAACCTCACTGAGCTTGAGCTGTTTGCCAAGGAAGAATGGGCAAGAATTTCAGTCTCTCGATGTACAAAACTGATAGAGACGTACCCCAAGCAACTGCAGCTGTAATCGCAGCAAAAGGTGGCGCAACAAAGTATTAAGTTAAAGGGGCTGAATAATATTGCACGCCCCACTTTTCAGTTTTTGTATTTCCACAAAAATGTAAAAAAAAAACAATACATTTCGTTCAACTTCACAATTGTGTCCCACCTGTTGATTCTTCACCAAAAATTAACATTTGGTATCTTTATGTTTGAAGCATGATATATGGGAAAACGTTGAAAAGTTCCAGGGAGCTGAATACTTTCGCAAGGCTCTGTATGTGGGAGGAATAAGATTTATAGTAAACACCTTAAAAATAGTGGGAGTGCTTACTATATTTTCTACATTATCCCATTACAAAAAATGCACAAAAGTGAATGCTACCATAAACAGACAAAAAATGCTCTATAAATGGACAACTCTTCTTGTAAAAAAACTGGGAAATTAAATAGCTATGCCACCATGTAGGAGCTGAGTGTCTGCCCCTTTATAAAGTATGAATACGCAGGCTTTTGTTAGGTAGAGTGGTTTCCTTACCGAGGGATGATGATAACAATGCAAATGGACACCAGAAACCGTTGTATGTGAATTTTTCTCACTAGGAGGTAACGAATTTGATTATTACATCAT
Organism: Oophaga sylvatica; assembly: GCA_033576555.1. Taxonomy (NCBI): domain Eukaryota; kingdom Metazoa; phylum Chordata; class Amphibia; order Anura; family Dendrobatidae; genus Oophaga; species Oophaga sylvatica. The sequence continues at coordinate 606,606,058 of JARQOD010000003.1, read as the reverse complement.
CTCTTTAAGATGAAACAAGCTTGAACAGAGATGGAAAGTTGATTTACATCAGCAAGCTAACACTGGCAGCACGTGGAGAAATCTGCTGGCAAGCACTTCAGCAGCACTTCCTTCACACAGATCAAATCCCTTCACAGTACAGATTAGCAGACATCTACAATACTGATCATGGTCCCTTCTCATGGTTGCCCCTTTTGGCAGTGAGTATCTGAGTAGTTTCTGTCTGGTAACCTGCACACTTCTTTCCTTCTCACTCAATTACTGCATATAAATTCCCCAGACATAGAAACTTGTATCTGACTGTCACTGATGAACTAATGCTCTTTTCTCTCAGGTTTCAGACTCTTGTGTAGCAAATCGTAGTCAGTACTAAGCCTCTGTGCTCCCGTATGCTGTACTTTATCTTCGCTTGTATAGTGACTAGCTTCTCTGTCGGTTGATTCACTCTTTATTCAGAGGAACAAGCCTCCATCTGTGGTGTCTATCCTCTCCCTCTGTCTGTAGTGCCCTTTATTCTGGAGGACTTATCTCTTCATCCTGGGCACATTACAATCTCTGCTATGCAGAAAAGAGCTTGTTACAGGCTCCTATGTAGCCCCAAGTAATTATCTGGGGTTGGCACACCAATTGACAAGTGTTGCTCGCCTCTTTACTTGCTAGATTGCTATCTAGGTCTTTGTAAACTTCAAGTGGTACTTGACAAATATGCTAAAACTAATACTACCCTCCCCAAGACTCAGCATTTCACACAGCTGCTCAGTGTGGTAACTCTTTATGCCCTGCATCCATTACTCATGCTGCTCAGTGGCCCTCTGCCTGGACATGTTACACATGGGGAACATTAAACCATATTGATACAGAACAGCATAAATCGCTGGCATCACACGTGTCACTTCACTGGATCTGTTGCGCAGATATTGCAGAATAATGATAAATACATGGAATACTATAAAACTTTGTATTACATTATAACAACATGGAAATGGCCTCTTCAAAGAAGAATAGGACAGGAACTCTAGCCCCACATGACTTATGATAAGAAATCATGCCAGAAGTTACATTTGCAGACACATGTTTGGGGGTTTTAGGTCCTCATCAGTGCAAAGCAGAAGAACTGGTTGGCTGGGTGAGAGGCCTCTGTAGCAGTCCTGAGGGATGAAGAGTATCTGTATTACAAATCATATTATCAATATGGCATTAACACCAGTTCAACAGGTAGCTATGTGGGTTCACATTGAAACCCTGTGATATTTGTAGTAGAGCATTTTAAACCCTCTTTCAACCATAGAAATACAATTTTATGACTGATGACAGTGACATCTGCCGTTATATGGTTCTCTTTATTATTTAAAGTTTGATGTTGATAGGTGGAAAATGTACTTTTTCGATTCATAATTTCTTTTAAATGTTAAGGATCAGACTGTGGTTAAAAAGTAACATTTTTCAGTCCATTTATAAAGTAAATTGGAAGATGAGATCCATGATCACTAGTCATGAACCACGTCAACATTTTAGACATTTTTATTCATTGCCTGATGCAACAGATGAGTAATGATTAGAAATGAGCGAACCGGCACTGTAAATTCGGGGTTCGTACCGGACACTTAATGTCTGGTGCTGAACTCTGAACACGGACATCTCCCTGAGAGAGAGAACAGAGGGAGAGAGAACCCGATGAACCAGAACAGTCACGGGTCCGCTCATCCCTAGTAATGACCAAGGTCATGTTTATGTTTATTTAGTGTCCATGTAGAGTGCGATGGATTCTAATGTTTTATCCGATACCATTGACTTAGTGGTTCACCACCGGGAAGATCATGTTCATGTCTTTAAAAATGAAATGTGAACCTAATTGTGTGAAACTGTGGCTTGTATGCTAACTCAGATATTTCCAAAAATAAAGTATAGCAAAAAATCACAACATGCACAGTAAACTTCAAGTGGCCCCTGAAAAGTGTTCTAATTCTAACACCATTCCACACATGACTTAGCATTTCACACAGCAGCTCAGTGTGGTAACTTTTTATGCACCCTATTCCTCACTCCTTCTAGTGAACAGAACTCGCACCATGGTATTGATGCCAAATGGATACCATTGAACCTCAATATATCCTATCGACTTTAATGCATTTCATCTTGATTTCATCAATGTCATTGTACTTTTGACAACAAAATTAATGTTGGATTATTGTGATAAAGAAAACCCAAAAAAGACTAGCCTCAAGTCGTTACATAAATTACATGAACAAAGCCATTCCAGCACTTTTACGCACCGTTTTGAGCTTTCTTGGGACAGCCTTCATTCACTTTTATCTTCCTAAATGTTAAACCCATCATTGTTATTGCCCTGCGCCAATTCTCAACTTCCCGCATACGATAAAATCCAGCATGCCCTGGTTTTTTTACCTTCTATCCCATTTCGTTTTATGTCCCAGGATTGTAACCAGTACAACGAGCGCCCAAATGATCGTCCTTTATGACTCTATAAAAGCTATAACAAAAGGAAGAAAAAAAAAGCAAAAATAAGAAAAATGTTAAGCACTTACCTAACTGAGTTATACAGATAGTAAACCTACAAGTGAATCCCCGTCATCGACGTGTAAACCAGTTGGGCTCCCTTTGATTACGCTTAGTGACGTTCTATTTTTACGGTCAGTGAAAAAGTTTTAAAAGTTTGTTCCCTCGTGGAAGCTGTTGATTGCGGCGGATTTTAGGCTTTCCCATTGTGACATCTCGGCTCCCAACATTCACTCTGATTATTGTGTTTTGTATCTCTTCCTGGAAGCCGGGAGGAGATGATTTTTCGTCTCCCTCGTGTCCTATTTTTGCCTCGTGTTCAGTCTAGCAATCGCTGACATGAACACGCTGAAGAGGAGCAGGACTTGTCAGCGTTTGATTGCGAGTTGTCAGCTGCCAGAGGCTAGCGTCACAGCGAATATCGTACCGGCTGGCATTGATGGATCGGAGCCTCGTCTTATAAATAACAAAGTGGATTCATGTCACATTTTGAAGATTTTTTAATGGGAAACTTTTACATGTAAAATTGTGTCTAACTCACCGGGGGCTCGGCGCTGCACCGGATCGCCTGTCTTGTTAACCTCAACTATTAAAAAAAAAAAAAAAAAAAAAAAAGTTGAAAGTTATTTACAGTTTTTAAGAGGCCAAACAAGTGAGATGAGTCTGCGGATATTGCGGCTTTTGGTAGAAAGTCGGGGGGAGATTAATCAGTCCTGCACAAAGATCACGGTAATTTCAAAGACAAATTCCCGCTGGGAAGGACGAGGAGGAAATATGAGGCGGGCGGCAATTCAGATCCTGCAAGAATTATTGCACCGAGCTGAAGTCCATTATTGCACGGCTGGTAAAAACGGTGAACTATGGCGTCCTGATCAGTGGCTGCCCGCGAGATTTACTGTCAGTATATGCATGGCGCAGCCTCCATTGCTGCAATACATCACGCTCCATCTGATTAACTCATCTAATGAATGGGTGAACTTCAAAACAAGGACATCATCTGTCCATCAGAAGACGCTCACGGCTTCATTCTCACACTGCACAGTATGCTGCTAAGCTCTTAGAGTTGGGGGTGTAGGTTTGGGGGTCTCCCGGGACAGCTTGCCCAAATCGGGCATGAGCAAACTGAAATTTTGCCCCAGGTAAAATCTTTTAAAGGCAACCAACTATACTGATCAGGGCGCAAAGAAATGTTCATATCTGGCCAAAAAGAAGAAAGCTCCTCCCACCAGACTCTTTAGAAATAGGACTAGTCCTAGGAGTCCTGATAGTACATTTTTTATGTAACCCCTCATTGCTCCACTTTAAGGCTAAATGCGGTGATAATGAAGGGTCTTGGTGGCTATTCTCGTGCTCTTCCATAGGCCATTTTAAGGAAGCAATAGCGCCCTCTAGTTTAGTGCTTTAATAACATCTATAAAATGTATTAAACTCTTTCTTTTAGCTCTCTGACGTGCTTAGTAATCATGTCATTGTACATAAACCAGTAATACCTGAGCTTCATTTAAGCTCTGCGTTATTCTTTTCTTCTATAATATTACTAGCGCCACTTCTGTCCACAGGTCGTGTCTGGTATTGCAACTCAGGTCTGAGCATAAGTTGCAATACCACTCACGACCTGTGGTCAACTGTGGCACTGTTTTTGGAAGAAAACAGCCATGTTGTTCCGATGTTCTAGAACCCCTTTAAGTAGTAATATAGGCCAACATTTATCATGTTGGCCTGATAACGGCTCTAGCGATTATATCTATTAATTATAAAGTCAAGATGTGGTCACCAAACCTTAGCAACATGGCGGAACAGTACAGTACGTTGCAAAATGATGATATGGTGCTTTTCCAATCTGACATTATATTTCCCCCCTCAGGGTGAGGCCTGTATCATGGGAGCTAAGAGAACCTACATGAAACGAAGATCAGAAAGGAAATGCATGCAGGGGAGTTATGCCGGGGCCATGTCGTCCGAGCCCTGTGTCTGCACTGAGGCCGACTTCGAATGGTGAGTAGACACAGAAGATGGGGAGAGGGGACTACACCGGGGGAAGACGTGGTCCACAACCGCAGCACCACAGGACAACAACGTGAACCACTGAGTCAACAGAAAATATTATTTTTTGCACCAGTTCTCATATTTAATGCTAAAAACTCATCGTTTACTGAAGAAAGTGTAGAATCCACCATAAATAATAGTATTATACTGTATCTAAATAATGCTGCCACACTGTACCATTTATTGTCTAGATACCACTGCAATACAGTGTCTGCATAGAACTGTAATACTCCCATAGTACTTGCATTCAATATATACATACTAGTACAATATAGTGCCAACATAGTACCGCTATACAAAGTTTTATGGTGCTCCCCTAATACTTTTCTGCAATGCCTACGTACTAGTATGATATATTGCCTAGATACTACTTCTATACAGTGCTTTTATAGTAGTGCCATACGGTGCACTGATAATGTTTATACTCACTAGTACCATAATGTGACCACATAATACTGCCATATAGTGATTACATATAAAGGTTCCATATTGTGACTACATAAAATTCCCATAAAGTGCCCACCTACTACTGATATACAATAATAGTACAATACATTGTCAACATAATACTGCTATACAGTGCCTATGTGGTAACACCACAAAGTGCTCCCATATAATACTTATATAAAATACCTTCCTACTGGTACCATACAGTGGCCACATACTGCTACTATACAATTTCTACATACTATTACCATGCGTTATCCACTTTATACAGCTAAATAATGCCCAAAGTAGTACCATACAGTGCACTCATACTACTTCCTAAAATGGCTATATAATACCACCATGTAGTGCGCACATAATACTTCCATATAATGGTTGCCTAAAAAAAGTTTGATAAAGTTACTAAGTAAAAGTCTCATGTAGTACCTAAATACTACTGCTATACAAAGTCTATATACCGTATATACCACCATCAGTGCCTATTCACTTGTGGTAAACTGAAAATTCTTGCAAGTACGCTGCATAAACTTACAGACATAATAATGCAATGTAGTGCCAACACAGTGGTGCCATGGTAAAGAAAGTGGGGCGGTGTATATCATTGGAGCCTCGTCTAATTTTGCCCCTCTTCAACCTCCGGACGGGAGGAAATCTGTCCCGGGCACTGACTATTGAAGTCCGTAATCCTTCATTGAGTGTAGACCAACTGCTATACCTTATTTACCTACCGGGGGCGCTACAGGATACGCACGATTCAGAAGTATCCACCATCCAAGTGGAGAAGCAGAAA
>JARQOD010000003.1:606551698-606600158 GCA_033576555.1 Oophaga sylvatica | reverse complement strand
ATCAACTATGTAGGTACACATAGTACTGCCTCCCTGTCTCTCCATCTAAACTATGTAGGTACAGAAAGTACTGCCTCCCTGTCTCTCCATCTAAACTATGTAGGTGAGGATAGTACTGCTTCCCTGTCTTTCATCTAAACTATATAGGTACAGATAGTACTGCTTTCCTGTCTCTCCATCTAAACTATGTAGGTACAGAAAGTACTGCTTCCTTGTCTCTCCATCTAAACTATGTAGCTACAGATAGTACTGCCTCCCTTTCTCTCCATCTGAAATATGTAGGTTAAGATAGTACCTACTCCGTATCTTTACATTTAAAATATGTATACCTTCATAGTTTAAATTGAGAGGCAAGGAGAAGGTACTATCTGTGCATCTATCATTTATATCAAGAGCCAATGAAGCACTATTGTCTATATCTACATACTTTACAGAGTGAGACAAGGAGGCAGTACTATCTGTCATTATATAATATACATGGAGAGTTTACTCCATACCTGCATAATTTGTAAGGGGACATAGTGAAGCAACATGACTGTGCCTCCATCATGTACAGGACGAGACAAGGAGACACTATTGCCCGTATGTTTTATTGGTAGAGACGGAGGCTATTACTATCTGTGCCTATATCTTCTTTAGGTAGACACGTAAATAATGATTTCTGTACTTGCATCATTTAAAGGAAGAGACGGGGAGGCAGTACTATCTGTGCCAGCATCAATCACAGGGATTTCCATTGTAAATCTAATTTGTCTACATGTCTGAAGATATTCTGGCCAAGTTTGTCATTGACTTTTGCTAAGGACAAGTAGGACCATGAAAATGTTTTCCTAACATTGAAACCGCATGTGTCTTCCCTTGGAAATCCTCAGTCTGTAGAGAAGCCTTGATGCTTAGATTTCTGCTTTCATGTGAGTTTAATGGCAATACACAATGCCATCCGCCATGTGCTGCGCTCCGAGCATCGGGAACCAGAGGGATGCAGCCAAGAGCAGCGCTCGGTATTTTACCATTCTCAGGTCAAGGCCAGGGGACGGGAGACGGGTGCACGCACGAGGTTTGTTGGATTCATTATTTTCCAGATGTAAAGGTTATTATCTGAAATGTCATGAAATAGAGATATCATAAATCCACACAGATGTCTCGTGGCCATGGACAGACGGGATCGTGACTAATAGTATAAAAGGCAATAAGGCAGCGGGGAGACAGAGGTTTATGACTGCATACATGTGTATTAGCGCCTCGCCCAGAACATTGCTATACATATTCATAACACAGCAGATGCCTCCAGACCCCAAATACCCTCTATACTGCCCACTACAAATGCCCCTATACAGCCCTCAGCTCTAGGTACTAACGAGAGTGTCCCATACAAATGCCCCTATACAGCCCTCAGCTCTAGATACTAATGAGAGTGTCCCATACAGATGCCCCTATACAGCATCTCAGCCACAGGTTCCCATAGCGTGCCCTCTACAGATGTCCTTATACAGCATCTCAGCCACAGGTACCCATAGCGTGCCCTCTACAGATGTCCTTATACGGTATCTCAGCCACAGGTATCCATAGCGTGCCCTCTACAGATGTCCTTATACGGTATCTCAGCCACAGGTACCATAGCGTGCCTCTACAGATGTCCTTATACGGTATCTCAGCCACAGGTACCCATAGCGTGCCCTCTACAAATGCCCCTATACAGCATCTCAGCAAAAGGTACCCATAGCGTGCCCTCTACAGATGTCCTTATACGGTATCTCAGCCACAGGTACCCATAGCGTGCCCTCCACAGATGTCCTTATATGGTATCTCAGCCACAGGTACCCATAGCGTGCCCTCCACAGATGTCCTTATATGGTATCTCAGCCACAGGTACCCATAGCGTGCCCTCTACAGATGTCCTTATACAGCATCTCAGCAAAAAGTACCCATAGCGTGCCCTCCACAGATGTCCTTATATGGTATCTCAGCCACAGGTACCCATAGCGTGCCCTCCACAGATGTCCTTATACGGTATCTCAGCCACAGGTACCCATAGCGTGCCCTCCACAGATGTCCTTATACGGTATCTCAGCCACAGGTACCCATAGCGTGCCCTCTACAGATGTCCTTATACGGTATCTCAGCCACAGGTACCCATAGCGTGCCCTCCACAGATGTCCTTATATGGTATCTCAGCCACAGGTACCCATAGCGTGCCCTCCACAGATGTCCTTATATGGTATCTCAGCCACAGGTACCCATAGCGTGCCCTCTACAGATGTCCTTATACAGCATCTCAGCAAAAAGTACCCATAGCGTGCCCTCCACAGATGTCCTTATATGGTATCTCAGCCACAGGTACCCATAGCGTGCCCTCCACAGATGTACTTATACCTTATCTCAGCCACAGGTACCCATAGCGTGCCCTCTACAGATGTCCTTATACGGTATCTCAGCCACAGGTACCCATAGCGTGCCCTCCACAGATGTCCTTATATGGTATCTCAGCCACAGGTACCCATAGCGTGCCCTCTACAGATGCCCTATACAGCATCTCAGCAAAAAGTACCCATAGCGTGCCCTCTACAGATGTCCTTATACCGTATCTCAGCCACAGGTACACATAGAGTGCCCTCTACAGATGCCCCTATACAGCATCTCAGCACCAGGTACCCATAGCGTGCCCTCTACAGATGTCCCCATTGTTAGAGAAATTGTGCCATCCAATGCCCCTCCCATATTGTTATCCACTGCACCCTCCCATATTGTCATCCACTGCACCCTCCCATATTGTCATCCACTGCACCCTCCCATATTGTCATCCACTGCACCCTCCCATATTGTCATCCACTGCCCCCTCACATTGTGACATCCAGTGCTCCTTCTTAGAATGTCATCCAAAGCACCCTTCCAGAGTGTCAACCTTTGCCCCACCCCAAAGTGCCACCCACTGTCCCTCTCCCAGAGTGCCATCCACTGCCAACTTCCAGTGTCACCCACTGCCCCCTCTCAGAGTGCCAACCACTGTCCTTCTTCCAGAATGCCACCCACTGCTCCTTTAACAGCTGCACCCACTGCCCCCTTTCAGAGTGCTATTCATTGCTTCCTCCCACACTGCCATCCGCTGTCTCATCTCAGACAGCCATCCATTGCCCCATCCCAAACTTCCATTCGCTGCCCATCCCAAAGTGCCATAAAACTTACTGTATAAAAAAATCTACAAAACTTGAAGTTACTCTTTAAATGTTTAATAGTGCTACTGTCTGTGTCTCATCAGTATTGTGATTCTTGTATGGCCGCAGTCTGATGATTTCTGGTAGCACCAACACCCATAATCTCCATACCATTTTTAAGGTTGTACTGGGAGTTGCAGGTTTATGAAGTACAATTGTATATGGCAATTATTGACCTGACATTGCAATTGATCGCTGTTTTAGGCTTGGTGATGTATTCATGAAGTGATGGTTAATGGAGTGATGTATTCATGTACTGATATTTACTGGAGTGATGTAGTCATGTACTGATGGTTACTGGGTGATGTATTCATGTATTGATGGTTACTGGGGTGATGTATTCATGTACTGATGTTTACTGGGGTGATATATTCATGTACTGATATTTACTGGAGTGATGTATTCATGTACTGATGGCTACTGGAGTGATGTTTTCGTGTACTGATAGTTACTGAGGTGATGTATTCATGTAATGATGGTTTCTGGGGTTATGTATTCATGTACTGATTGGTACTGGGTGATGTATTCATGTTCTGATGGTTACTGGGGTGATGTATTCATGTACTGATGGTTACTGGGGTGATGTATTCATGTACTGATGGTTACTGGAGTGATGTATTCGTGTACTGATAGTTACTGAGGTGATGTATTCATGTAATGATGGTTTCTGGGGTTATGTATTCATGTACTGATTGGTACTGGGTGATGTATTCATGTACGATAGTTACAGAGGTGATGTATTCATGTACTGATTGGTATTGGGGTGATGTATTCATGTATTGATGGTTACTGGGGTGATGTATTCATGTACTGATGGTAACTGTGTTTTTTATTCATGCACTGATGGTTACTTGGTTGATGTGTTCATGTACTGATTGGTACTGCAATGATGTATTCATTTACTGATAGTTACAAGGGTGATTTATTCATGTACTGATTGGTACTGTGGTGATGTATTCATATACTGATGGTTACTGGAGTGATGTATTCATGTACTGGTAGTTACAGCGGTGATGTATTAATGTACTGATAGTTACTGGGGCAATGTATTCATGTAATGATGGTTACTGGGGTTATGTATTCATGTACTTCTTGGTACTGAGGTGATGTATTCATGTACGATAGTTACAGGGGTGATGTATTCATGTACTGATGGTTAGTGAGGTGATGTATTCATGTACTGATTGGTATTGGGGTGATGTATTCATGTACTGATTGGTACTGGGTGATGTATTCATGTACTGATTGGTACTGGGTGATATATTCATGTATTTATGGTTGCTGGGGTGATATATTCATGTACTGATGGTTACTGGGGTGATGTATTCATGTACTGATGGTTACTGGGGTGATGTATTCATGTACTGATGGTTACTGAGATTTTTTATTCATGCACTGATGGTTACTTGGTTGATGTTTTCATGTACTAATTGGTACTGCGATGATGTATTAATTTACTGATAGTTACAAGGGTGATGTATTCATGTACTGATTGGTACTGGAAAGATGTATTCATGTACTGGTAGTTACAGGGGTGATGTATTCATGTAATTATGGTTACTGGGTGATGTATTCATGTACTGGTAGTTACAGGGTGATGTATTAATGTACTGAGAGTTACTGGGGTGATGTATTCATGTTCTGATGGTTACTGGGGTGATGTATTCATGTACTGATGGTTACTGGAGTGATGTATTCATGTACTGTAGTTACAGGGTGATGTATTAATGTAATTATGGTTACTGGGGTGATGTATTCATGTACTGGTAGTTACAGGGTGATGTATTAAATGTACTGATAGTTATCTGGGGTGATGTATTCAGTACTGATGGTTACTGGTTACTGGAGTGATGTATTCATGTACTGGTAGTTACAGGGTGATGTATTAATGTACTGATAGTTACTGGGGTGATATAATTCATGTACTGATTGGTACTGAGGTGATATATTATGTACGATAGTTACAGGAGTGATGTATTCATGTACTGATGTTTCTGAGGTGATGTATTCATGTACTGATTGGTATTGGGATGATGTATTCATGTACTGATTGGTACTGGGTGATGTATTCATTTATTGATGGTTATTAGGGTGATGTATTCATGTACTGATTGGTACTGGTGATATATTCATGTATTTATGGTTGCTGGGTGATATATTCATGTACTGATGGTTACTGGGGTGATGTATTCATGTACTGATGGTTACTGGGGTGATAAATTCATGTACTGATTGGTACTGAGGTGATATATTTATGTACGATAGTTACAGGAGTGATGTATTCATGTACTGATGGTTTCTGAGGTGATGTATTCATGTACTGATTGGTACTGGGTGATATATTCATGTATTGATGGTTGCTGGGGTGATGTATTCATGTATTGATGGTTACTGGGTGATGTATTCATGTACTGATTGGTACTGGGTGATATATTCATGTATTTATGGTTGCTGGGGTGATATATTCATGTACTGATGGTTACTGGGTGATGTATTCATGTACTGATGGTTACTGGGGTGATGTATTCATGTACTGATGGTTACTGAGATTTTTTATTCATGCACTGATGGTTACTTGGTTGATGTGTTCATGTACTAATTGGTACTGCGATGATGTATTAATTTACTGATAGTTACAAGGGTGATGTATTCATGTACTGATTGGTACTGGAAAGATGTATTCATGTACTGGTAGTTACAGGGTGATGTATTCATGTAATTATGGTTACTGGGGTGATGTATTCATGTATTGGTAGTTACAGGGGTGATGTATTAATGTACTGATAGTTATTGGGGTGATGTATTCATGTACTGATGGTTACTGGGGTGATGTATTCATGTACTGATGGTTACTGGAGTGATGTATTCATGTACTGGTAGTTACAGGGGTGATGTATTCATGTAATTATGGTTACTGGGGTGATGTATTCATGTACTGGTAGTTACAGGGGTGATGTATTAATGTACTGAAGTTACGGTGATGTATTCATGTACTGATAGTTATGGTTACTGGGTGATGTATCATGTACTGGTATACAGGGTGATGTATTAATGTACTGATAGTTACGGGTGATGTATCTGTACTGATAGTTACGGGTTACGGGAGTGATGTATTCATGTACTGGTAGTTACAGGGTGATGTATTAATGTACTGATAGTTACTGGGGTGATAAATTCATGTACTGATTGGTACTGAGGTGATATATTTATGTACGATAGTTACAGGAGTGATGTATTCATGTACTGATGGTTTCTGAGGTGATGTATTCATGTACTGATTGGTATTGGGATGATGTATTCATGTACTGATTGGTACTGGGTGATGTATTCATTTATTGATGGTTATTAGGGTGATGTATTCATGTACTGATGGTTACTGGGGTTTTTTATTCATGCACTGATGGTTACTTGGTTGATGTGTTCATGTACTGATTGATACTGTGATGATGTATTCATTTACTGATAGTTACAAGGGTGATGTATTCATGTACTGATTGGTACTGTGGTGATGTATTTATGTATTGATGGTTACTGGAGTGATATATTAATTTACTGATGGTTACTGAGTGATGTATTCATGTACTTGTAGTTACAGCGGTGATGTATTAATGTACTGATAGTTACTGGGTGATGTATTCATGTAATGATGGTTACTGGGGTTATGTATTCATGTACTACTTGGTACTGAGGTGATGTATTCATGTTCGATAGTTACAGGGGTGATGTATTCATGTACTGATGGTTAGTGAGGTGATGTATTCATGTACTGATTGGTATTAAGTGATGTATTCATGTATTGATGGTTACTGGGTGATGTATTCATGTACTGATTGGTACTGGGTGATATATTCATGTATTGATGGTTGCTGAGGTGATATATTCATGTACTGATGTTTACTGGGGTGATGTATTCATGTACTGATGGTTACTGGGGTGATGTATTCATGTACTGATTGGTACTGGGTGATATATCCATGTATTGATGGTTGCTGGGGTGATATATTCATGTACTGATGTTTACTGGGGTGATGTATTCATGTACTGACGGTTACTGGGGTGATGTATTCATGTACTGATGGTTACTGAGGTTTTTTATTCATGCACTGATGGTTACTTGGTTGATGTGTTCATGTACTGATTGGTACTGCGATGATGTTTTAATTTACTGATAGTTACAAGGGTGATGTATTCATGTACTGATTGGTTTCGTGGTGACGTATTCATATACTGATGGTTACTGGAGTGATGTATTCATGTACTGGTAGTTACTGAGGTGATGTATTCATATACTGATGGTTACTGGGTGATGTATTCATGCACTGATGGTTACTGGGGTGATATATTCATGTACTGATTGGTACTGAGGTGATATATTCATGTACGATATGTACGATAGTTACAGGGGTGATGTATTCATGTGCTGATGGTTACTGAGGTGATGTATTCATGTACTGATTGATATTGGAGTGATGTATTCATGTACTGATAGTTACTGGGGTTTTTTATTCATGCACTGATGGTTACTTGGTTGATGTGTTCATGTACTGATTGATACTGCGATGATGTATTCATTTACTGATAGTTACAAGGGTGATGTATTAATGTACTGATTGGTACTGTGGTGATGTATTCATGTATTGATGGTTACTGGAGTGATATATTAATTTACTGATGGTTACTGGGGTGATGTATTCATATACTGATGGTTACTGGGGCGATGTATTCATGTACTGATGGTTACTGGGGTGATGTATTCATGTATTGATGGCTACTGGGCGATGTATTCATATACACGGCAGCAGGGTGGCTCAGTGGATAGCACTGCAGCCTTGCAGCGCTGGAGTCCTGGGTTCGAATCCCACCAAGGACAACATCTGCAAGGAGTTTGTATGTTCTCCCCATGTTTGTGGGGTTTCCTCCGGGTACTCCGGTTTCCTCCCACACTCCAAAAACATACTGATAGGGAATCTAGATTGTGAGCCCCATCGGGGACAGCGACGATAATGTGTGCAAACTGTAAAGCGCTGCGGAATATGTTAGCGCTATATAAAAAAATATATATATAACGGATTCTTACTGGGGTAATGTATTCATATACTGATAGTGGTTCTGATCCTTAATTTTTCAGATCCTTAATTTGTCAGACTTGACAATAGATTATTATAAGATCAGTGTGCTGCCTGTTGCACAATGACAAAACAGAGACTAAAATAACAGCTGTGTGAACGAGGCCATATACAGTATGAGTACAAGTGTCAGACTAAAGCCCCATTCACTTTAGAAAGCTGTCGGACGAATGATGGTTCACCCAGCAGCTGTCTCGCCCGAGTCTCCCACACACATGAGCGAATAGCTCCTCCGAGGTCTTCTGTGTTCTCTTTAAGAGTGCCGCAGTCTGATAGTAGACATGCCGGATCCTTGCCTCCCTCGACAATCATCTGTCAGGGGCCCCTTACATTCTAGGCTATGCTCCCCAGGTGGGCATTTAATGTATGCGACTTATAGAAATCTCAGCTTACTCTGCTATTTTTTTTTTGCTGAAACTGAAGTGTGGTCAGATTTTGAAATCTACAACGTGTCGATTTCTCTTGCAGTAAATATCTTTAAAATTGTCCGTGTGTTGTCTGATTTTTGATCACGTAGCACACGGACAGCGCACGGATTAATTGTATTCAATAGGGCTGTTCAGATGAACGATTTATTTCATTGACTGTCCATGAAAAAAAAATGGCAGCATGCAATACTTACTAGCGAGCCTCCGATGAGACTCAAACAGTCAAGTCTATGGGTGCAAGTAAAAAATCTGATCCTGAACGGAATGTCCAAGTGGCATTCGATTTTTATGGATGGATTTCTATTATAAACCCAGGAAACTGCATGTGACTGTGAACAAGGTCTAAAGTAGTTGTATGAAAACAAATCGCACACGGATGTAAAAAACGAACACGTGGATGAAAATCTGATAAAAATTAGAAAAAAAAATCAGCCAAGTTTTCTGGATAAAAAAACAGGCGATTTTTCATACATTCCTCTGCAGACGCCCTCAGGTCGGCGAGTATGGCCGACATTAGTCTGGTGTGTATGGGGGACTTGAAGAGGTTTTTCCATCTCCTATCTCAATATGTAGTAGGTGTAATGATAATAATATTGGCAAATACCTCCAATTAGAAATGTAGTATAGTTCTTCTGATTTGCTTTATCGCTTACCCCATGTGCAGGGAATTTCAGTAGCTTAGGTATGTATCCATGGTTGCGACCACTATCAGCTGACTAACTGTCACTATATGAGTTGTTATAACCATGGATACCTAAGCTACTGCAATACCCAGCACACAGGGTAAGCGGCATGGCTAATCAGAAGAACTATACTACATTTTTATTGGAAGTATTTGCCAATATTATTAGAATTACATCTGCTACATATTGGCATAGGATCTTGGAGATGGCAATACCCTTTTAACTACTATCTAAAGTTTATGGGCAGTTTTAGTCTGACTTGCCAATAGCAAAATAGCAATAATTTGGGAACACCAAATACAGCCCTGTCTATACTGTATCTCTGCCTCAGATACTCACTGTCCTCCACATATATCTGCAGGCAGCATTGGTTGCCCAGTAGAGAGAGTGGCTGGCACAGGTCTTCTCCATGGGCCACTAGAGTGCCAGCCATGGTTCTATCAAAAGTGGAAGCTAGAGATGCCACCATACAGTGCACCTGCCTCACTACACTGCTGCCCCTGAGATACCGTTACGGACACCCACATATTGTGACTCAGCCATTGATTCCCACCTAAGAATGTGGACATGTTGGAAAGCAGGACCATCCATGGCTCCAGCACCAGCAAAACCTCCATCCACTTTTCCTCGTAAGCAGAGTGAGCAGAGAACATCTGATTCCTCACCCGTAAGAGAATATGATCCTGATACATGTCAGATATGTCAAAACCTCGGCGTTATTTTCTATTGATCAGATGAGGGCTCCTTGATGGTATAACAGATGTGGTGGAGTCTACAAATAAGAGGAGTATTACCCAGGGACGTCGTCTCTGAAGAAGGACGGATGCTGATAAGAAGGTCCTCCATGTGTAGCTGCTTATGTGCTACAAGCTCGCTTCTTAATAAGATCCTAGGGAATAGCAATTCATGTTTTTGCATCCCATTAGCTGCTGAGCAGATGTTCCGCTCGCCCCGTTTGTACATGTGCTCTACATGCCAATTGAGGTTTCCTCTGGCTACTGTGGGATCTATTAGTCGGCAGGTAAATGTCTCTGAAGCTTAATTAATGAACTCCTCTTCATCATACTCACTTCTGAGGACAAGACATTCAAAAACATTCACGCCACTGGTTTTCAGAATTCAGGTGAATTTTTCACTTTTAATTGGGTTCTCAGACCTTTAACGGGGTTGTCTCGAATTCTTGTGTGGTTAAAATTGCAAAGTTCTGGGAAAAACAATCAATTTTGCAATTTATTTCTTATTAGAAATCTTCTCAGTTCTCAAGAATGGAAAGATTTTTAATTCCATAGTGTACATCTCGTTGATTAGGTTACCAACCCCCCTGTCATCTCAGAGTAGCCGGTTACCTAGGTGAGAGCTTGTTCCGCTAGTAAACTCTGATTTAGAGCCTGTGGAACCGCTGTGGATCAGGCAACGACCCCTAGAGGTGACCAGCTCCAGGGAACCAGGAGCTAAGTGCCCCCTTCATTGCAATGATCAGTGTAGATTCTGGAGGATAGAGCACTAATGATCAAAAACTGATGACTTCTGCTGAATTTCCACATTGAAAGGCGTTCTCCTGACCTAAGATAGACCACTGATGGTTGATTGTCAGGTGTCTGACCTGGCTTGTCCGTACCAATGGCCACAGCCTTCAGTATCATTACTATGCATTGCCTCCTATACAGGTGAAGCTTGGAATAATCACATCCATGGCATGTCACTAATCTAATCGCTAATCCTGAGAAGGCAGGAACCACATCCTGATGAAAAATGTTGTCCCCATCTAAGTATTTTTCTGGACAGTGGTGGTCCCGGCCATCCACCTGTGCTGAGAACTGCAGAATCCACTACCAATGTAGTTGTGAATGGTTGGACTCTGGACAATTATTGGTGGTACATCCAAAAAATATAAGCCACCAATGAAAATTCCCAGAGAACTCCATTATATCTGAGTTATTTCTGTCCAAAGGATAAATGATAACTGGATAATTGCTGGGAGCCTAGCTGATCTCGAGGACGGGGTCTGAAGTGGCCATTGCTCCATTTATTGCCCAAGGGACTCCCCTAGGTGGTTAAAAAGAACACCCCACTATTTCCGGCAATCACATGGACAATAGATGGAGCGCAGGCGTGAACGCTCGACCATCGCTTCATTCTAATGGTAATTTCCAAGCCTCTTACTTGAGATTAGTAAGAGACCCTACCGGTGGTTGGAACGCCATCGATCACCAAGTTATCATTTATTCACCGTGTAGTAATAACCTTTTTACACTTTCACTTCTTTTTTTTTACATCTAGGCAAGTTCTTTAGTGTTTTATAATAATGGCGCCATTTGAAACTCCAAACGACAGTACATCTCCTATTATGGTGATACCATATGGACCCACCAACCTCTATGGATGCTGTAATATTGCTTTCTATAGACCTGTAACATGCATGTATAGATCCCTGGAAAAGTGACTTCTATAGGTTCCATATAGTCGCTGAAGACATCGTATGATTAGTAAACGAGATGATAAAGCGTCATCAGAGAATCCAATGACCTGGAGGAGACCAAAAATAATCTTCTAGATTGGTTGTCTTCCATCAAGTCCCCAAAAGGTCATGTTTCCAAGGTTCTCCTAGTAAAGCACAGCTGTTATTTTCAGCAGAAGGTGCCCCCGGTGTCCTCTCTATGGGATTTCCTCAAACAATGACTTGATGGCTAAATGTCTAGGATCTGAGCTTTTGTCATCTGGTGGTTTTGAGAACCTCAACTTTTTGTGGACAATTTGCGATATTTCTCAATTATGTGTTGCACTCACTAGATAGATAATCTCCGCTCCTTTCTTGATCTTTCCAGCCCCCTTGGTGGACCTGACTCCGAGTCACAGCGGCTCCGCCATGCTGATGCTTTTATCGGTGGTCTTCGTCGGACTGGCTGTCTTCGTCATCTATAAATTCAAAAGGTAACCCCAGTCCTGTTCCTCTTCAGCGGTGTTTGCAACAATGGCCGCCCAAAGCAATGACGTCTCTGTTAATGTTTTTAGGAAAATTCCTGGAATTAATGTATATGCACAGATGCAGAATGAGAAAGAGCGAGAGATGGTCAGTCCAGGCAGTCAAAACGAGAGCTTGTCACCTAATGTCCCTCACTCTCAGCCGATGGGCCCTGAGCAGCTGTTAAGGGCAAGTTGGAAACACAGCCCATAGGTAAATAAGTAGCTAGTCCTAACTGGCTGTACGGGAACCCAAGTGACCAGTCTTGCCTGTCTGAATGACCGAGCACTCTGTATAACCCTCCCTGCCGCTCTGAGACATTGTGTCATCTTTATTACTTATTCCTTCTGTCGTATCCCTGTCTTCCGTAACTAACCCTGAGATGTGCGGGTAATTGATCCTCCCCAGCGCCTCCACTGCTGGGTGCCTCTGAAGAAGGAGATGAACTCCTAACCGGGGCTGATGGTCATAATTCTAGCAGTCACTACTGATCGTGAATTAATGAATGAATCACATTAAACTGAATCAGCACCGGGAGGAGCCGGCGCCGTCTACATGAAAGGGCTTAATAAATGTTCATTCCACATTCCCTTTCAATACTTGGAGCTAAAATACTTGGTTTTGCTTTTCTTACTTTCGGTACAGGACGAAGATTGGATTTTGAGCTAGAAAGCAATTTCAGAGCAGTATAAGGGAAACGTTAATAGTAAAATCATCAGGAGGAAAAACAGATAATAAAGCACAATATGTATGAGGTTCTGTTCATATAGGTCAAAACTGTGCTTGCCACGCTGGTCCCCAGGAAAGAAGACCCCACATGACGAGCCGGTGATCAGACTGGATCACGTGGAATCACATTAAATCTTATAGATACATGAATGTATCCATATAAGCCTCATAAATGACACGTCTTCTATACCACCACCTCCTGCATTATATCTTCAGGGGATAGAAATATACAAAGTAGCTAAAAAAAAAAAAGTATTCGATAACAGGCAAGAAATTGGTGACGACATATACATTGCGACTATGGATTCTTCTTTTCCGATTCCCCAGATATCCTCCTAATTCATAGCAAAGAGTAAAAGAGCTAACAATACAAACATGTCTTAAAGGGCACATCCATCCTTTAAGACAAGAGATTGAGTTACATTGTAAAAAATTGGATTAGGTATTTAATATCTATGCAAAATTAAGTGTCATAATACTACATGAGGTTTGTTCTCACTCCACCAACAGAATAGTGAGTGCAGCTCTGGAGTATAACATAGCATGTAACTCAGGATCAGTACAGGACAAATAATGTACAACCCCTGGCAAAAATTATGGAATCCCCGGCCTTGGAGGATGTTCATTCAGTTGTTTAATTTTGTTGAAAAAAAAAAGCAGATCACAGACATGGCACAAAACTGAAGTCATTTCAAATGGCAACTTTCTGGCTTTAAGAAACACTAAAAGAAATCAAGAACAAATAATGTGGTAGGCAGTAATGGTTATTTTTTTTAAACCAAGCATAAGGAGAAAATTCTGGAATCACTTAATTCTGGGAAAAAAATATGGAATCACCCTGTAAATTTTCATTCCCAAAACTAACACCTGCATCAAATTAGATCTGTTCGTTAGTCTGCATCTAAAAAGGAGTGATCACACCTTGGAGAGCTGTTGCACCAAGTGAACTGACATGAATCATGGCTCCAACACCAGAGATGTCAATTGAAACAAAGGAGAGGATTCTCAAACTCTTAAAAGAGGGTAAATCATCACGTAATGTTGCAAAAGATGTTGGTTGTTCACAGTCAGCTGTGTCTAAACTCTGGACCAAATACAAACAACATGGGAAGGTTGTTAAAGGCAAACATACTGGTAGACCAAGAAAGACATCAAACCGTCAAGACCGGAAACTTAAGGCATTATGTCTCCAAAACAGGAAATGCACAACAAAACAAATGAGGAACGAATGGGTGGAAACTGGAGTCAACATCTGTGACCAAACTGTAAGAAACCGCCTAAAGGAAATGGGATTTACATACAGAAAAGCTAAACGAAAGCCATCATTAACACCTAAACAGAAAAAAACAAGGTTACAATGGGGTAAGGAAAAGCAATCGTGGACTGTGGATGACTGGATGAAAGTCATATTCAGTGATGAATCGCGAATCTGCATTGGGCACGGTGCTGATGCTATAACTTTTGTTTGGTGCCGTTCCAATGAGATTTATAAAAATGACTGCCTGAAGGAACATGCAAATTTCCACAGTCATTGATGATATGGGGCTGCATGTCAGGTAAAGGCACTGGGGAGATGGCTGTCATTACATCTCCAATAAATGCACAAGTTTATGTTGATATTTTGGACATTTTCTTATCCCATCAATTGAAAGGATGCTTGGGGATGATGAAATCATTTTTCAAGATGATAATGCATCCTGCCATAGAGCAAAAACTGTGAAAACATTCCTTGAAAAAAGACACATAAGGTCAATGTCATGGCCTGCAAATAGTCCCAATGGAAAATCTTTGGTGGAAGTTGAAGAAAATGGTCCATGACAAGACTCCAACCTGCAAAACTGATCTGGCAACAGCAATCAGAGAAAGTTGGAGCCAGATTGACGAAGAGTCCTGTGTGACACTCATGAAGTCCACGACTCACAGACTGCAAGCTGCTGGAAAAGCCAGAGGTGGTGCAACAAAATACTAGTGATGTGTTGGAGGTTTTTTTTGTTTATTTTTCATGATTCCATAATTTATTCCCTCAGAATTGAGTGATTCCATAATTTTTGCCCTGTGCTTGGTTAAAAAAAAAAAAACCATTACTGACTACCACATTATTTGTTCTCGATTTCTATTAGTGTTTCTTAAAGCTAGAAAGTTGCCATTTGAAATTACTTCAGTTTTGTGCCGTCTGTGATCAAAATAAAACAACTGAATGAACATCCTCCAAAGCCGGTGATAGCTCTGGAGTATAATACAGGATGTAGCTCAGGATCAGTAATGTAATGTATGTACACAGTGACTGCACCAGCAGAATAGTGAGTGCAGCTCTGGGTATAATACAGGATGTAGCTCAGGATCAGTAATGTAATGTATGTACACAGTGACTGCACCAGCAGAATAGTGAGTGCAGCTCTGGGGTATAATACAGGATGTAACTCAGGATCAGTAATGTAATGTATGTACACAGTGACTGCACCAGCAGAATAGTGAGTGCAGCTCTGGAGTATAATACAGGATGTAGCTCAGGATCAGTAATGTAATGTATGTACACAGTGACTGCACCAGCAGAATAGTGAGTGCAGCTCTGGAGTATAATACAGGATGTAACTCAGGATCAGTAATGTAATGTATGTACACAGTGACTGCACCAGCAGAATAGTGAGTGCAGCTCTGGAGTATAATACAGGATGTAGCTCAGGATCAGTAATGTAATTATGTACACAGTGACTGCACCAGCAGAATAGTGAGTGCAGCTCTGGGTATAATACAGGATGTAGCTCAGGATCAGTAATGTAATGTATGTACACAGTGACTGCACCAGCAGAATAGTGAGTGCAGCTCTGGGGTATAATACAGGATGTAACTCAGGATCAGTAATGTAATGTATGTACACAGTGACTGCACCAGCAGAATAGTGAGTGCAGCTCTGGAGTATAATACAGGATGTAGCTCAGGATCAGTAATGTAATGTATGTACACAGTGACTGCACCAGCAGAATAGTGAGTGCAGCTCTGGAGTATAATACAGGATGTAGCTCAGGATCAGTAATGTAATGTATGTACACAGTGACTGCACCAGCAGAATAGTGAGTGCAGCTCTGGAGTATAATACAGGATGTAACTCAGGATCAGTAATGTAATGTATGTACACAGTGACTGCATCAGCAGAATAGTGAGTGCAGCTCTGGAGTATAATACAGGATGTAACTCAGGATCAGTAATGTAATGTATGTACACAGTGACTGCACCAGCAGAATAGTGAGTGCAGCTCTGGGATATAATACAGGATGTAACTCAGGATCAGTAATGTAATGTATGTACACAGTGACTGCACCAGCAGAATAGTGAGTGCAGCTCTGGAGTATAATACAGGATGTAACTCAGGATCAGTAATGTAATGTATGTACACAGTGACTGCACCAGCAGAATAGTGAGTGCAGCTCGGGAGTATAATACAGGATGTAACTCAGGATCAGTAATGTAATGTATGTACACAGTGACTGCACCAGCAGAATAGTGAGTGCAGCTCTGGAGTATAATACAGGATGTAACTCAGGATCAGTAATGTAATGTATGTACACAGTGACTGCACCAGCAGAATAGTGAGTGCAGCTCTGGAAGTATAATACAGGATGTAACTCAGGATCAGTAATGTAATGTATGTACACAGTGACTGCACCAGCAGAATAGTGAGTGCAGCTCTGGAGTATAATACAGGAGTAACTCAGGATCAGTAATGTAATGTATGTACACAGTGACTGCACCAGCAGAATAGTGAGTGCAGCTCTGGAGTATAATACAGGATGTAACTCAGGATCAGTAATGTAATGTATGTACACAGTGACTGCACCAGCAGAATAGTGAGTGCAGCTCTGGAGAATAATACAGGATGTAACTCAGGATCAGTAATGTAATGTATGTACACAGTGACTGCACCAGCAGAATAGTGAGTGCAGCTCTGGAGTATAATACAGGATGTAACTCAGGATCAGTAATGTAATGTATGTACACAGTGACTGCACCAGCAGAATAGTGAGTGCAGCTCTGAGAGTATAATACAGGATGTAACTCAGGATCAGTAATGTAATGTATGTACACAGTGACTGCACCAGCAGAATAGTGAGTGCAGCTCTGGAGTATAATACAGGATGTAACTCAGGATCAGTAATGTAATGTATGTACACAGTGACTGCACCAGCAGAATAGTGAGTGCAGCTCTGGAGTATAATACGGGATGTACTCAGGATCAGTAATGTAATGTATGTACACAGTGACTGCACCAGCAGAATAGTGAGTGCAGCTCTGAGTATAATACAGGATGTAACTCAGGATCAGTAATGTAATGTATGTACACAGTGACTGCACCAGCAGAATAGTGAGTGCAGCTCTGGAGTATAATACAGGATGTAACTCAGGATCAGTAATGTAATGTATGTACACAGTGACTGCACCAGCAGAATAGTGAGTGCAGCTCTGGAGTATAATACAGGATGTAACTCAGGATCAGTAATGTAATGTATGTAGTGCAGCCTGGAGTATAATACAGGAGGTAACTCAGATCATAATGTAATGTATGTACACATGACTGCACCAGCAGAATAGTGAGTGCAGCTCTGGGGTATAATACAGGATGTAACTCAGGATCAGTAATGTAATGTATGTACACAGTGACTGCACCAGCAGAATAGTGAGTGCAGCTCTGGAATATAATACAGATGTAACTCAGGATCAGTAATGTAATTATGTACACATGACTGCACCAGCAGAATAGTGATGCAGCTCTGGAGTATAATACGGAGTAACTCAGATCAGTAATTAATGTATGTACACAGTGACTGCACCAGCAGATAGTGAGTGCAGCCTGGGTATAATACAGATGTAACTCAGGATCAGTAATGTAATGTATGTACACAGTGACTGCACCAGCAGAATAGTGAGTGCAGCTCTGAATAATACAGGATGTAACTCAGGATCATAATGTATGTATGTACACAGTGACTGCACCAGCAGAATAGTGAGTGCAGCTCTGAGTATAATACAGGATGTACTCAGGATCAGTAATGTAATGTATGTACACAGTGACTGCACCAGCAGAATAGTGAGTGCAGCTCTGGATATAATACGGATGTAACTCAGGATCAGTAATGAATGTATGTACACAGTGACTGCACCAGCAGAATAGTGAGTGCAGCTCTGGAATATAATACAGGATGTAATCAGGATCAGTAATGTAATGTAGTACACAGTGACTGCACCAGCAGAATAGTGAGTGCAGCTCTGATATAATACAGGATGTAACTCAGGATCAGTAATGAATGTATTACACAGTGACTGCACAGCAGAATAGTGAGTGCAGCTCTGGGTATAATACAGGATGTAACTCAGGACAGTAATGTAATGTAGTACACAGTGACTGCACCACAGAATAGTGAGTGCAGCTCTGGAGTATAATACAGGATGTAACTCAGGATCAGTAATGTAATGTATGTACACAGTGACTGCACCAGCAGAATAGTGAGTGCAGCTCTGAGTATAATACAGGATGTAACTCAGGATCAGTAATGTAATGTATGTACACAGTGACTGCACCAGCAGAATATAGTGCAGCTCTGGAGTATAATACAGGATGTACTCAGATCAGTAATGTAATGTATGTAACACGGACTGCACCAGCAGAATAGTGAGTGCAGCTCTGGAGTATAATACAGGATGTAACTCAGGATCAGTAATGTAATGTATGTACACATGACTGCACCACAGAAAGTGAGTGCAGCTCTGGATATAATACAGGATGTAACTCAGGATCAGTAATGTAATGTATGTACACAGTGACTGCACCAGCAGAATAGTGAGTGCAGCTCTGGAGTATAATACAGGAGTAACTCAGGATCAGTAATGTAATGTATGTACACAGTGACTGCACCAGCAGAATAGTGATGCAGCTCTGGGTATAATACAGGAGTAACTCAGGATCATAATGTAATGTATGTACACAGTGACTGCACCAGCAGAATAGTGAGTGCAGCTCTGGATATAATACAGGATGTAACTCAGGATCGTAATGTAAGTATGTACACAGTGACTGCACCAGCAGAATAGTGAGGCAGCTCTGGAGTATAATACAGGATGTAACTCAGGATCAGTAATGTAATGTATGTACACAGTGACTGCACCAGCAGAATAGTGAGTGCAGCTCTGGTATAATACAGGATGTAACTCAGGATCAGTAATGTAATGTATGTACACAGTGACTGCACCAGCAGAATAGTGAGGCAGCCTGGGTATATACAGGAGTACTCAGATCAGTAATGTAATGTATGTACACAGTGACTGCACCAGAGAATAGTGAGTGCAGCTCTGGAGTATAATACAGGATGTAACTCAGGATCAGTAATGTAATGTATGTACACATGACTGCACCAGCAGAATAGTGAGTGCAGCTCTGGGTAAATACAGGATGTAACTCAGGATCAGTAATGTAATGTATGTACACAGTGACTGCACCAGCAGAATAGTGAGGCAGCTCTGGATATATACAGGATGTAACTCAGGATCAGTAATGTAATTATGTACACATGACTGCACCACAGAATAGTGAGTGCAGCTCTGAGTATAATACAGAGTAACTCAGGATCATAATGTAATGTATGTCACATGACGCACAGCAATAGTGAGTGCAGTGTATAATACGAGTAACTCAGATCAGTATTAATGATGTACACATGACTGCAGCAAATAGTAGTGCATCTGATAAATACAGGATGACCAGGATCAGTAATAATGTTGTACACATGACTGCACCATAGTGATGCAGCTCTGGAGTATAAACAGGAGTACTCAGATCATAATGTAGTATGACCATGACTGCACCAGCAAATAGTGAGTCACTCTGATAATACGGATGTAATCAGGACGTAATTAAGTATGTCACATGACTGCACGCAAAGTGAGTGCAGCTCTGATAATACAGGTGTAACTCAGACAGAATGTAAGTATGTCACAGTGAGCACAGCGAATATGATGAGCCTGATATAATACAGATGTACTCAGATCATATGTATTTGTACACAGTGACTGCACAGCAATGTGATCAGCTCTGGAGAAATACAGGATGTACTAGGATCAGTAAGTAATGTATGTACACAGTGACTGCACAGCAGAATAGTGAGTGCAGCTCTGAGTATAATACAGGATGTAACTCAGGATCAGTAATGTAATGTATGTAACAGTGACTGACCAGCAGAAAGTGAGTGCAGCTCTGAGTATAATACAGGATGTACTCGGATCATAATGTAATGTTGTACACAGTGACTGCACCAGCAGAAAGTGAGTGCAGCTCTGAGTATAATACAGGATGTACTCAGGATCAGTAATGTAATGTATGTACACAGTGACTGCACCAGCAGAATAGTGAGTGCAGCTCTGGAGTATATAGGATGTACTCAGATCAGTAATGTAATGTATGTACACGTGACTGCACCAGCAGAATAGTGAGTGCAGCTCTGGGTATAATACAGATGTAACTCAGGATCAGTAATGTAATGTATGTACACAGTGACTGCACAGCAGAATAGTGAGTGCAGCCTGATATAATACGGATGTAACTCAGGATCAGTAATGTAATGTATGTACACAGTGACTGCACCAGCAGAATAGTGAGTGCAGCTTGAGTATAATACGATGTAACTCAGATCAGTAATTAATTATTAGCAACAAATCATGATTCAGTTCGCATAAAAAACAACCCCAAAGAACTGAATAAACAAACCAGTCAAGAGACCGACTCACCAATCCCGGAAACGTACGATCTAGAATGAACGACGCCCGCAAAAGAGCCGATATCAGACTCGCAAGTATATACCACCACCCATGGCATGGTACGAGTACCAGAATAAGTATGTTGTACACATGATGCACCCAAAGTAGCATGGGATAATAAGGATACTCAGACAGATGAATGTATGTCACAGTGACTGCACCGCGAAAGAGTGCAGCCTGATAATCAGATGTACCAGGATCAGAGTAATTAGTACACAGACTCACCACAATATGAGTGCAGCTCTGTATAAACAGATTACTCAGGATCGTAATGATGATGTACACAGTGACGCACCAGCAGAAAGTGATGCAGCTCGGGATAATAAGAGTAACCAGGACTATTAATGTAGTCACAGTGACGCCAGCAAATATGAGTGCAGCTCGATAACAGGATGTACTCAGATCAGAATGAAGTAGTAACAGTACTGCACCAGCAGAATGTGAGGCAGTCTGGTAATACAGATGATCAGATCAGTAAGAATTATTACACGGACTGCACCACAAATAGTGAGGCAGCTCTGGTAAATACAGTAACTCAGGATCATAAGTAAGTATACACATGACTGCACCAGAAAGTGAGCAGCTCTGGGGTAAAACAGATGTAACAGGACAGTAATGTAATGATGACAAGTGACGCACCACAAATGATGCAGCTCGGATAATACAGGATACTCAGGACAGATGAAGTATGTACACATGAGCACCAGCAAATATGAGTGCAGCTCTGAGTAAATACAGATTACTCAGGATCAGTATGATGTATGTACACATGACTCACAGCAAATAGTGAGTGCAGTCGGTATATACAGGATGAACTCAGATCATAATGTAATGAGTACCAGTCGCACCGCAGAAAGTGATGCACTCGGAAAATCAGATGTACTCAGGACAGATGTAATGTTGTACACTGACTGCACCACAGATAGGATGCACTCGGTAATACAGGTACCGACAAAGTATGGTACCGGACTGCACGCAAATATAGTGCACTCGGAGTAAATACAAGTAACTCAGGATCATAATGTAATGTATGTACACAGTGACGCACCACAAATAGTGAGTGCAGCTCTGGATAATACAGATTAACTCAGGATCAGAATGTAATGTATGTACACAGTGACTGCACCAGCAGAATAGTGAGGCAGCTCTGGAGTATAATACAGATTAACTCAGGATCAGTAATGTAATGTATGTACACATGACTGCACACGAATAGTGAGTGCAGCTCTGGATATAATACAGGAGTAACTCAGGATCAGTAATGTAATGTATTACACAGTACTGCACCAGCAGAAGTGATGCAGCTCTGATAATACAGATGTAACCAGGATCAGTAATGTAATGTATGTAAAGGACTGCACCACAGAATAGTGAGTGCACTCTGGATAAATACGGAGTAACTCAGGATCAGTAATGTAATGTATGTACACATGACTGCACCAGCAGAATAGTGAGTGCAGCTCTGGGTATAATACAGGAGTAACCAGGATCAGTAATAATGTATACACAGTGACTGCACCAGCAAAAGTGAGTGCAGCTCTGGAATAATACGGAGTAACCAGGATCATAATGAATGAGTACACAGTGACTGCACAAGAATATAGTGCAGCCGAGTATAATACAGGATGTAACTCAGGATCTAATGTAATGTATGTACACATGACTGCACCACAGAAATGAGTGCAGCTCTGGAGATAATACAGGATTAACTCAGGATCAGTATGTAATGTATGTACACAGTGACTGCACCAGCAAATAGGATGCAGCTCTGGATTAATACAGGATGTAACTCAGGATCAGTAATGTAATTATGTACACATGACTGCACCAGCAGAATAGTGAGTGCAGCTCGGATATAATACAGGAGTAACCAGGATCAGTAATGTAATGTATGTACACAGTGACTGCACCAGCAGAATAGGAGTGCAGCTCTGGAGTATAATACAGGATGTAACTCAGGATCAGTAATGTAATGTATGTACACAGTGACTGCACCAGCAGAATAGTGAGTCAGCTCTGGATATAATACAGGATGTAACTCAGGATCAGTAAGTAATGTATGTACACAGTACTGCACCGCAGAAATAGTGATGCAGCTCTGGAGTATAATACAGAGTAACTCAGGATCAGTAATGTAATGTATGTACACGTGACGCACCAGCAGAAATAGTAGAGCAGCTCTGAGTATAATACAGGATGTAACTCAGATCAGTAATGTAATGTATGTACACAGTGACTGCACCAGCAGAATAGTGAGTGCAGCTTGGAGTATAATACAGGATGTAACTCAGATCAGTAATGTAATGTATGTACACAGTGACTGCACCAGCAGAATAGTGAGTGCAGCTCTGGAGTATATAACCAGGAGATTGTAACTCAGGATCAGTAAATGTAATGTATGTACACAGTGACTGCACCAGCAGAATAGTGAGTGCAGCTCTGGAGTTAAATACAGGATGTAACTCAGGATCAGTAATGTAATGTATACACAGTGATGCACCAGCAGAATAGGAGTGCAGCTCTGGAGTAAATACAGGATGTGAACTCAGGATCAGTAATGTAATGTATGTACACAGTGACTGCACCAGCAAAGTAGTGAGGCAGCTCTGGAGTATAATACAGGATGTACTCAGGATCAGTAATGTAATGTATGTACACAGTGACTGCACCAGCAGAATGTGAGTAGCAGCTCTGGAGTAAATACAGATGTATCAGGATCAGTAATGTAATGTTGTAACAGGACTGACCAGCGAATAGTGAGTGCAGCTGGGATAATACGGAGTAACCAGGATCAGTAATGTAATGTATGTACACAGTGACTGACCAGCAGAATAGTGAGTGCAGCTCTGGAGTATAATACAGGATGTAACCAGGATCATAATGTAATGTATGTACACAGTGACTGCACCAGCAGAATAGTGGATGTCACTCTGGAGTATAATACGGGATGTAACTCAGGATCAGTAATGTAATGTATGTACACAGTGACTGCACCAGCAGAATAGTGAGTGCAGCTCTGGAGTATAATACAGGATGTAACTCAGGATCAGTAATGTAATGTATGTACACAGTGACTGCACCAGCAGAATAGTGAGTGCAGCTCTGAAGTATAATACAGGATGTAACTCAGGATCAGTAATGTAATATATGTACACAGTGACTGCACCAGCAGAATAGTGAGTGCAGCTCTGGAGTATAATACGGGATGTAGCTCAGGATCAGTAATGTAATGTATGTACACAGTGACTCCACCAGCAGAATAGTGAGTGCAGCTCTGGAGTATAATACAGGATGTAACTCAGGATCAGTAATGTAATGTATGTACACAGTGACTGCACCAGCAGAATAGTGAGTGCAGCTCTGGAGTATAATACAGGATGTAACTCAGGATCAGTAATGTAATGTATGTACACAGTGACTGCACCAGCAGAATAGTGAGTGCAGGTCTGGAGTATAATACAGGAGGTAACTCAGGATCAGTAATGTAATGTATGTACACAGTGACTGCACCAGCAGAATAGTGAGTGCAGCTCTGGAGTATAATACAGGATGTAACTCAGGATCAGTAATGTAATGTATGTACACAGTGACTGCACCAGCAGAATAGTGAGTGCAGCTCTGTAGTATAATACAGGATGTAACTCAGGATCAGTAATGTAATGTATGTACACAGTGACTGCACCAGCAGAATAGTGAGTGCAGCTCTGGAGTATAATACAGGATGTAACTCAGGATCAGTAATGTAATGTATGTACACAGTGACTGCACCAGCAGAATAGTGAGTGCAGCTCTGGAGTATAATACAGGATGTAACTCAGGATCAGTAATGTAATGTATGTACACAGTGACTGCACCAGCAGAATAGTGAGTGCAGCTCTGGAGTATAATACAGGATGTAACTCAGGATCAGTAATGTAATGTATGTACACAGTGACTGCACCAGCAGAATAGTGAGTGCAGCTCTGGAGTATAATACAGGATGTAACTCAGGATCAGTAATGTAATGTATGTACACAGTGACTGCACCAGCAGAATAGTGAGTGCAGCTCTGGAGTATAATACAGGAGGTAACTCAGGATCAGTAATGTAATGTATGTACACAGTGACTGCAGCAGCAGAATAGTGAGTGCAGCTCTGGAGTATAATACAGGATGTAACTCAGGATCAGTAATGTAATGTATGTACACAGTGACTGCACCAGCAGAATAGTGAGTGCAGCTCTGAAGTATAATACAGGATGTAACTCAGGATCAGTAATGTAATGTATGTACACAGTGACTGCACCAGCAGAATAGTGAGTGCAGCTCTGGAGTATAATACAGGATGTAACTCAGGATCAGTAGTGTATGTACACAGTGACTGCACCAGTAGAATAGTGAGTGCAGCTCTGGAGTATAATACAGGATGTAACTCAGGATCAGTAATGTAATGTATGTACACAGTGACTGCACCTGCAGAATAGTGAGTGCAGCTCTGGAGTATAATACAGGAGGTAACTCAGGATCAGTAATGTAATGTATGTACACAGTGACTACACCAGCAGAATAGTGAGTGCAGCTCTGGAGTATAATACAGGATGTCACTCATATTTAGAACAAGACTCATGTGCAGTATAATATAAGTAATGCAGTGTGTGTTGCTTCTCTGAAGGATCTTTCTGCTACTTGTGATACATGCCATACCCAGTTGTAGATACAGTACCTCTTCTTAGATATTGATCTTTTTTTAGCTGTATATTAAGCTGAGCTCAGTTTGGCCGGTGCTATTTGTCCTTTATGATGTCCACATTTTTGACAATGTTAACGCTTTGGATTGATATAAAATGCATTATTCTCACAGTTTCAAAGTTAAAATGTTCTCTGCGTTGCACATTTAAACCCTTTTTAAGCCTTTTCAGCAAGAAATTAGAGGATCAGCACCACGGACAGCAGCTGAAGCAGCCAAATGCAAATGTGAGACTCCTTCCTTCTGAATTTTATGAGGCTGAGATTAAAGGACACTTTCACAGGATGGCAAGTAAAACAGACTACAAAAGGAAGGCTGAGAGAGGCCGGCTCATCATAGGAAGATTAAGTAGCGTGAACTGCCGGAACCCATCTACCTGTGATAGAAGAGGAAGACGTAAGGACTGTGCACATCCGATGCTGGGAGGGTGATCGGGCACCGACCCTCTGCCATGATCCCAGAGCTGGGGGCGGTTATGGTGTCATGACCGGGGTATTTTGCGGAAAGTACAGCAATGGGTTACACATTGGGAGGTGAAGAACGTCGGCTACACAGAGAGGGAAAGGCTTCGTCAAGTAAAAACTTTATTAAAACTAATTCTTGTAGTTTTGGAATTTTGTACCAAGGACAGAAGCGGTGGATGGATTTTCTCTGCCCGGCTCTGCTGCTCCTATAACACGCACACTCTATGTTAACTTCAATTCAAAAATAAAGATTAAAAATGGAGATTTTATTTTAGTGACAAAACCAAAGAACGTTACATCTTGAATTTTTCTATGAGCTTGAAAGCTGATGTCCATGGGCCAAATGAAGTAGGGAAAGTAAGAAGATAAAGAAATATCCATCACTTACACATTCAATCCCTGTGGTCCTTACCAGTGTAGGTCCTCCGTCCTCATCCGTCATGTGCGGTCCATGGACATGTCCGAACTAAGATGAGTGATTGTCAGCAGAGGTCACTGAAATAATAGACGGAAGTCATTATTGTAAAACCGGAAGCATCAAACTGATGACATTGGAGTTCCATAGTGTGACCGATAAAAATCCTTCTAGATGTCCGTATTTTATCACATATATGATTATCTATCTAATTATCTATCTATCTATTATCCATCTATCATCTATCTATTATATCTATCATCTATCTATTATCTATTATTATCTATCTATCTATCTATATCATCTATCATCTATCTATTATCTATCTATCATCTATCTATTATCTAATATCTATCATCTATTATTCTATTATCTATCTATCATCTATCTATCTATCTATTAATCTATTATTAATCCATCTATCATCTATCTATTATCATCTATATCTATCTATATCTATCATTATCTATCTATTATCTATTATTATCTATCTATTATCCATCTATCATCTATCTATTAATCTATCATCTATCTATTATCTTATCTATTATCTATCTATTATCTATCTATTATTATCTATTATCCATCTATCATCTATCTATTATCTATCTATCTATATCTATCTATTATCTATCTATTATCTATCTATTATCTATTATCTATCTATCATCTATCTATTATTATCTATCTATCTATCTATCATCTATCTATTATCTATCTATTATCTATCTATTAATCTATTATCTATCTATCATCTATCTATTATCTATCTATCTTATCTATCTATTCAATCTATCTATATCTAATCTATCTATTATCTATCTATCTATCATTATATCTATTATCTATCTATTATCTATCTATCATCTATATATCTATCTATTATCTATCTATCATCTATCTATTATCTATCTATTATCTATCTATTATCTATCTATCTATCTATCATCTATTATTATCTATATACCATCTATCTATCATCTATCTATTATCTATCTATTAATCTATTATCTATCTATTATCTATCTATTATCTATCTAATTATCTATCTATCTATTATCCATCTATCATCTATCTATTATCCATCTATCATCCATCTATCTATCTATCTATCTATCATCTATCTATTATCTATCTAATTATCTGTCTATTATCTATCTATCTATATATATATATATATACAGTATATACCTATTAATATCTATCTATCTATTATTTATCAATCATCTATCATTTATCTGTTATCTATCTATCATCTATCTATTATCTATCTATTAATCTATTATCTATCATCTATCTATTATCTATCTATTATCTATCTATCTATTAATCTATTATCCATCTATCATATATCTATCTATCATCTATCTATTATCTATTTATTATCTATCTAATTATCTATCTATTAATCTATTATCTATCTATCATCTATCTGTTATCTATCTATCATCTATCTGTTATCTATCTATCATCTATCTGTTATCTATCTATCATCTATCTATTAATCTATTATCTATCTATCATATATCTATCTATTATCTAGCTAATTATCTGTCTATTATCTATATATATACAGTATATACCTATTAATTATCTATCTATTATTTATCTAATTATCTATTTCTCATCTATTATCTACCCATTTTCTATCTAGGTATTATCTATCTATTATCTATCTAACAGTCTATTATCTATATCTTTCTATCTATATTTATCTATCATCTATTATCTATCCATGTTTTATCTATCTATTATCTAGCTATCTATTGTCTATCTATTTATTATCTATTGATTATCCATCTATCTAATGTACTCTTAATATCAGAGTTCAAGAAAATACTTAAAGGGGTTCTGTCACCAGGTTTTTGCTCCCCACACATCTGAGAGCACCATAACATAGGTGCAAAGACTCTGATTCCAGCGATGTGTCACTTACTGGGCTGCTTGCCGTAGTTTTGATACATTCACTGTTTTCTCTGCTGCAGCTCTAGCCTCTGATTGCTGAGCTGGGATAACCCCGCCCACACTACTGATTGGCTGATTTTTGCCTATGCACAGTGTAGACAGTAAGCTGCCAATCAGCGGTGGGGCGGGGCTGGATTACCTAGAAGCAGGTTTACTAGTCCTCTAATGAGGATCTCCTGCTGATAATCAGTGATTTTATGAAAACTACAGCAAGCACCAGAGTAAGTGACACATCGCTGGAATCAGGATATCTGCCTCTACATTATGCTGTTGCCAGATTAGGTGGCAAAAAAAAAATAGTGACAGATTCCCTTTTAACAGCCAAAAATACAGTGTATGTCATGAAAAAAGAGAATTTTTGAGTAGTAAAACTGCCTAACAGTGAGCCAAACCCCCGGCTGTGATAATCTCCTGGTTTTATGCTCATTGAAACACCCAACATGTAAAATATCTGCCCAGAATTATGCATCAAAAACTCAAGTAGCGCAGATCCTGCTCCACTTCTTGGATAATTAGTGTGGAGTGGTGAGAAGAAGGCAATTATCTCACACGGGGAAAGAGTTGGCCATAAACCAAGAGAAGGAGCACGGAGGGGAACGGCAGCCATGCCAAGTGCTCGTGTCATTATCGGAGCAGTCCGTACCTCGCTGTAGTGTGACGGCGAAAGACCTAGAGAGGCGCGAGATGGGAAAGACGATAATTACTGTACTGACATCTTCCACCTCCTCGATAACAAGGAAGAAGAAGAACTAGACGACTGCCACATCTCAAGACCAAGTCCTTAGCGTTGTCACAACTTCTTTGAAGGCCACATAGTTACGTAGGTTGAAAAAAGACCCCGGTCCATCAAGTTCAGCCTTTCTCCAATAATTGTGGAGAAACGTTATGTGTCTCAAGGAAATCATCCAGCACTTGTACAATGGCTGGTCTAGTGTCGGCCGTTACTACCTCCTGTGGTCGGCGCTCCGTAGTCTGACCGCTTTAACTGTAGAGAACCCTTTCCGGTTTAGCAGCCGAAATCGCCTTTCTTCCACCTGTGATGAGTAATGAGAGCCCCTGGTCCTTAGTATGGTCCTTAGTATGGTCCTTATTATGGTCCTTATTATGGTCCTTAGTATGGTCCTTAGTATGGTCCTTATTATGGTCCTTATTATGGTCCTTATTATGGTCCTTAGTATGGTCCTTAGTATGGTCCTTAGTATGGTCCTTATTATGGTCCTTAGTATGGTCCTTATTATGGTCCTTAGTATGGTCCTTATTATGGTCCTTAGTATGGTCCTTATATGGTCCTTATTATGGTCCTTATATGGTCCTTAGTATGGTCCTTAGTATGGTCCTTAGTATGGTCCTTATTATGGTCCTTATTATAGTCCTTAGTATGGTCCTTAGTATGGTCCTTAGTATGGTCCTTAGTATGGTCCTTATTATGGTCCTTAGTATGGTCCTTATTATGGTCCTTAGTATGGTCCTTATTATGGTCCTTAGTATGGTCCTTATTATGGTTCTTTTGTTGTTGTTGTTTAGAATAACTCCATTTACTTTACTGTATAAAGTCTTGGAAAACAGCAAAAAAAATCCAAGTGCAGTGAGATGATGTAAAAAATTCTGAAAATGTGTCATCGTTTTTTGAGTTTTGCTTTTTGTGAGTTTTCATAATGAGCTGGTGACGTGATTCCCCAAGTCAGTATGATTATTGCAATACTTTATGTGATGCTCAATGGTGTTTTTAATTGTATGGGTTATTATTATTTGTGAGGGAGATTCCTGAGAGTATGTGCAAACTTTAAAGAGGCTCTCCTCCTCATCATCTTCCTCCTCCTCATCTTCCTCCTCCTCATCTTCCTCCTCCTCCTCCTCCCATCAAAGTTTTTATCCTCTTAATATATTGCAATCATCACATTATACAGCACTGTGTTCTTACAATTGCTGATTTTGCCTTTCTACCCAGCGAATTCTTCTCTTTTCTCAGCTTTATGTAGAAACAGGAAGTCTCTTGTCCCTGCATTTCTCATTCCCTTCTTCACCTCCTGATCCGGCTGCTCCCTCCTCCCCCTGCCTGGGACTTTTGCAGTGATTGATGACTCTACAGGGAAAATTGACTTTTTGCTTCTACATGGAGCTTAGAAGGATTCAGCTCATCAGTTTATAATCACGTGATGTCATAGACCTAATGGAAAAGAGAAGAATTATCTGGGTAGAAAGGCAAAATGAGCAATTGTAAGTACACAGTGCTGTATAATATCATGATTGCAATGTACTAAGATGATGATAACTTTTATGGGATGAGAATGAGGAGAAGGAGGAGGGCTTCTTTAAGATCCACAGCAGACTTTTCTTCACCAAAGTCTGTCACTTGGCAGGAAAAGGGCTACATAAGCTATGAGGGATTTTGTATTAGTTTTTGGTACTTTTTTTCTCTTTTATTTGATTGTTTAAAAAACTTTTCAGAAACAAAGAGTAGACTTGAGAAATCTTATTCACTTTGCTGGCACAGTAAAATGATGCATTTTTTTCATGGGAAAAAAGCGTGGGAAAAAAGCGTGGAAAAAAAAAACTCAACATGTGAACAAGCCCTAAGATGGCCGTTATGGGTATTCTCTTGAATAGGAGCATTTCTGCAGTACTTGGCATCGGGCGCTGCACATTGAGTTATGAAGTGCGGCTTCATTGAGTTTTTACATCTAGCAGCCCCTGAAGCGCCAGCAGCTGATCGGTGGGAGCACCATAAGTTGAATCCCGACTGATCTGAGGTAACATGGGGCAAATTCTAGTTGTCCTTAAAGGGGTCTCTGGGCATTTGATGTTAATGAATACCCATAGCATAAGTCAACAATGTCACATGCTCAGGGAGCTCCATAGGGTTAGGGTTAAGGAGAACCTGTATGGAGAACCAGGGTTAGGGTTAAGGAGAACCCTAAGGCAGGGCTGCTGTTAGGGGCAGGCAGACCAGGCAGCCACCTAGGGCCCCCTCCTCCAGGGGCCCCCAGCCAGTGTCGTGCTGCTAATAGCGGCACACCACGAGGCCACTATGGAGCCCCTGAGTAAGAGGGGCCCGTCGCCGCCCCCTCCCCCACATTGCTCATTCAACTTATTGTCCTCATAGATGCCAATACAGTTGAAAGCTGTGATGGAGGAGACAGTCAGGTGACGCTTCCTCTCCCATCATTCTCCCCTCTGCCTCTGACTCGGCGTGTGTCAGCAGTGGAGCTGATGAGTTTCCGAGATGCTCTGCAGAAGCCACAGCAGTAGGGGAATGAGGAGGATAGGTAAGTAGTGTATGTGTGTGTCTGCTGAACGATCCTGTGTGGGGAGACTGCACTATACTGTGTTATGTGTGTGTGTCTGCTGCACTATATTGTATGTATGGGGACTGTACTATACTGTATTGTGTGTGTCTGCTGCACTATACTGTGTGTGTGGGGAACTTCACTATACTGTGTGTGTGGAGGGATGCACTATACTGTTTGGTTTGTGTGTGAGGACTACACTATACTGTGTGTGGGGGCTGCACTATAATGTGTGTGTGAGGGGGCTGCACTATACTGTGTGTATGGGGCTGCATTATACTGTGCATGTGTAGGGCCACATTATACTGTGTGTGGAGGCTGCAGTATGTTGCATGTGGGGGCTGCATTATACTGCATGTGAGGGCTGCACTATATTGTGTGTGGGGGAACTGCACTATACTATGTGTGTGTAGGGGGCTGCATTTTACTGTGTGTGGGGGTTGACCTATACTGTGTGTGTGTTTGTGGGGGCTGAATTATACTGTGTTGGGGGCTGCTTTATACTGTGTGTGTGGGCTGCATTATACTCTGAGGGGGCTGCTTTATACTCAGGAGGGGCTGCATTATACTGAGTGTGTGCGGGGCTGCACTATAATCCTAGGGTGCTGCATTATTTTGTGTGGGTGTGTCAGCTGCACTATACTGTATTGTGTGTGTCTGCTGTACTATACTGTGTGTGGGAGGACTGCACTATACTGTGTGTGTGGGGGGTGCACTAGACTGTGTGTGTGGGGGCTGCACTCTACTGTGTGTGTGGGGGCTGTATTATACTGTGTGTAAGGGGCTGCACTATACTGTGTGTGGGGACTGCACTATACTGTGAATGTGGGGGGTCTGCATTATACTGTGTGTGGGGAGGCTGTATTATACAGTGTGTGGGGGCTGCATTATACTGTGAGTGGTACCTGCACTATACTGTGTGTTTGTGGGGGGGGCTGAATTATACTGTGTGTGGGGCTGAATTATACTGTGTGTGGGGCTGAATTATACTATGAGGGGACTGCTTTATACCTTGGGGGCTGCATTATACTATGAGGGTGCTGCATTATATTCTTAGGGGGCTGCATTATACTCTGAAGGGGCTGCATTATACTGTGTGGGTGTGTTTGGGCTGCGTTATACTGTGTGGGGGCTGAACTATTCTGTGTGTGTTTGTGGGGGGGCTGAATTATACTGTGTGTAGGGGACTGCATTATACTCTGAGAGGGCTGCATTATACTCTGAGGGGGCTGAATTATGCTCTATGAGGAGACTACATTATACTCTATTAGGGGGTTGTAGTATACTCTGAGGGGGCTGCAGTATACTCTATGAGGGGGCTGCAGTATACTCTGAGGGGGTTGCAGTATACTCTGAGGGGCCTGCATTATACTCTCTGAGTGGGGCTGCAGTATACTCTGAGGGGGCTGCATTATACTGAGGGCGTCTGTATTATATTTTATCAAGGACCATGGGGAGTGCATTTTCCTATTTGTACTATATGGGACCTGCATTATACTGTATCGAGGACTATCTGTACCAATCATTCTTCCTCAGCCAGAGTAAGGGTAGGTGCCCACGGTTAGTAAACGCTGCAGTTTAGACGCTGCGTACTTGTGCAGCATCCAGATGTTAAAGCATAATGTATTTCAAGAAATCCCATGCCCACTATGCGTGCACAGACGCCCGCGGCTTACCCACGGAGACCGAAGTGCGGCGCGTCTCTCCAGACTGCAGCCTGTCTATCTTGCGGAGACGCGAGCCTCTGCAAGATAATTTCACCTGTACAATGTATGGGATTCGATGATTCCACACGGTGCCATGAACACATGCAGATTCACCTGCGTTCAATAGCTGGCAGCGGACATGTGCTGCCTCCAAAGCGCTGTCAATTGCTGAATGTGTGCACCTACCCTAAAGAGGCCGGGAAACAAGCGTCGAATGACTTTAATATTGTTGATTGCGCTCATTTAGCGGCCTGAACTTAGCGCATGTAAATACAACAGAAATGTTTCTGTGTGATGATGGTGCAATATGTCAGCATTTGCGGCCCCACTTTAAACTTTTGCCCAGGGCCACACTTTGTCTAAAACCAGTCCTGCCCTAAGGAGAACCAGTACTTTCCCATGTTACATCACGGGCATTGCAGTCAGTCAGCTAAACTCTACTCTGATGAAGCGCAAAGACCTCATAGCCGGTCATGTTGCAAAACTCAACAAAGGCTCAGACATTGAGAGGTAGAGTAGGTGTCGCTCCTATGTAGTACTTGCAAGATGGCTAATTAGTGTCTCTCGGGTTCACGGTCCCTGTCTCTTGCTTTGAGCAGGCAGTGATCATTGCTGAGGGGGTCCTTGGGTTTGGATCTATGTTCGGTATATGTTTTGATGATCAGTTTAACTTCGTGAGCCTTCAAGACTGGGTGACACAGTAAAATGGTGGCACATATCAGCCACAACTTCAGCTCCATTTCCAAAAAGACAGACAAACTGGAGCAAACTTCTTGGTAAGTATAAGTATCCATTCTCCTGACCTTGATGGTCACCTGGAAGGAAACTTGTCTTCCTGCCAAAGTTCCTCCTTGACCCAAGAAATTCTGTAATGAAAGTATGAGAACATGATGACATTACTTCTACATAAAGGTCTCCATCGCGACTATCCAAACTTCTGACATGACAAAATATTGCAGAGAGATAAGTAATGATGTGTTAGATGGAAGCCTCTCCCCGTCATACAACTCGTTCTCTCCGTGTGGTCTTTGGTGTCACCTCCTCGTGGTCCTCCTGTCTGTTTCCAGTGTCGGCAGTAATAATATTCCAGATATATAAAATCCAAGTTCATTGTTTTCTTGCAACTTTTTTGCAAAAATAAATACAAAATGAAATGTGTAACATTTTCTTTCCATTCCTCCCAGGAAGTATTTCAATGGTTGCTGAAAATCAAAGCACAAACGAAAATCCAACTTATGTTAACGTGTGAAGGAAGAAAGGAGGGCGAGAAAGAAAAAAGGACAGAAGCCCACCTGGGATCGGACTGCTCCCAAACTCTGAATAAATCTGAGGTTTTTAGCTTTAACGCCGATGAAGAGGACGAGTCGTCACCTTGTGTAAAGGCTACAAACTGTGGGACACATCTTCCCTCTTTTAAACTCACTCGTGTTTGTACATGATCAATGAATTGACGTACACCAGAAATTTGCATGCTTTAACCCTTTCGCTGATCGAGAGGACTTGCAAAAATATCACCTGTCTTTAAGCAGTGAATGGGTTAAAAGAGCATTTCCCCCTTAAAATAATAACTGAAAAGTAAATATAAATCCTTAAAGGGGCTGT
Organism: Oophaga sylvatica; assembly: GCA_033576555.1. Classification (NCBI taxonomy): domain Eukaryota; kingdom Metazoa; phylum Chordata; class Amphibia; order Anura; family Dendrobatidae; genus Oophaga; species Oophaga sylvatica. The sequence continues at coordinate 606,565,051 of JARQOD010000003.1, read as the reverse complement.
CCAGGATTGTCTATGTGTTGTGTCTGGTATTGCAGCTCATCACTTGTTACTTAAATTGGATGAGTTGCAATACCAGACATGACCTACGATGCAGAGTGGCGCTGTTCCATGTTTTGGGCAATTCCTTTAACTTGTCTTCTTTTGTAATTAGATGTTCTGTAAAAGCTGGGGGACGACTATTTTGCCACCATTGCAGCTCCTGCAGGGGTTTCTTTTCTGCTATTTCCAGACGGTAGGGCTGCCAGTCCAATAGGGAGATAGGGCACAATATTGAAATCCTTGCTACGTGGGCATTAGTATCAGTTACAATGACAATTTTCTTTTTGGGGCATTAAAGTGAATGAAACGGGCCATGCCGCACCTTGGTAGTAATGTAGCGTGGAAGCCATCAAGTTAGTGGTTGCTACGTCTGTAACAGATTTGTGCACCAGCCATGCTCTGCCCTACAGGGTTGTCCCTGTGCACCACATACCCAGCTCTGCTACATCACAGTTACTCCAGCTTGGCTTATCTGACTTCCCGGTGGACTACATCCACTGTACCGCACACTGATCTCATAGCAACTGTACCAACAACTTTCTCCTGCTTTTGGTCTAGTTCAATTTATCTCTGGGAGCTATTCAGGAAAATTCAGGAAGCTAATGGAAAAATAGGGAGAAAATCTCCTGACATGGAGGGAAAGAGTATAAGCATGGAGGGTGGAGAATAGATCTTGAGGGCTGAGATTGTGCAATGAGGGTGGAGAATCAGCACAGAGGGTGGAGAATCAGCACAGAGGGTGGAGATTGTGCAATGAGGATGGAGAATCAGCACAGAGGATGGAAATCAGCACAGAGGGTGGAGAATCAGCACGGAGGGTGGAGAATAGCAGAGGATGGATAATCAGCACAGAGGGTGGAGAATCAGCACGGAGGGTGGAGATTGTGCAATGAGGATGGAGAATCAGCACAGAGGGTGGAGAATCAGCATGGAGGGTGGAGAATCAGCACGAGGATGGATAATCAGCACAGAGGGTGGAGAATCAGCAGATGGAGTGTGGTGAGGATGGAATCAGCACAGAGGATGGAGAATCAGCATGAGGGTGGAGAATCAGCACGGAGGGTGGAGAATCAGCACAGAGGATGGATAATCAGCACAGAGGGTGGAGAATCAGCACGGAGGGTGGAGATTGTGCAATGAGGATGGAGAATCAGCACAGAGGGTGGAGAATCAGCATGGAGGGTGGAGAATCAGCACAGAGGATGGATAATCAGCACAGAGGGTGGAGAATCAGCACGGAGGTGGAGATTGGTAGTGAGGATGGAGAATCAACACAGAGGATGGAGAATCAGCATGGAGGGTGGAGAATCAGCACGGAGGGTGGAATCAGCGAGGATGGATAATCAGCACAGAGGGTGGAGAATCAGCACGGAGGGTGGAGATTGTGCAATGAGGATGGAGAATCAGCACAGAGGGTGGAGAATCAGCATGGAGGGTGGAGAATCAGCACAGAGGATGGAGAATCAGCACGGAGGGTGGAGAATCAGCACGGAGGGTGGAGAATCAGCATGGAGGGTGGAGAATCAGCACAGAGGATGGAGAATCAGCACAGAGGGTGGAGAATCGGCATGGAGGGTGGAGAATCAGCATGGAGGGTGGAGATTGTGCAGTGAGGGTGGAGAATCAGCACAGGGGGTGGAGAATCAGCAGTGAGTGTGGAGATTGAGCAGTGAGGGTGGAGAATTAGCAATGAGGGTGGAGATTGAGCAATGAGGGTGGAGATTGAGCAATGAGGGTGGAGAATCAGCACAGAGTGTGGAGAATCAGCACGGAGGGTGGAGAATCAGCAGAGAGAGTGGAAATTGTGCAGTGAGGGTGGAGAATCCGCATGGAGGGTGGAGATTGTGCAGTGAGGGCCGAGAATCAGCTCACATAGTGGAGAATCAGCACGGAGGGTGGAGATTGAGCAATGAGGGTGGATAATCAGCACGGAGGGTGGAGATTGAGCAATGAGGGTGGAGAATGAGCAATGAGGGTGGAGAATCAGCACGGAGGGTGAGATCAGCAGGGGGTGGAATCAGCATGGAGGGTGGAGAATCAGCACAGAGGATGGAGAATCAGCACAGAGGGTGGAGAATCGGCATGGAGGGTGGAGAATCAGCATGGAGGGTGGAGATTGTGCAGTGAGGGTGGAGAATCAGCACAGGGGGTGGAGAATCAGCAGTGAGGGTGGAGAATTAGCAATGAGGGTGGAGATTGAGCAATGAGGGTGGAGAATCAGCACAGAGTGTGGAGAATCAGCACGGAGGGTGGAGAATCAGCAGAGAGAGTGGAAATTGTGCAGTGAGGGTGGAGAATCCGCATGGAGGGTGGAGATTGTGCAGTGAGGGCCGAGAATCAGCTCACATAGTGGAGAATCAGCACGGAGGGTGGAGATTGAGCAATGAGGGTGGATAATCAGCACGGAGGGTGGAGATTGAGCAATGAGGGTGGAGAATCAGCACAGAGGTGGAGAATCAGCACGGAGGGTGGAGAATCAGCACAGAGGGTGGAGAATCAGCACGGAGGGTGGAGAATCAGCACAGAGGGTGGAGAATCAGCAGGGACGGTGGAGAATCAGCATGGAGGGTGGAGATTGTGCAGTGAAGGTAGAGAATCAGCACAGAGGGTAGAGAATCAGCACAGAGGGTGGAGAATCAGCATGGATGGTGGAGAATCAGCACAGAGGGTGGAGAATCAGCATGGATGGTGGAGAATCAGCACAGAGGGTGGAGAATCAGCATGGATGGTGGAGAATCAGCACAGAGGGTGGAGATTGTGCAGTGAGGGTGGAGAATGAGCTTGGAGGGTGGAGGATCAGCATTGAGGGTGGAGGATCAGCATGGAGGGTGGAGAATCGGCACGGAGGGTGGAGGATCAGCATGGAGGGTGGAGATTGTGCAGTGTGGGCGGAGAATCAGCACAGAGGATGGAGAATCAGCACAGAGGGTAGAAATTTTGCAGTGAGGGTGGAGAATCAGCACGGAGGGTGGAGATTGAGCAATGAGGGATGTGTTCTCCAATGGCCAGGTTTATTGCAGAATAATTTTTCCGTTTTGTTGCTCTGCAGCTATAGAATCACCTACTTCCGAATGCCAAACTCTAAAACTTGGCAAAAAGATTTATCCAATAAAATCCAGAAAATTAATCGTCAGACAGGCGTGAAACGAATAAGTCCTGGCACACAGTTTTGTACCTAACCAAAGCAATTGGAAGAGCAGTGCTATAGATAAAATTGTGCCGTCCGGTTCTCCAATTTTTCGACAATCAGTTACACTGTATCACTGCGGCAGAATTGTTTTTTCTAGTGAATATCTACAATGGGCAGATCGTCCGTTAGGAGTCTGGAATAAGCGAGTGATAAATCCCATGCGCGCCATGTTAGCAGCCGTTACCCAATTTTTCCAGCTGACCGAAAAGGACGTCGTCAGGGATTTACATTTACATGTGACTTGTATTCTTTCTTTCTTTTTTTAATTTTTGGGGTAAATGCTCTTTGAATATTTTTTTAAAACTTACCATCGGATAAACTTTGCTGTAATTTAAGAAGACGATTATGTAAATAAGGGCGATTAAAGGAGAACTATCATTCTTTTTAACGATATGTATTGTACTTTACGTCAATTCTTGCCAATCAATCAACGTCGCACCTAAACAGTGTATCACCCAAAAGTTATGCAGAAAACTAGAAAAGATTTTTTTTTAATTTGGTGCCGGCAGTTTTTGTCATCTGTTGTTCTATCAGTGGAGAGTCGTCGACCTCTTGATGACAGTGAAGAATACTTCAGATCCATCCTTTATAATTCCTATGTATCGCGTATAAATTATTCTCGGACATCCTTTTATATGAAATGATAGTTCGCCTTTGAACCGAGAACCTTGGATTGTTCTTTATCCTTTCAGAGGGAAGAATCGTTACATAATGTCCAACTTATCTGGTGATCTTTGTTTACTCGCCGTGTGGGGAGAGGACGGACGAAACTTGTATATAATCCTTTATAAATAAAGTCTAGAAAACTTTTATGTGATTCCGTTCATTTGTTGTCGAGGACGATATCAAAGATTCCAGTTCCAGAAAGTGAAATGAATAAATGGATTACTGATGGAAAACTGTTACTGAGATGTTTAGCATCATGTTATGTACATTCCGTTCACATCCAGAGCTGAACTCAAAATTCTGCTGATTTCTACATGACTTTGAATATTAGCGCCTCTTGCTCATATAGTGCTTTCACTGCGTGAGATGCGATCAGTGCGATCATTATGATCATCGTCGATCAGTCTGGTTTCCATCAAATTTGATTGTTTTTTAGACCAACTTTATAGATCGATGAAAAGTTTTGAGCTTCGGGCAATGATTTCGCAGGGCAACGTCTGCCATTTGTTTAGCGTTTGTTCTTTCCAGCAGGACATTGTTTCCTTGTGGTGTGGTTTGGCGATTGGTCACGTGTGAATTCCTGGTTATAGCGATTGGTAATTGTGTTTCCGTTTACTAAAGGTGCGGGCCGTGGCGGTGACTGTGGGATTGGACGAGCTGCTGGAAGACGGCCTGGATTGTCCATAGAAATATTCATGATACATTGTATTTCTGTTGTATCTTTATGGATGACTTTATTTGAAATTGCATATGCAAAAATGTGTGTGCAGTATTACTGGACCATATAGCGCAATCCTTATACAACCATGTAAGTGAGGCTATGACAAATCGGGGAGACCACACGGCGGGAGGATGTTTCTAGTCACTGTCGCCGAGGTTCTTTACACTCTCACTTCTCACGAATCAAAGTATGTACAGTCCAAATTTCAGTACGGTTGACGGTCTCTTTACAGAATTTTTCCATATAAAATAGCGAGTGAATCATCCTTTATCATCCCTTCAGATTTACAAGTGCATAACTAACTGGAACTGGGGATTTTTTTTGTTAGAACCACCCACACCTTCCCGACAGAGTGACTATACCGCCCCTTTAAGTGATACAATATTGTGTCCACATGGAGCTTCCTCATAAATTCTATTGAGTTTATTCACAGAATCGCCTCCAGGATGCCGAAATAATTGATCTTCCTAATATGTTACTTGATTTCACATCCCCCGGCTGCCTCTTGTACCGGCAGTGATCGCACTGATGCCATTTTCTCATCTTCATCTCTATGACGCGCACCACATGTGTGGATACCAGGGCTATGGGGTACTCGGCACCGAGCCCAAGAAAGTCTATGGGATTTGTCACTGGCAGCAGGACCGGTCCGTGGCCCTGGGCGCTCATACAATGGGGATATTTACAGGGGATTTGTAGTTAGTTCGTGACGCCACCTGTGGTGTCTGATCAATTGGACCAGCGCTGCTATAAGGATCTTCACAGGGGATGTTATGGGGGCAGCTGGGTGGTAAGTCTCCCACAGGTGAGACGGGTCCCTGGAAGTCTATGGTGATGATGCAGGATGTAGTAAGAATTCAATCACACACAATGCAGCTTCTTTTCATACCTTTACTGTAGATGGTTCAGGCAGGTCCCGGGGAGCTGGTCGGGGTGGAGAATGCACATTTAGGATCACCGCTGAGCAGGTTAGAGGCCTCCTTTACTTCATATGTATGTGAGTCCAAACTTGCATGAAGCGAAGTTAACTCTGCAATCTCCAGCTTACTCAATAGCTGCAGCGCCCGGCCGACATTGTGGTGGAGCCTTCTATGTCTCTGATTTCCAGATGTTGGTGAGAACTAAGGCGTTGGGGCTGATCAGGCCTTGCCCGTCCTGTCCTCCCTGACTCCGTTTACGTATCAGCGCTTAGGGCTACCTTCTGCGACCTGTGGTCCAGAAAGCCTCCGGTTATCTTGTTACTAGGCGTGAAGCGCTAGCAACGCTTCGGACCCCGGTGTCCGGTGAATTAGTGCAGGTAATCCGGTACCTGTTGCACTAGCATCTATCTTTTCCACTGTGCCCTTCGCCCTGCTCGCGCTCTTAACATAAGCACTTGTAGCTTTGATGTGAATGCCAGCTTTCTCCAGAGCTCACTGAACAGCTCTCAGTATCTTCCAAGTCCAGGCTGAACTGACACTGAACTGTACTTTCCTAAGACAGGAAGCTTGAATAGAACTGATCTGTCCGAAGACAGGAAGCTTGACTGCTGACTGCTACGTGTCACTACCTCTTATACCCCTAGTGGGTGTGTCTGAAAGTGTGAGTGACGTGAATGGATATCAAGCTTTTGCGGTTACCTTCCTGTGCATTCTCCTGGATTATGTGTGCCTGACATAGCTGGGCCACACATCTATATTTATATGGAAGATCCTAATTGTGCAGTTTGGGTGTCAGTCTTGGAGATAAGCGGCCGGTGGCTCGTTCCAGAGTCTCTCACGCAGCAGGACAACATGTAAAATGAGCATCGGGATAGAAAATAGTTTCATTATATAAAAATTATTTTTCTCTTTCTAATAAAAGTTCCTCATTGTAACTTTTATATGTCCGGGGCTATAAGATGATGTGTGATCTCCCATGAGCTGGAGTGAAATTGCTGCATTGCAATAACCATGGTGCAGTTGCAGATTTAGGGCGAATTCCCACATTGCAGACTTTGTTGTAGATACACAGCACAAATAACTTGAACTGTCCATCCATATTATTATTAATATAATATATTCTATTACCCGATCCTTGACCTGCTCAGTGTAGTCTTCTTCCTATGCTTCCAGGACCAGTTCACACGTTGCCTCTTCAGCCCCACTCCTCACTAGCTGTCGTTCGCTCACAACTCACATTTCTGATTCTTCAGGCCGTACTGACTACAGCAGGCTCCCTCCTGTCAGACTCACCGCTCAGTCTCCATCATCTTCTTGCCGTGTCTGGACATCTCTACCACTTCTTCTCCAGTGAAGTTACTTTCAGGACTTGCTATCTCAGCAAACTTCCTATTAGGCCGGTTTCACACGTCAGTGTCTCCGGTACGTGTAGTGACAGTTTACTCACGTACCGGAGACACTAACTCACGTAGACCCATTAAAATGAATGTGTCTATGCACATGTCAGAGTGTTTTCACGGACCGTGTGTCCATGTGCAAAACAAGGAGACATGTCATTGTTTGCGGGAGCGCATGGTCCGCAAAACGTGCTGTACACGGTACACGGAGGACAGTTCACACTGTCCTCCATGTGCACGGACGGCCGCAGGGGAAGAAGCGCTACAGTAAGCGCTGTTTCCCTGCTTGTGGTTCTGAAGTAAGCTGTCATTATCCTCCCTGATCTGCCGGCAACAGTGAGCAGGAGAGAATGAATGAAAGAAAACCTGACATGGGGTCCCCCTTAGTTTTTGAACCAACCCGGCAAAACTATACAGGTGCGGGCTGCTATTCGCAGGCTGATAAGGGGCCATGAATATGGGCCCTTCCTCAGCCTAAAAACAGCAGCCTGCAACTGCCCAGAAAAGTCGCATCTATTATTCTGGAGCTTTGTCAGGTTCTTCCCATTTGCCCTGTAGCGGTGGCAAGTGGGGTTAATAAGGGATTAATGTCACCTTTCTATTGTAAGGTGACATTAAGCCCGGCTTAGTAATGAAGAGGTGTCAATAAGACACCTCTTCATTACTAATCCTAGTTATTCAAGGGTTAAATAAACACACACAATAAGAAGAAAGTATTTTAATGAAAGAATACACAGTTTTATAATCTTTATTATACTACTAACTTTGAAACCTCAAATCCAAGTTGGAAGACTGAAGAATGAGATGGACAGACATCCCATAATCAATACGTTATCGCTCTTCATCCCTGGGTTGTCACCTCTTCTATGTGCAGCCATTGACAGATACAAATGTAACAAACAGGAGCTGTGTGATACTGATAAACCGCGGAGTGCCGGCCGGGGAAGAAGCTTCTGTGTATGACCATGAATGTGCACTCGCAAGACCCCAGACCAACGGCATAGATGGTGGTTTTAGTCGCACACGCAAGGCCACTGCTGCTGCACCTCTGCGGTGGCCGTAACCCCAGACAACAAGTTGGTTCCGAAGGTGGATATCAGGAGAATGCGTTTCATTGTCGATAACAAAAGCAATGATCGAGCTGCATATTTTCACATTTAACCTTTTCCCAACATATTGTCATGCCGCTCTCACCGCATTCCTCTGGCGCCGGGGCTCAGCACCCGACGTCATCACATCGAGTGCGCACGCGCATCTCCCGCGCTTGAACTTGTGGCTGTTCACTCAACTCCAGATCCTTGTCCAGCGTGCATGCATTCCTGAGCCTGACTACGGCTTCTCTATCTCTGATGTCTCTATGGTCCTGGAGGACCTGACCCAGAAGTTCCAGCACACTTGACCTATATCAGGCTGCCTCTTCCTGTAGGCGGTGCCTGCTTGGCTGCTCCCTGTACTCAGGTCCTCTGCCTTGTGTTCTATCGTGCTTCCCAGTACTCGCCCTGCCATACCTTGTACCTCGGCGTGCTTCCCTGCGAGCACCCTGCCTTGCCTTGTACCTTGGCGTGCTTCCCAGCGAGCACCCTGCCTTGCCTTGTACCTTGGCGTGCTTCCCAGCGAGCACCCTGCCTTGCCTTGTACCTTGGCGTGCTTCCCAGTGAGCACCCTTCCTTGCCTTGTACCTTGGCGTGCTTCCCAGCGAGCACCCTGCCTTGCCTTGTACCTTGGAGTGCTTCCCAGCGAGCACCCTGCCTTGCCTTGTACCTTGGCGTGCTTCCCAGCGAGCACCCTTCCTTGCCTTGTACCTTGCCGTGCTTCCCAGCGAGCACCCTTCCTTGCCTTGTACCTTGCCGTGCTATCCGCATGCGTCCTGTTTTTGTCTCTTACCCAAGCATGACTCTCGGCACTTGCTATATGCACCCCTGTCTGTTGCTTCCCTCATGCACACACCTTGCACTGTCCTGTACTCTTCGTGCCCTTGTGCACACGCCTTGCACTGTCCTGTACTCTGTGTGCCCTCGTGCCCACGCCTTGCACTGTCCTGTACTCTGCGTGCCCACGCCTTGCACTGTCCTGTACTCTGCGTGCCCTCGTGCCCACGCCTTGCACTGTTCGGTACTCTGCGTGCCCTCGTGCACACACCTTGCACTGTCCTGTACTCTGCATGCCCTCATGCCCACGCCTTGCACTGTTCGGTACTCTGCGTGCCCACGCCTTGCACTGTCCTGTACTCTGCGTGCCCTACGCCTTGCACTGTCGGTACTCTGCGTGCCCTGCTGCTGTCTCTCTGCTGCCGGCACACACTTGCACTGTTCGGTATTCTGCGTGCCCTCGTGCCCACGCCTTGCACTGTTCGGTACTCTGCGTGCCCTTGTGCACACACCTTGCACTGTCCTGTACTCTGCGTGCCCTTGTGCCCACGCCTTGCACTGTTCGGTACTCTGCGTGCCCTCGTGCACACACCTTGCACTGTCCTGTACTCTGCGTGCCCTTATGCCCACGCCTTGCACTGTTCGGTACTCTGCGTGCCCTCGTGCACACACCTTGCACTGTCCTGTACTCTGCGTGCCCTCGTGCCCACGCCTTGCACTGTTCGGTACTCTGCGTGCCCTCGTGCACACACCTTGCACTGTTCGGTACTCTGCGTGCCCTCGTGCCCACGCCTTGCACTGTTCGGTACTCTGCGTGCCCTTGTGCACACACCTTGCACTGTCCTGTACTCTGCGTGCCCTTGTGCCCACGCCTTGCACTGTTCGGTACTCTGCGTGCCCTCGTGCACACACCTTGCACTGTCCTGTACTCTGCGTGCCCTTATGCCCACGCCTTGCACTGTCCTGTACTCTGCGTGCCCTCGTGCCCACGCCTTGCACTGTTCGGTACTCTGCGTGCCCTCGTGCCCACACCTTGCACTGTCCTGTACTCTGCGTGCCCTTATGCCCATGCCTTGCACTGTCCTGTACTCTGCGTGCCCTCGTGCCCACGCCTTGCACTGTTCGGTACTCTGCGTGCCCTCGTGCCCACGCCTTGCACTGTTCGGTACTCTGCGTGCCCTTGTGCACACACCTTGCACTGTCCTGTACTCTGCGTGCCCATGTGCCCACGCCTTGCACTGTTCGGTACTCTGCGTGCCCTCGTGCACACACCTTGCACTGTCCTGTACTCTGCGTGCCCTTATGCCCACGCCTTGCACTGTCCTGTACTCTGCGTGCCCTCGTGCCCACGCCTTGCACTGTCCTGTACTCTGCGTGCCCTCGTGCACACACCTTGCACTGTCCTGTACTCTGCGTGCCCTTATGCCCACGCCTTGCACTGTCCTGTACTCTGCGTGCCCTCGTGCACACACCTTGCACTGTCCTGTACTCTGCGTGCCCTTATGCCCACGCCTTGCACTGTCCTGTACTCTGCGTGCCCTCGTGCCCACGCCTTGCACTGTTCGGTACTCTGCGTGTCCCCATGTCCACACTTTGCTCACTTACACATCCTGCGTAGTCCTGTCTTCTGTGAGCCGGCCACCTGCTTCCAGCAGTCATGGTACTCTATTCCTCTGGGTCTGCCCCTGATGCTCCCTGTATAGGGGGTGTTCTCACTAGGTCAGCTCGCCCAGGGTGGGTTGGTATCATGACCCAGAGGGTCCACTCCAGGAGTCATCACACATATGAAGAGCATGTTCGTCACTTATCAGGCGCTTTGATGGTGGTCAGTAAATTAACACTCAAGTACGGGGTCTCCTAAACTGCAGTCCTCACGGCTCCCAACAGATCGTGTTTTCAGGGTTTCTTTAGTGTTTCACAGATGCTGGAAATCCTGGGAATATGATCTTCTGGGGATCGGGCGGACTGGAATTTGGGAAACACTGATCTAATACAAAATTTTAAAAAATGTGCAGTATGTTGTAGTAGCGATCTAAGAAACATATGTTCAACTAAAAGGAAAGAAAAAAATATCTACCCATCTATATATATATATATAATTGCAAAACTTGATTCAACTTATTTTCCCCATTCTAAAAACCCTCTGAACTTTCCATTGAGGATCAAATGTTCGTTATAACTATCCATAATTCCTTAATCAACACCTTAAAAAACGCAATAAAGATATAATAAGAAGCGGTTATATACAGTGTATGTCATAGTGTTGAGAATGAAAACTACGATTAGCCCCACAAATTATAAGTCTTTACAGAGCTCGATTATAATAATAATAAATAATTAAAAAAAGTTCTGACTCAGAAAATGGAAACACAAACAAAATTTTTCTTCCAAAGTTCTGAAAAGTTTTAAAAGTAGTAATAAGTAAAAAAAAAAAAAACTTTATACATTTGATATCGCCAATCACGTTGCCAGATCACAGTACAGGCTGCTAAAAGAAAAGCAAAAAAGCAGTAGAAGAATTGTTTTTTTTCTCCATTTTCAATATGTTATAGTACAATGAACGGTGTCCTGCAGAACTTCAGCCCATCCCCAATAAAATAAGCTCTGATGGCTTTGTCAACGGTAAAAATTCAGAAATTATGGCTGTTAGATAAAGAGGAATAAAAAAAAAAAGAAATATAAAAATGAAAACTGGCCGGAGAGAGATGAGGTCGATGTGTGTACGACCATGGGTAGCGCTCCACTATCAGTGCAGACTCCCGCTCCAGGTACGTTACTTTCCTCGCTGTCTATTTCAGGGAATGAACCTGGTTTTAATCACATAATTGATGTTGGAATTGCTTTTAAAATCAATTATTTAATTAAGCCCAAGTTAATTACATTGCAGAGTAACTCGGAAAAAAGAAGCGGCTTAAACTGAAGGTTTGTAAGTGAGTTTATGGCTGGGGATAGAAAAGTCTTCCTACCTGTGCCGTTCTCATCTTAAAGGGGATGTGAGGCTTAGAAAAACATTACTTAAATATCTTTCATGAAATCCTCTCTATTTAACAGAGCTGCGAGTGGCTCCCTCCCTAGAGGACGTGACAACCCGTTGATTTCCAAGTTAACGTTGCAATACTAAATTTCTCCTGCGGGGGTGCTGCAGGGAAATGAAACACTTACTGCCACGATCTGTGATTGTGATTGTCTTGCTGTTTCTAATGTTTCACTCTTCTATACATAGAACCTATATAATGTTATTCTGTTCTCTCTCTTCTCACACACAATGTTTGACTGGAGCTCTATGCTTTTAAGTCATGACCTGGGCTTAAATATGCAATCTCGGCTCTGGTCTTCATGCTGCTCGCTCCTGGCTGTCCTTTCCTTTCTTCCCGCCATGCATTTAGTATATTATGATACAAAAATAAATGACTGCCACTATAAGTAATTAATCTGACGGCTTGATTAATTATTGCCAAGTCCAATTAGCGGCAGTGACAGCCATTAAAGATGTGAGACTCTATCAAGCAAATAACAAACGTCACAAGATAAATTATTGGCAGCTCTGCTTAAATCTCCTGTTCAGATTTATGTGGAGAACTGTCTCTATTCAAGACCCACAAATCCGCAGACTGATGCTCCCAGAAGTCTGTGCTCTGCCACCTATGGACGCTGCACAACATTCACTTCCAGCGCTTTATTTTCTGTTTGCTCTTTTGTGGAATATCACTCAACAGACTGGATCTTTAGGAAGATAAGGCTTCAAGAAATGCTCAGAGACCAAAGGACTCATTCCCCTTTTCATACATTTACACTCTTAGATATTATCAGACCTTGTCCCTATTGGATACTTTCAAATAAATACATTGATTCTATTGGTTACATAATGTGTGCCCAGCTCCCGACTCTTTCATGGACAACATATGGCTACGGCTATAATTACGACCACTGCACAAACTTTCTTTGTCCTTTCAAAATGAATAAGTACATACTGGCTTCTTGCTTAAAAGATCCTCCACCACTTCTGCTATATGCCGGTGCCTTATACCCTATAACTTGAGAATGTGGTCTTATGGCAGCACAAGCGGCAGAGAATCTGATTCTCTACCTCAGCTCTCGTATTGTTTTTATATGAACATTGCACAATACCGCGTCCAGTGATGTGTGCGCTGATTGTAACGCTGAACCTGTGCAATGATTCTGTATGAAGAGATGTTGCACAGAAGTGGCGTAACTAGAGTCTGACAGGCCCCGGAGCAAAATTTAGACCTGCCCTCTCCATTCTGAAAAAAAAATATATATATATCTAAATATGTGTGTGTGTGTGTGTGTGTGTGTGTGGTGTGTGTGTGTGTGTGGTGTGTTGTGCCCTCCATCTTGGTATATATGTCCCTCATCCTGATCCCCAGAGGCTTAGATAGAAGTAATGGGGCTCCATAGCTAAAGTATAATGCTCAGCCCATAGTCATCCATGTAGTATAATGCACAGCCATAGTCATCCATGTAGTATAATGCACAGCCCATAGTCATCCATGTAGTATAATGCCAGCCATAGTCATCCATGTAGTATAAT